>CM061227.1:67655827-68255827 GCA_030844895.1 Ambrosia x helenae | reverse complement strand
GGTTTTGCGTCCTTTTATGACTCTACCGATTGTTGAGCAGGTTCGATAGTCTCCACCAGTCGTTGAGCAGGTTGTAGGGCCTCTCCCGACTGTTGGAAAGACATGATGACCTCTACCAATCGTTGAGTAGGTTGTTTGGTAGTCAACTAATTGTTGTACAAGTAAGCAAGTATGATTATAGATATAGCAATTAGTTCACATTCAAACAAGCATGCACTCAGATGTTATGATAATACTTGAATTTATTACGTGAATCAAAAAGTGTCAATACATAGAATTAAAAAGTAGACATCATTCAAATGGTGGGGTTTGCTGTTAAGTAGTTGGAGGGTCTTGATCTCGATTTAGTTTAGGGCATCGGTTACGGAAATGATTTGGGTTTCCACATTCATAGCATTGACCATAGTTGTATTTACCAGGATGATTAAGATTAGCAACCTGAGCAGGGTTGGTTGGTTGGTGTTAGGGTTTGGGGACTCACGACATGTGTTGACTAGATGGCCATACCTACCACAATTGGTGCACAGGCGACACACTGAAACAGTGGGGTGATGTCGTTTGCATGTGTTACACAATGGAAAGTATCTTGTATAGGGTTTCTTGTTAGAAGCTTGTGTAGTGAGGTTTACATTAGGATCCCTGGTCTTGCGCTTCTGGTTCTCGGTAGTTACCGCGGCCACAATACTTGTTTTCTCGCCTTTCCGAACTAAGGTCCCGTTCTTTATGTGATTTCCATCGCCATTTCCATTTCCATTGCCGTTCTCATTCATTGGTATGACTTGAGCCAACAAGTTAGAAACCAGAGTTGTGATTTGTTGCGCCATTTGTTGGGAAATAATCGCAGCCAGTTGGGCATCAACACCTTTGTTGTTTTTGTTGTTGTTGTGGTTGGTGTTGTGGTTGTTGTTACTTTCCTCTTGGTTTTCACTACTGTTATTGCGAGTGCTGCGACGTGGAGACATGATCTGTAAGGGACACAATGAAGGTTCAATGTGGCATGAAATGAATGAGGTGATATAAGGAATGTAATCATTTATTCATTAATTAAAACGAATAAACGAAAACGTTGACGTATCAAAGATTCCAGATTCCAACAACATAGTGAAAACATGCTTTAGCCTATAAGTGAACACTCATCCCGAGAATTCCCAGGTAGGCATCCGGGTCCCTCGTCTGATTGGGATATATGCACAATGCCAGCCTAGACAGAAGACTCAGAATACAGGCGTTCACCCTTCCAGATTGCACGTGTTCGTTATTAAAATCTAGAACTTCGACGAGATCTCAAGGTGGTTCAGGTTAAACCTGAGGGTTTTGCCTTATTAGTCTAAGAGTGGATCCAGAGATGGAGAGCAACCTTCTCGTAGGGATTAATGTAGGGATAAGAAGTAGGAGGGAGATAGAGAATAGCAAGTAAAAGAAGCAAGTACTGGTTAAATCCTATGGTTATAGACTAGATTATTTTTCTAATAACCTAATTCCCTATAACCATGGCTCTGATACCAATCTGTAACACCCCAACCGATGGCGGAAACATCGGGATGTCACGTATTGATGATTGTTCAGTAGCTCATGGTAAATAATAAATTTCATTATATGATTTAAATAAATTACATACAATTGTTCTACAAGAATTCGTACATCAAATTGAATAAAACTATGCACACATCTTCAAGCATTAATTCAAATCTTCAAGCAAGTAGAACCTGAAACATGTTAAGTTGAAAATATTTTGGGTCAACAAAAGTTGGTGAGAATTACATAGGTTTTGATAATCGAATAAAATTGTTGTGCAATTCATGTGTCATGGCAATCTAGTCCATATGTGAAAACATACTAGAAGTAAATCGAGTGCATAATCAACCCTTGTGACTGTTGTATTGTGGTACATCCCATACGCTCATGGTTCACTCGTTTATATTGCAGTAACAAACACCCACGCTACCTTTGTAGGAGGCACGTATCCGGGTGGATTGTCAGTCCAATAGATCTATCAATGTATACCGTCGGCTGATCAATGTTAATGATTATGCTAGAATTGTGCTTACCCTAGTCATGTTCAAGACATAATGCAACATAGAAAAACACATAGACACATTGATGATTGAATTGCATAAATGATGTTGTAACATGTTTCACCCCAAAAATGGTGATAAATAGAAAAGGGGCTATGTAAAACTCACCTTAGCAAAATGTTATGTCTCGTAAAAAAAATAGAATAATGTGTTGTGAATGTATGTGAGGCGAATCCCAAAGACTCAACAACGTAGCTAGTCCAAATTGAAGAAAACGAAAAAGAAAGAATATCAAGCTTCCAATTCACCAATTACAAGAGCTTATAATCAAAGTTTCAATTGTAGAAGTAATAGACTATAGAAGAAAGGTATGAGGGAAAGTTTAATCAGATTGAAACAATCGATTTAGAGGTGCAAAGTATAATGGGTCATAGGTGGGTTTTTATACTAGTTTTGGATTCAATTAGCCATTAAAATTGGTCAACACCATAAAGTAAGGTTTTATGATGAATTGACTATTTGACTAAGACTTTGACTGTTTGACTAAGACTTTGAGTAGGACTTTGACTATTTGACTCAAGGCTTTATTTAAAAAAAAAATCTTGTATGTGAAAAAAAAAAGAATTTAGAATCATATTATTATTATTATTATTATTATTATTTATATACATTTATGTATGTATATAAGTTGTGAGTTAGGATAAATAAAGACTTAGGCACATTTGTATAATATTAATGATAAAGGTGTAATATATATATATATATATATATAAGGGCTTTTTATGTATTAAAAATTTGGGGAAAATTTTGCGATGTTACAGATACATTGTTTGACGGTATCAAATATGGTAAGTAGATTGTCGTGCTTATGTAGATTGAAAATGTGATGTATATATGAGTGCTCATCCTCGGGTTTAAGTGAGAGCTTCATGTATGTAAGGGTTGGTAAATATTGCGTAGACTGAGTATAGGATTGGAAACGTCGTATTTGTCTTAGAGAATAGCGAAGAAAGAGTAACATAACGGGTCAAGTAAGTTATATGAGGGAATTGCATGCTTGTATGAATTGTGGGATTATTAGGGAAATTATATGCTTGTATGAATTGTGGAGTTATTAACCTTTGTTACGAGAATGATAATGAAGGTGCAGGTATGAGTATATGAATGCAAGAGACTTGTGGGTTTGGTTCGGGGTACCACCCCCGAACTTCCAAAAAGGCGTTGGAACGAGATCATGGAGTATCTATGGATATTATCTCCGCATTTTGAGTAATGTGCATTAAGTCACTAAATGAACTAACGAAACGGTTATTTGGTGATCGCAGGTTGTCTTGTCTACCTAATAGAGTAAGGAAAGGATGGAGATCGAGCAAGGAGGCGGATTGTACGAGGTCACGGTCACATAACTTATTAAATATAAGACATCTTGAATGTAATGAGATAAAATAAAAGATGTAACACCAAAAATATCCCTTAGATATGTTTTCCAAGTATTTGAGATTGTTTATAAAGCAAGAAATTTTCAAGACCGTATTTCCGCTGCATATTTTCTGTAAAACGGTTTAGGGTGTTACAAGTTGGTATCAGAGCCTTGGTTTGAGTGAAATCTCGTACAAGGAAGTAAGTACTTGAACTCAAACTTGTGTGCTCATGAAATCAGTGACCCGTACAATCCAAGACTCGATCGAGGCCCAAGGGTAGAATTTAATATTAACTCACATAACAGGGTAGAAACTAATTGTGGTGTTTATGTTAAGGTGCACTTTTGTAAATAATGAAGAGGTCTCAAGGACACGATCCAAGATAGATCTCTGAAATTTGGGAAGGATAGAATGCTCGCAGGTACGTAGTATTAATACCTTGGCACCGGTGGGAGAGAAATTTCAGGGATGGTAAAA
The DNA here is from genome assembly GCA_030844895.1 of Ambrosia x helenae. NCBI lineage: Eukaryota > Viridiplantae > Streptophyta > Magnoliopsida > Asterales > Asteraceae > Ambrosia > Ambrosia x helenae. Next base: position 68,251,914 of record CM061227.1, on the reverse strand, counting down.
TTAGATGGAAAAAACAACCATGTTGTTAGGAAATGGAATTGAAATGTAGCACGAAGCTGAAAACCAGTCCCCAGGCATAGTGTAATGATTTCATGAAGGCACGTGGATAGCATGTGGACTGTGCGCCTGACCAGTGCACAAGAAGCATGCGATGCACGTGAGACCGTGAAAATCATCACAGGTATGCCTGGTAAAATTGGAAAGTAAGTGGTCGTGTGGGTGAATAGTTGGAATGAAAGGTTGGAATGAAAGGTTTAAGTCCGTAGGTAAGTACGGATCAAACCTATATGGTGGAAATACCCTTATGGGTAACAATGGTAGAATGACTATCATGGGTCAAAATGGTGGAAATACCCTTATGGGTAAAAATGGTAGAATGACCATGATGGGTCAAAATGGTGGAAATACCCTTATGGGTTAAAATGGTAGAATGACCATGATGGGTCAAAATGGTAGAAAACCCTTATGGGTCAAAATTGTAGAAGTACCCTTATGGGTCAAAATGGTTGGAAAGGTCCTTGTGGTTCAAAATGGTTGGAAAGACCTTAACGGGTCATATGGTTGAAACCATGTAAAATAGGCTGGAAAGACCTTAGCGGGTCAAACGGTTGGGAAGACCTTAGCGGTTCATAGGGTGGAAATCATGTATGATAGGTAGGAGAACCTTAATGGGACAAGGTTGGAAAGGCCTTGACGTGTAAGGATGGATGAAAGTATGTAATAGACTACCTCATGGAGGATGATGGGGAAGGATGGTTTCCTTTTGAAAATGTATGATTAACTGACTTGTTGGTTTACAAGCCATAAAGCTCCGGTATGTACGTCTTTTATTAGCCTTTGAAGGGAATGTTAGAATAGGTACAGAATACCCTTGTTGATAAGTGGACAATAAAGGCCTTGTGGCAAGATGCACAAGTCCAAGCTCGGGAAAATTCACGTTGTGGCAAGATGCACAAGTAAAAAGGAAAATGATGACTACATTGTGGAAATGTGGAACAACCCATGTAACGGGTCATTTGGATGGGAATGAAGAAGAGAATACATTATTTTTCTCTAACCAAGATAAGCACAAGTTAGTAACTTAATTTAGATATGCATATTGTGTGGCATATAAAAATGCATATATGTGTAGTGGAAGGTGGTAAGGCATGGTATTAACGTAACACCCCAACCGATGGCGGAAACATCGGGATGTCACGTATTGATGATTGTTCAGTAGCTCATGGTAAATAATAAATTTCAATAATTGCTTTAAATACATTACATACAAATATTATACAAGAATCTGTACATCAACATGAAAAATACTAGTTACACATCTTCAAGCATCAACTCTAATCATCAAGCTAGCTACAACCTGAAACATGTTAAGTTTGAAAATATTTTGGGTCAACAAAAGTTGGTGAGAGTTACATAGGTTTTGATAATTGAATAAAAATGTTGTGCAATTCAAGTGTCATGGCAAGTCTAGTCCATATGTGAAAACATACTAGAAGTAAATCGAGTGCATAATCAACCCTTGTGACTGTTGTATTGTGGTACATCCCATACGCTCATGTTCACTCGTTTATGTTGCGATAACAAACACCCACGCTACCTTTGTAGGAGGCACGTATCCGGGTGGGATTGTCAGTCCAATAGATCTATCAATGTATACTGTCGGCTGATCAATGTTAAAGATTATGCTAGAATTGTGCTTACCCTAGTCATGTTCAAGACATAATGCAACATAGAAAAACACATAGACACTTTGATGATTGAATTGCATATAGAATGTTGTAACATGTTTCACCCCAAAAGCGGTGATAAATAGAAAAGGGGCTATGTAAAAACTCACCTTAGCAAAATGTTATTTCTCTTGAAAAATAGAATAGTAGTGTTGCCCAAATATGCCAAGTATCACCCTATAATAAGGTAATAAATAGGTCTAAGTCTATCTAGTCTACAAATATATATATTCTAGGGCTTCGAATTGGGGATAAATGCTCGTTTGATTAATAATTAAAATGTTTGATAATTGAGAGAAATTTAGTAAATAAATAAACAAAAATCTTTTATAAAATTTGAATTTAAGATGGTCACAATAATGAGTTTAAAGTATAAAAATAATTTTTATAAAATTATTTTCTTTAAAATAGAATATTAAATCTATTTATTACAAATTGACAAAATTTAACTTTAATATTTAAAAATACTAAAATTAAAGAATTATTAGATTTAAAAATTATATTTCTGTTCCAAATAATCAGAAATAATTTATATAAAATTTTGATGCAAAAATATTGAAAAATGAATTTATTATGATTTAATTATGATTAAAACTAACAAAAATTGATTAAAAATATTAAATAAATGATTTTTCAGAAATAAAAATCATTTCAGAGAAGTTTATTGTTATAAAAACTCAGAATAATTTTTGTGGAAATTTATAAAATTATTTTGATATTTTAATAGAATTTTATAAATATAATAGAATAAACTTGGATTATTTATTATTTATTTTAAATAAATAAATTTTTGAAAACTAAAAATTGTATGTTAACCTTTTTCACTAGATTAACACAAAATAATTTTTGTAGAATTTTTAGAAGTGTTTTAATATTTTAAAATGAATTTTTAAAATACAAGTAATTATATTCAAAACTTAATTGTTTTTAAACAAAACAAAAAAAAAAAAAGAAAGAAAAGAAAGTGATGCGGCTGCTGTGGTTCGAACCCGCGTGGCCGGTTTTTAAAGTCACCAGGCACAACCACTTGGTCCAGACCAGTGGTTGTGTTTGGTTTCAGTTCATTTAAAATATATAACATATGTAAAAATCGTGTTCTTCCCAAATGAAACATACGAACCCTAGATTCAGCAATTGAACGATTTACACAACATTAACCCAATTAACCTTAGGGTTAATGTTGTGTATATGTCGAACATCAAAACCCATCAAAGAAATCATACTTACAAACACGTTTGCTACTGGATTGATCGGTCAAGGCTTGAAGTAAAAAACACGATCAAAATCAAGAACAGTGAATTGATAAGAGAAATTGGGGATTGAGAAAGAACGATTGGCGAGTTGTGATGGTCCAGAAGTGTCCAATTTATAGTGAGGTGGTCTAGATTGTTGGATTGGAAAGTTTGACCACAACTTTAATGGGTGACGCGTATGGAAGCAAAATTGGTATGATTTGAATGGTGATTGAACGTGGGTTGACTCGTATATGACCGGTAATCACGAATTCATTCAAATTTTGGATCAATTACACGTTAATGATGATTAATTATGGAAGTTGCTATCACAGTTGACTTCTCTAGTCAACTGTGAAGAAGCCCATGTCGTGATAAATGAATTTCAAGCTGGAAATGAAACAAGATGATCGTGTAGATCAGATGGTGAGGCTGCTTGAGGTTGTGACCCGGCTGAGGGCTCGGGTTCGAGTCCCGGCCCCAGCATATTATTTTTTTGTAACAAAACTAAATATATATGTATATTATATATAAATAATATAGTGTTAGGGTTCCAAAAACGCCACAATAATAATTAAATATGACTAATAATAATAGAACTTGACGTTTTTATTCAAATTATACGTAACGTACAATTATTAAACGCGAAATGTTACAATTAATGTGAGTTATTTTGTAGAAACCTATAGAAAACGAATGAACGGTTGATCTTTTGAAAGATTCGTACCTCTATATGCAGAAAATGAATGATGTGGTGAGATGCCAGAATGTGATGTAGGGATTATTATAAAGTAGTAGAATATGGCGCATTTACCTCGAAAAGTCAAATTGTAGAAAATCTACAAGATAATGAATAATTTGTAAAGATTTTGCATAGGAAAATGCAATAAGTAATGTAGTATAGCACGTAAACAGGAGATCAGGAAGGAAATGTATATAATTAGACATTACAAGTGAAAGAAAACTTGTATGGACCAATGAAGGTCAATTTTCATGAATGTAAGGTATATGCCTAACCAATAATTTTGTAGATACGAATGGTCGAAATTATGGATTCGATGAAATCTACAAGATAGGTGATATGAAGTTAACGAGTTGGAACTCCTTGTGAATGGACTAAAGCAAGATAAGTATGGCATGGAATTATTAAGGAGAAAGTCAAGCCGACGTCTAGATGGTCGGTTAACGTTGCGAAAGGAAGGTTAGTGAATTCGGTTATTTTGTGATTGTTAAGTAGGAAATTGATATGTCGAATAGTACCCACGTATGAATGAATGATATCTTACGTATATTGTAGCTCGGAAGGTTTGACTTTTAAAGGTCAAAAAGATGAATGAGTCTTAGCTTAGACTCGGTGTGGTTAAGCAAGGGACATACGTGTCGACAGTAGGTAGTGCATGAAATGAACTAACAACCAAATAGGTATGAACAGAAGGACTCTAAAATCTACCAAAAAGGGGTGGGGTGAGTATGGTAGATATATTTGTCCGGTAGGGACTATAGAACGATGTCGGACTCTCAAGTTAAGTATGATTAAGTGAAGGTGAAACAGTAGTTAGGTTATGATAGTGTAGTATGCTTGATAATTGCATGAAGGCTCGAGTTAATAGTAGAAAGTGTGGACATATAATTGTGTCTATTCACGGTTAAATTTGTAGGATAGTCTATAATACAGGCTTGCGATGCGGCATGAAACTTTGAATGAAGTGTCAGAGTAAATAAGTAAGTAGCGAATGCCTAGTAGGGTAATAATGAAAGCGGTTTCGGGACGAAACCTTCTTTAAGGGGGGTAGACTTGTAACGCCCCGAAAACCCGCTTCATTTAAAGACGTTGATAGGCGGGATTAATAAAATGATATTGAGTCAAGGGATTATAAGTTGGAGGGTGGAAATTGCCAAATACCCAAAGTCCATATTATTATTATTATTATTATTAAATAATAGGCAAACACCAAGTGTGTGTTTTGGTCGATTATCAGGAAGGAGAAAAAGGGGTTTCAACCCCAACCCAACTACCAAGATCAATCTAGTGAGAAATCAAGGAGAAATCGTTGCATGAGCCAGAAATGGATGATTTAAGGTCAATCAAACCCAAAGGTACCTTCTATTTGGTAGATTTTGATGTTAAGGTTAATTTTGGAGTTGATGAAACCTAGGGTGTGTATAAAAACGTGAATCAAGAAAGAATGGAGGTGTCTAGATGTTGATAGACATTAGAGGAACCATAATTCATGATACTACATAAGGCTATGCTTGATTCTTGTACTAGTTAGATTGTTTTACACTTATGATGAAAGTGGGTATTGATCTTGGTGTAATCCAAGACCATTCTTAGTTAATTGTTGAGTGCATTGAAAAGAAAGTGATGATTTGCTATGTTGATAACTATTGAATGAATGGTATGTAATGTAGGGAAGAAATATGATGATTTATGTTATGAGCTATGAAAGTATGCATGAAATGCTTGTACATTGTGTTTCAAATGTTGTATGCTCACCAAGTGTTTGATGAAATGCCTAGATTAGTCTAACTTGTGAAATTGTAGGCAAGATTGGACAAGTATGAAAGTAGTATGATAATAAATATAATTGAAAGTGGGTTAGCATGAGAATTGTGTTCTATGGAGCATTCATGTAGGGATTTAGTGTTATGAGGTATTCTTGGGCTATGTTGCTAGTTGGAGATTATGAAGGCCCTAGTATGTATGTGAGGAAATGTATGAACGTATATGACAACCGTTGTGATCATATGGTTGTATGTGTTCCGAAATATATGAGAATATTGTTATGGTGAAGTTCATATGGTCTAGTACACTAATATAGATATATGTTTCTAACTAGAAAGTTTGAATGGTTGAAAGTTGACTTTCCGCCAAGTCAATAGTGTAGAATAACATGGTTAGGCTCCCAAACTTGATTGTGTGATTAGAAACACTATGTGACTCATGACATGTTAAAACTATGAGACATATATGATAATAAGTGGTATTACATGATGTGAGAATAAATGTGGTTGTGAATGTATGTTTTAGATATGATAGAAGTTGACTAATGAAAGTCAATGTGATATTTGGTTGAGAATGGTTGTTTGTATGATATGATCATGTATGCTAACAATGATGTGAATATGATGACATAAAAGGATGTGGACCTTGTCAAGATAGACTAAAGCATGGAGGGTTAATGGACTAAGAAGAGTCAAGTAAACGAGCATGAAATTGGAAGACTCGAGGTAAGTGAATTCCTATTCCATTTAGAATAACGAATTTATTCATGTATATGTATGTGTAAGTAGAATGGAAAATGTGGAATAATGGGACGTCAATAATAATGCCAAGGCATGTTAGGAAGCTTATAATAGGAAAAAAAAAACGCAGCTTCGGATGGACCGACGTGGGATGGATCAAGAAAGGATGGAAAGGGAAGCAAAAATGGGGATTTTCAGGGCCCCACCGTAAGTTACGGTGGCCACCGTAACTTACGGTGGCCCCTGACACCCTTTTTCCACCGTAGGCCAGTGGGAATCCACCGTGGGTTTTTGAGGTCCACCGTAAGTTATGGTGGCCACCGTAACTTACGGTGGCCCCTGGGAAGAAATGTTATTTTTTATCGTTTGTTGATGTTTCGCTTATGTGCGTGACCTGTAATTGCGTTTAACGCACCAAATAACATTGTTGAACCTTGTGTAAGGCTATGTAAGGGTGTAGTATATAATAGTAATGTCGGTTTTGCAAATATGATCCTAGTACGGAGTGATACATGTGCATGTAGTTTAATTGATACATTGTTTGACGGTATCAAATATGGTAAGTAGATTGTCGTGCTTATGTAGATTGAAAATGTGATGTATATATGAGTGCTCATCCTCGGGTTTGAGTGAGAGCTTCATGTATGTAAGGGTTGGTAAATATTGCGTAGACTGAGTATAGGATTGGAAACGTCGTATTTGTCTTAGAGAATAGCGAAGAAAGAGTAACATAACAGGTCAAGTAAGTTATATGAGGGAATTGCATGCTTGTATGAATTGTGGGATTATTAGGGAAATTATATGCTTGTATGAATTGTGGAGTTATTAACCTTTGTTACGAGAATGATAATGAAGGTGCAGGTATGAGTATATGAATGCAAGAGACTTGTGGGTTTGGTTCGGGGTACCACCCCCGAACTTCCAAAAAGGCGTTGGAACGAGATCATGGAGTATCTATGGATATTATCTCCGCATTTTGAGTAATGTGCATTAAGTCACTAAATGAACTAACGAAACAGTTATTTGGTGATCGCAGGTTGTCTTGTCTACTAATAGAGTAAGGAAAGGATGGAGATCGAGCAAGGAGGCGGATTGTACGAGGTCACAGTCACATAACTTATTAAATATAAGACATGTTGAATGTAATGAGATAAAATGAAAGATGTAACACCAAAAAAATCCCTTAGATATGTTTTCCAAGTATTTGAGATTGTTTATAAAGCAAGAAATTTTCAAGACCGTATTTCCGCTGCATATTTTCTGTAAAACGGTTTAGGGTGTTACATTGAAAACATGTATGAAAGAATTGTCAACATAATGTTGGTGAGTTCACAGGTTTGTATATGTTAGGTAAACATTTGTGTAATTCGTGTATGACCAATCATAAGGTAGCTAAGCGAATGATTACCGTGTAAACCATGAGTCTCATAACCAAACCTCTTGACTGTTGTGCCTCGTGCATTGTACACTAAAGACAATGTATATATAGTAGAATACTAACTCTCTTTGTATGTAACTGGTTAGAGCGACTAACCAAGAGTGAGGGTGTCAACTCAATAGATCTATTAAAGTGTTCCATGGCTTTGATAGCTAATGGTTATAGTGTAATGTAAGGACGAGGACTATTGAGATCTCATGAACCAATTGTCTCATGTTCCACATGGTAGTGAAAGTAGAATATACACCCGAATGATAATGAACTAGTTGTAGCATGTTTCCCCCCAAAAATGTAATATTAGTAAAATGGGGTCGTGAAAACTCACCTGATAGTGTGGTCTAGTGAAGCCGACAATGTGAGATAGCTACTGCTTGAACAATGGTTGCCCTATGATTTTTTAGAGCATGGTAAATTGCAGATTCTTATTGTTTATCATACATATTGGTCACCCGATATTCGTGGACCTTGGTTTTAGTGTAAGTGGGCCATTTTTGGTGTACATGAGGTTTATAACCGTTTTATGTGTAATAGTTCCGGAAATCCCGGGTGTTTTAAGTGGGCTTTTCTTGTAAACTGGGTGGTTTTCTCATATTGTTATGGTCAAGTGGACACCCATTCAACACGTGTGGTTGATTTCTGAAAATCATGTACTTTAACGTATGTTTATATCCTTCCTAGTGTTCAACATATGTTAGAGTCTTCCTAACATATGTTCGGTTAGACATAGCCGAATCTAAATCATGGAAATGGCCTCTATACTTAATCATGTAGCATATTAAAATGAGTTTTAACACTTAATAAAGCATGGCCGAAAAATATTAAGGATGGTTTGAGGGTATCCTTGATAAAACGATTAGAATAATCTTTCAAAACATAGTGTAAACTTGATTTATAAAATGAGTAGATGTTTAGCCATTTATCAAGTTTTACAAGGCCTCATACGATTAGATCATCTTCGTGTGACATGTTGTGTGTCTCGTGAGTGCAACCTAACACTAAATGTGGGTGTCTTAGTCTATACATGATGATTGTTACCACATAATGGGATAGTTCGGGTGAAGCATGACTAGGGCCGAGTGATAATGAATTAAACAAGTGTTAGTGGGTCTTACTTAGTGTAATGCGACAATGGATCGATCCTAGAAGCCTCATGTATCTTCCTTTGAGCTTAAGCCTTCCAATGTAGCTTGTGAGTGATTGGTTTAGGGTGTAAGAAGGTTTGGGTGTTGGAGGGTGGCTTTGGCCGATTGAAGTGAGGAAGAGAGGAGTGTTGTGTGGTGTTGGTGCAAGGATTTAGGCTCACACAAGGCCCCCTTTTATAGTGTAATTCATGGTAAGATAACCTCTTGCTTTCTAGTTTTATTGATATGTGAAAGTTTCTTGTTTTGTGTAAGTCTTGTGTCAAGCGTGAACAAACAAAAGAGGTGGCTTGTCTGCTCAAAATGAGCCGAAAAGTGGCTTTCCCAATTAGGGGTGGGTTGACTTTGGCTAGCAAGATGTCATATCTTTGTCTTGTTGCTAATTGTGTGTAAGTGCTTATCTCACAAGTCTTCTAGATTGCTTCCATCACATGCCTTGTAGCCAAGTGTCTTGCTTGTATTGGATCGGCTATAGGCTTTCTAGGAGTTGGGATTGATAGGTGACATTACAATGCTCAAGTCTTGCCCTTGTTAAGCTTCTTTCGGCTGCATACATTGGGAAGTAGGAGAATATTTGTCTCATTCTTGTTAAGGAAAGGTAGAAGGCTCAGGTAGTTAAAGTAAGATAATGTTTAGCTAAATATGTGTAAGTTTGGAAGGATTAGAATGTTAAGGTCTAGTCATTGCCTTGGAAATCGGCTAAGGTGTCCAAGAGGGTATCATGATCAAGCATGGGGATAAGTAAGATTACAAAGTAGGTTACTACTTTAGTATAGCTCTTAGGTTTGAAATAGACCTTATGTGACACCCCGAGTCCTGTATCCCGAACGTTGGTGATTTGTCAAGCATGCATGATCATATGTGCAATTGAATGATGATGAATATAAATTAACATGTTTATGTGAATTACACGTTTATGCGAATTACTTCTTAAATAGTCAGTATGTAAGTTCTACGAATTATGTGCACACTGTGAGTAGTATGTGATTAATATGTTATGAGATGATTAAAATCATAGTTTTTATATAAGTTAGTATGAATAATATTATCGGAACTATTTTCGGGGCTAGAACCTTATTAACGGGTCCGTTATCAAGAAAAGGCCCATAAACCCGAAACCTTGGCCCATGGTCCAACTTCTATTATGTTATTATTTAAAGAAAAAAAAACCCTAATCCCCTTTGTTTTGCGCCGTGAACAACAACAACACCCACCCTCACTTCCAATTTCAATCTTTCAACAATTTCCTTCACTAGTTCAAGTTGAATCGGGTGCTATCTTGAGGTTTTAAGGATTCTAGCATTGCAAGGTATGAGTTTTACGTATTGTATGATAGTTAATAATGCTTGAAAAGTTTTAGAAACCCTAAAAACTATATAATTGAAATCGCATGATAGAGTTTTATGTGAATTCTTGAATGTTTATTGTAAAGGTTGATGAGAATTGTTGTTGGTAATCATAATTAGGGTTTTTGGTATGTGAATTTAGGGATGTAATTCTGTTAACATGGATTTGATTGTAATAATATGGGTTTACTACATGATTATAGGTTACTGAGAGTGATTAGGGTTCATGAGTATCATGTTATGAAAGTTCTGATTTCTGACAGATTCGTTAGGGTGTTTTGTAGGGTCTATATCGTGATGTTAAAGTGATTGTTTTGATGATTTCTTTGCATGATTGTATTGTACGTGGTCTTAGGTTTTCATAATGGGCAAAACCATCAGATTTGGACATCTTTTGAGTGATTTTTGGAATTTTGTTTGATTAAAGGTCATATCAGATTTTCGGAATTATAAATTGGGTCAACTTTAAACGGTCATAACTCGAGATTTACAAAGGGTTAAGTTATGAAATTTGAACAGTAGGTCAACATTGGAAAAACTTGGCTTTTCCAATTGGATTCACCTCGTTTGGGTGAACACACAATTTTTGGGAATTTTTCTACTAAACTGACCTGCTGTGGAAATCTTCTGGACATAGCTGTGTTGTACGAATTTTAATAATTTTTGTGTTTGGTTGTGAGACAAAACAAAAATATGGGTTATCAAATGAATCCCAATGAATATTCAGTAAAAATTTGGGAGTTTAATTCGTTCGTTAAGTATTTTAAATAATTCGTTTTTCACAGCGTACAATCTGCCCTGAAAACACAGATTGTGTAAGGGATGTTTACGTGACTATTTGGAGTCTTATATGGTATGTATTTGACATGAACTTGCATGAATACTTATATGAGATGTGTATGAGGTATAAACCTGATAATAATCAATATGATCACCAACGGGATACGTAGGACTTACTTGTGCATGTAGAGTCATTAGGTGTCACTACACGGTTTGAACTTTAAAAGCTTTGGAGAAACGAGTTGTATGGTGTGTTGATTATGCACATATACTCACCTAGTGACATTTGTAATAGGGAGTCGGTAGCTCATTTCTGTTTGAGGAATTTGGATTATTCACGTGCAACCTAAGGTGAGTTTCACTACTCTTTTCTCAAAAGCATGCGTCTCGGGTTGAGACAACGTACTTAACTTTTTCTAGTCCGGGTTGGGACTACTATTTTCTAGTCCGGGTTGGGACTACTACTTTCTAGTCCGGTTTGGGACTACTTACACATCCCGGGTTGGGATGCTATGGATCCTTGTGTGGGTCGTGTTTTGCTAGTTCGCAAACTGTGTCCTTGATGAACTAAACCAACTCTATCATCTGTAAGTCCTTCACATACCGAATGAGTTGCCGGGTTATGGCAAGCGGGTTATTAGTTGATAGCGCTATTAGGTCTGACAAACCTCACACCGGCTCGGGGAGTGCGGGAGTGAACTATAACTTAACAGATTTTATCATTGTTGATAGGCAATGATGTAAGGCATGCGACTCACATTTGTGGCTACACGTACATCAACAGTTCGGTATATCGGTGTTAGTTATCATGAATGGGTTAGCTACCCTTGATATGCGATGAACTAGTGTTTACACGGTTCTTGGAACCAACTCAATACTTGTTTACGTGGTTTTGGAAACCAGCGCATTTACATACTCATTTACTTTACTTAGTGAACTCACCAACATTGTTTGTTGACCCACGATTTACATGCTTTTGCAGGTAGTTAGCTTCCGGTGCCAGGATTAGAAAGCACTGCACACTTCAATGCATTTGGGGTCTTGGGCATACACCTAAATTACATATTATGCTTTTATATTTTCTTTCATATGGTTTTAATTTGGGCGCGTTGTTTTGCGCATGGTTTTTAAAAGGTTTAAATTTAGTTTACGCTTCCGCAGCTTAACTAAACTTGGTTTTTGAAAACGAACTAAATGGTTTGGGCATTTAGAGTTCGTTCATATGACTTATGGCTATGGGATCCTGGTATGTCATGCGCCTCGCGGTATAAACCCCGCAGTGGAAATTTGAGGGTGTGACACCTTGTGTTGTCTTGTTATTGCTTCTACCGAGGGAAAAAGAAAAGGAAAAAGGTGTCAAAGGTTGTAGGATAAGACTTGTCATGTGTATAGATGTCTTGTGTGTGCACATGGTTGTATATTGTAATGCCGTGTGTGTATATGTATATCTATAGGGATAAATCAGCTTCTAGAGGATGTAGGCAAGCATAGATGTTATTTGGACAAGGCTAAATGGTGTAGGGTAGTTTGAAAGTTAGTAGTTCTAGTGAAACTTAGCTTAGTTTTGACAAAGGTCTAGTGATCTTATATAGTATATGTCGTGCATACATGTATATCGATAGGGATGTAAGAGGTCGATCTATATATACATACATACATACATATATAGGTTAACATATGCTGGGCTTACTAGATGGATAGGGCATATTCTCATGCATATGTGTAGGTAAGTCTAACTTATGTGTTGATAAGAATTTAAGTTTCGTTAATCATTTATGGATAACTTGTTGTTGGGTGATAACATGTTGTAGGGTTTCGATGACGATATCAACATGTATTGGCATTTATTATATGTGAATCTGTGTGATCATGTGTTATCATTTGATAGTGTCCAGATTTGTATACATGTGTTAATGAGGGATTACCATGTGTTAGGGGGGGGGGGTAACCTCATTGAATGTTTTCTGGTAATTGTCTGGGTGTCGTATGTATAAATGAGTGATCTTTGTTGAGTTTTCTAAGTAACTCATGCTTCACTAGACTGGGGAGGGGGTATAGTGTGTGCAAGATGTCAAATTATGCACATGAAATGACAATAATAAGTAAAATGCGTACGGATGTTGACCTGGATCGTTGATTGTTGTCACATTCTCCCCTTGTTTTTGGAATTTTGTCCATGAAATCGAGTTTTCCTACTAGTTTCAGTAGTCTTAGGAAAAAGAGTTGGGTACTTGCGTCTCATTTGGTCTTCGCGTTCACATGTAAATTCGGGACCACACTTTGCATTCCATCTGAATTTGACAAGTTTGGTGCGGCTCCTTCTCAATTTCTGGACCTTCCAATCAGTCACCTCGATTGGCTCCTCAACGAAATGGAGTTGATCATCGATGTGAATTTATTCGGGAGGAATGTTCAAGGATTCGTCGGACAAACACTTTTTCAGATTGGATACGTGGAAAGTGTCATGGACACCACTGAGCTCTTCTGGTAACCTGAGCTTGTATGCCACTGGACCAACCCTAGAAAGTATTTCGAACGGACCTATGTATCAGGGATTAAGTTTTCCACGTTTGCCAAACTGTGGTACACCCTTCCAGGGCGAGACTTTCAAGAGTACCTTATCGCCAACATGAAATTCAAGCGGTTGGTGACGGCGATCATCATAACTCTTTTGACGATCTCAAGCGGCTTTAAAGCATTCACGGATCTGAAAGATCTAATCTGATGTTTCTTGAATAAGCTCGGGGCCAGTCAAATATTTGTCTCCTACTTCTGCCCAACACAAAGGAGATCTACACTTACGTCCGTATAAGGCTTCAAATGGGGCAGCCTTGATACTGGTGTGGTAACTGTTATTGTAAGAGAACTCAACCAACGGTAAATGAGAATCCCAGTTTCCACCGAACTCGATTACACATGATCGGAGCATGTCTTCCAATGTTTGGATAGTACGTTCACTCTGGCCATCGATATGTGGGTGATAGGCTATGCTCATGTCTAAGCGAGAGCCTAGTCCATCCATCAGTGTCTGCCATAATCGGGAAGTAAATTGACTATCTCGGTCCGAAATGATTGAAACAGGCATACCATGCCTAGTTACAATCCCTTTGATGTACAGCTTGGCGAGTTTCTCTAGCTTATCGGTTTCCTTGATCGGCATGAAATGCGCAGATTTAGTCAACCTGTCAACAATTACCCAAATTGTGTCATGACCACTGGACGTCTTAGGTAGTTTGGTGATGAAATCTATGGAGATTTGTTCTCATTTCCAAACAGGAATCTCTTGTTGCTGTAGCAGACCGAACGACTTCTGATACTCAGCTTTGACCTTCGAACAGGTAAGGCATCGACTGACGTATGTTGCAATTTCACCTTTAAGGTTGGGCCACCAGTAGAATTCCTTCACGTCCTTGTAGATTTTGTCAGCTCCGGGATGAACCGAGTATTTAGACTTGTGGGCCTTTTCAAGGATTAAGTCGCGTAGACCACCAAAACGTGGTACCCAGATCCGATTAGCGAAATAAACTGTGTCGTTAGACCTTGGTTCCAACAGGTTAACCATCTTGAATTACGACTCATTCTTCAGGTTCTCACCTTTTAGAGCTTTTTGTTGAGCATCACGAATACAGGTTGTGAGATTCCTATGAATGGTCAAACCTAGCGCTCGTACACGCAGGGCCTTGACTCGTTCCTTACGGCTCAAGGCATCAGCTACAACATTGGCCATTCCCGGATGGTACTTAATCTCGCAATCATAGTCGTTCAGCAACTCAGCCCATCAACGTTGCCGCATGTTCAGATCCTTCTTATTGAAGATGTGTTGCAAGCTCTTGTGATCGGTGAAAATAGTGCACTTAGTACCATAAAGGTAGTGCCTCCAATTCTTGAGGGCAAAGATCACTGCGCCTTACTCTAGGTCATGAGTGGTGTAGTTCTTCTCATGGACTTTGAGTTTTCGAGATGCGTAGGCAATGACGTTATTCCTTTGCATGAGTACACATCCAAGACCTTGATGAGAAGCATCGCAATAAACCACAAAATCATCTGTACCTTCAGGAAGAGAAAGAATCGGAGCACTGCATAAACGGTTCTTTAAGACCTGAAACGCTTCCTCTTGCTTGATTCCCCAATGGAACTTTGTAGATTCATATTTGCGACTAATGCTTTGGATTAACCATATTAAGTGTTTTGATGTTTATCGAGAGGTCAAAGGTGATTATATATGGTCGAAGGAAGAGAACAGTTTGGTCGAAGGTAGAGAATTCAAGACAGAAACTTGGTTCGAGCTTGTTTGTAGGTCGAAGGTGCTCATTCGACCTCACGATGAGGTTGAATGTAGACTAGTATATAAGCTCAACATTTTGATAACTTTATAACTTTTGCCATTTTGAGTCTTGTGTATGGTCTAGAAATTATCTCTGTATTTTCACCTTCCTGATCTTGATTTATTAACTTGTAATCTCAATTGTAATCATCTTTAAACAAGTTTATTAATGAGAATGGATATTGAAAAGGTAATTTTGTGTGTTTGATTCGATTCGTATCATATTGTAAACAATCTAGGGTTTCCGCACCTGGATTTGTTAGACTTGTATGATCACCTAAACGTTTTTACTAAAACGATCCTCCTACAAAGTGGTATTAGAGCCTACAAGATCATACAACTACAATTTGATATGTTTTGAACTGAATTTGATCCAAAATTGTCCAAATATTTTCTATTTTGATAAAACTTTAAGTTTAATTGGAAATTGATTGATTTGGATAAGATTTCATGGATAAAATCAAAATTTTCACTTGTTAAAGTTGATCTACATTCAAATCCGAGCATAATCTGATTAAGATCATCAAAATTGATAAACTTTTGAAAAATTTGGATCAAATGAACTGATTTTCAAAGAATAACCGTTTTTCAAATGGGTCAGGTCGAACCAGAGAGAGTTAGGTTGAACGTGTGAGTTTTGGTCGAACCTAGGTCATTTTAGGTCGAATCTGGGATTTTTAGGTCGAACCAAGACTTTGTTTGTGTGTTGTTTGTACATTCGACCTTGTGTTGTTCCTTCGACCAACCGGGAGGTCAAACGAAGGTTTATTGCGGTCAAACGTGAGTCTTGTGTGTTACTGATATACATTCGAGTCTGATTCAGAGGTCGAACCTAGGTTTATCTTACATTCGAACCCATGATTACACTTCAGAGGTTGAACGAAGTCTGTTTTAGGAAATTTTTCTAAGTGTTTACATCTTGGACATTATGGATAACATGTGGGGATTTCCTATGACACCAAGGCCAGCAACAACACAACAACAGAACGTTCGATGAACCCATGGGCTGTTGCTTCTCAAAAGACGAACATTCAGTCATCTCAGCCAATTAATTACTTAGCCATGAGCAGTTCGATTCCATCACCTGCTACTCAACCTCCACAGCAAACCGACGACAGATTATTGGGGCGTTGCAGCAGCAACGGTACACTCTCAAACTACTAATGCTATTTATACTCTTATAAATGATTTGTCTTCAGGTAGTGGGAGTCGTCCACCGAAGTTGATGGACATGGCAGAGTATAATCAGTGGCAAAAGAAATTCAAGATACATCTTGAAGGAATAGGATTGGAAGGAACATACGCGTGGCAGATGATTGCTAAGGGATATGTTGCTCCATGTTTAGAGAACACAGGTGAATCGATTCCACTCGATGGTTTATCTGATGATGAGAAAAAGAAGTTTGCTATGGAGAAGAAGGCTTTCTCACAGATATCTCAAGCATTGACTACCGATCTACTTCATCAATTTGGATCGTGTACCACTTCTAAGCAGCTTTGGGATATGCGGAAGAACAGACATGACGGGAATGATAAGACGAGGAGATTAAAGATGGAAGAACTAAAGAAGGAATTTGAGAACTTTAGTCACGTGGGGAATGAGACTTTGAAGGAATTGATTCCGAGATATTGCCATCTTTTGACTGAATTGTCTAATTATGACATTAAGATTCCTATGTCCGAGTTGGTTGATAAGTTTGCTAATTCCTTACCACCATATTGGAATCAACACATTGAGGTATTGAAAGAGAAGGATGCTTATCAATACTGGACAATCAATGAGTTAATTCAAAAGTTGGAGAACAAGGAGTTGGAGGAGAAGAGGAAAACTAGGCGATCTCAATTCCCACAAAATCCAGAATTGTATCATGCCTCTTCATCTACTTCTATGTCTAGTTCAAGTGTGGAAGGTAATGTTGCACCACATATAGTTTGTGTTTCGAGTGTTATTGAACCTCCAAGACAACCAATTAACTATCTTGCCCAAACACCAACTTATCCACCAACTGCACCACAAATTCTTACATTCCACCACAACCTAAAATGTCTACAACATGTTATTCATCCAATACACCTCAACAACAACCTTATGTTCCTAACACATCACAAGCTTCTTCAAGCCAAAGTCCAGTCATGTTAGAAACTTCTAACATGAATAATGTCATAGTTGAAGTTGCTCAGCAACACATTGCTTTGGTTTATGCAATGGTTGCATCTTATAATGGACTGGTGGCGAGTCAGATTGGGAATAATAATCTGACTAATGAAAATTATGCCTAAATTGATAAGGAGGAAATGGAATTGATTGACATTCAATAGGCGTTCGCCAGTGTGATGAGAAGGGTGACAGAGTTTATTGAGAAAACCGGTAGAACAAATTTGGCAACCTTACCAAATACCACATATGGCTTCAACAAAGCCAAAGTCACATGTTTCAATTGTGGTGGTAGAGGTCATTTCAAGAGAGAATGCACACAACCGATGCAGCATGGTAACAGGAACCCTTTTAACTCGAATTATCAAAACCGCCAATCACAGAATCAGGTAACCTACCAGAGTCAAAACAACAACACCTATCTACAACAAAACACTTTCCAAAACCGACAAAACACCTCACAAAACACCACTACTAGACAAACAACTATACCCAACCAAACTCAAACTCAAACTCCAAACAACCTAACCAGAACCATTATTCCTATTTCCACACCAAATAGCCAAACACAAACTGAAACCCAAAATCAGGCTTTGGTGATACAAAAGGATGAAGGTTATGACTGGACGGGAATGCAGTTGGGAGTTGAGGAGATTACTACTGGGAATGTAGCTTGTTACGCTAATAAGGTGGATATTGAGGAGCCGGTGATAGTTGAAGAAGTTTTGGAGTCTCAGAAGGTGTCTGAGGTGGTGATTGAGGAGATAGTCGAAGATTCTCAGATTCCTGTTGCTGAAAAGGTTGTAGAGCTTACTGAAGAGAAGGTTTCAGGAACTGTTATTGATTCTGTCACTGAAGTTCCTGATGAACCCGAATCTGTGTGTTCCGACTCTGAGAGTGAAGCTGATTCAGAAGCGAGTGCGAATTCTTTGGATGATGATATTGATCAGTTGTTAGCCGAAGCAGATTTCTTGATGACCAGGAAATCATGTATTATTGATGATGCCTTCACCAAGATTGACTACTCCAAGTTTTTTGCAGGAAAGGAGGCTCATTTCGCTTTGATGGCTATGACTGATGCTCCAAAACCGGTATGTTCTGAATCAACAACTGACATGAATAGTGATAAGTATTGTGGTACTTGCGATAGATTGACTGAGGAAAACAAGCAACTCAAGTTTAACCTTGAGAGTGCTAGAATCAACATTCAATCTCATTGTAAGGATTCATTTGAGTTCAACAAAACACTTGAAGGGTATAAAAAGGATATTTCCGAATTAAAGAAAACCCTTGCTTTAAAACAACTTTCCATTAACAATTACATCAATGAACTTGAAAACACTAAACTGGAAATGGCAACTGTCAAGTGTTTTGCTGAGAAGGTCAATAAGAAGTTAGAGAGTTATAAGCATATTGCTTATGTTGTTGACCATATCATTGAGGAACCATCATAGTCCGGTAGTGCAAACTACAAATCTGTTCCTTCTCCAATGTTGTTTGAGAATCATAACTTCAATACAGTAACACCGGAGAGTTCTGTTAAGTCGGACTTAATGATGAGGGAGTGGTTCCAGTGACTGATGATTCAGACACTGAAGATGAGAAACCAAAAGAAGGTGGTGATATTCCTTTGGAAAATCACATTATCACTAATGAACCAGTTTCACCTTCTCAGTTTTCTCATCCTCAGGCTAATGCACATCGAAAGAATCAATCAGTTACTAACAATGTGAAAAAGATTGAGAAAGATGATTCAGTTGACAAACCCGTCAAAGTGTTCTATCAGATGGAAGGATCCGATAAGATCATTTCTGACGAGGAGTATCTGATAAAATTTGCGAATTATTCAAAAATTGACAAAATCTGGCAGGAAAGTACAATTTGGTTTCCTAAACACAAAAGGACCAATGACTTTTCTCCAGAACTTTTGAAGAAATTGCATTGTGATACTCCCAAAGAACCCAAGGTTCATGTCACTGAATTCATCAAGCCTAAAGGAAAGGCGAATGCATTTTTAGAGCCGGCTTACTCAATGGATCCTGCTCCAATGAGTTTAAGACGTAGATGTGTTGATGATCAATTTCCGATCACTTCATATGCTAAGCAGGGAGCTAAGAGTGTATTTGAAGAGTACCGTGTGTGTTACAAATGCAGAGAGAGAGGGCATTTACTTGCTCACTGTCCGTATGTGCGACACAAAAGGCATGAAGTTGAGCATAGGCAACCATATCAGAGTCCAGTCGATAATCATAGATATCCACAACGACACTTTATTCCTCAAAGACCACCTTTTTACATCAAAAGCCGATATTTTCAAAAGAGGGAAAGTCGTCAGGCTGTTTATGATCATCGTTACAAGATTGCCATGGAGAAAAACTTAAAGAAACCAGTGGTGAACTCAACTAATGACAGACAAAAGGTTGTTCCTAAACCTGCTGTTAAGTCACAAGTTGGACCTAAATCTGTTAAATCAGAGAAGGTAACCATGAAAGTTTTGTTTGAGAACGACACTAAGAAACCTGCTATGACTCAAAAGTCTCAGATTAGGATTCTTAAATGTTCTGAACAACTTTATTCACCAGTGGGTTCTCCAGGTGTTTCCACCTCAACTGCAAATGTGAAAGTTAAAGAAGAGAAAGGTTTGAACGATTAGAAAAAGATTGATTCTAAACCTAAAGTTGTTGATAATGATTCTTTGAAGCTTAACGTTCAAAGACCCAAGACCAAGCAGGCTTGGGTCCCCTGAAAAATCTAATCACTTCTTTGTTTGGTGCAGGGAGCTCCAGCTGGCCCTGTTAGCAGTCTTTGGGTTGTTGATAGTGGAACTTCTGGGCACATGACAGGAGACTTAACGCTTTTATTCGACATAAAGAATGTAAATGGAGGATATGTAGCGTCAGCGGGTAATAAAGGAGGTTATATCATGATGGAAGGAAGTGTGAGCAATAGGATTGTAAGTTTTGAAAGAATATCTTACGTGAAGCAGATCGATTATAATCTGTTAAGTGTCAGTCAGATTTGTGACAAACAGTTTTCTGTACACTTTGATGATAAATCTTGCTATATTATGAAACTCGGATTCGTCATTCCAAAAGCGTGGATTATGCTGAGAGCACCAAGAGTAAACAATCTGTATATTCTTGATATGAGCAAGGCGATGACAACCCAGGGCCAAGTTACATGTTTTCTATCCAAGGCTATAGAGAAAGAATCGATTATGTGCCACAGTAGGATGGGACATATTCACCTCAGAAAAATGAATCATTTGGTGAAGAATAGGCTTGTAGAAGGGGTTAACGTAAAACATTTTCATCTCAATGACAAATGTGTGAGTTGCAAGAAGGGCAAACAACACAAACAGTCCCACAAACCAAAGAAAGTGAATTCTGTAGATATGCCACTTGAGCGTTTGCATATGGACCTTTTCGGACCTGTCAAGCGTAAGAGTCATGCTGGAGAATTATACTGTCTTGTGGTTACTGATGATTACTCTAGAATTTCGTGGGTGATGTGCTTGCAACACAAAAGAGACACGTTTAACAATCTGAAGGTTCTGTTCACACGTTTGGAAAATGTTTACGGATTAAAGATCAAAAGGATTCGTAGTGACAACGGGACGGAGTTCAAGAATACTCAAATGGATGCACTTTGTGAAAACAAGGAAATTCATCATGAATATAGTGCTCCGTACACTCCACAACAGAACGGTGTTGCTGAAAGGAAAAACAGGACTCTAATCGAAATGACACGAATCATGCTTGCGGATTCAAATCTTCTAGTAATGTTCTGGAATGAAGTTATTTACGCAGCTTGTTATACATTGAATCGTGTATTAACAGTGAAGAAGTTTGGCAAAACTTCTTATTAACTGTTGAATAGACGAAAGCCGAATCTGGAGTATCTAGAACCATTTGGAGCACCTTGTACAATGTTGAATCCAACTGAGAAGTTCACACTGAAAGCTGAAGAGGGATTCTTTGTTGGATATGCAACCCCGCTCAAACGGTATTCAACAAACGAACTCGACAGGTGGAGGAGTGGGCTAACGTTGAAGTTCAACGATATACTTAGAATGTATAGGGAAGCGGTCCAGATTGGATGTTTGATTATAAAGATTTCTTTGAATCATTCAATCTAGATAACTTGGTTGAAGAGGCTATATTACGACTTTATTACGAGTGTGAAAACGCAGTGACATCACCGTTGGTGCGTCCGATCACCGTAACTCCTCCAACAGCTTCTAATGATACTAATGTTCCGCTAATGAAGAGGAAGTGTTCCAAGAAGCTTCGACTACTCTTAATTTATCAGAATCGGAAGATGATGATGATGTCACCAGTGTAGCTATTCTAGATCATGCAATGGAAGAACCACCAGTGAACCCTAATCCAGATGTTGCTTCATCATCAAATACGGGTAATGATCTGGATACGGCAGAGAATATCACTACTCATAATGGAGTTCAAGTTCTTGATTATCCGGAATCTCGGATACATCAGATTCATCCACTTGAGCAAGTTATTGGTGATCCAGGAAGCAGTGTCATGACTAGAGGACAACTTCGTCGTGCAACTTCACATGATAACCTCGGAGCCCTAGCCCTTTATGCTAAAATTCAAAAATCTGATAGTCAGAATGATTGGTCGTTTGCTTGTTATGTTTCGCAGGTGGAGCTGCGGACATACAAAGATGCTCTATTGGATGATGCTTGGGTTGAAGCGATGCAAGAAGAATTGTTGCAGTTTCAGAAGCTGGGAGTCTGGACACTTACAAATTTACCTCCAGGAAGAAAGAAGATTGGTACAAAATGGGTGTTTAAGTGTAAAAAGGATGATCGAGGCGTAATCGTACGAAACAAAGCTCGATTGGTCGTTCAAGGTTTTAGTCAAACTGAGGGAATCGATTACAATGACGTTTATGCACCGGTGGCACGTATAGAAGCTATTCGAATGTTTCTAGCGTTTGCCTCATACAAGAAATTTAAGGTGTATCAAATGGATGTTAAGAGTGCATTTTTGTACGGTGTGGTCAAGGAAGAGGTTTACGTTGGTCAACCACCAGGCTTTGAAGATCCTATCCACCGGGATAAGGTTTACGTTCTAAAAAAAAGGCACTTTACGGGTTGCACCAAGCTCCACGCCAATGGTATAAGGAGCTGAGCACGTACCTACTTTCTAAAGGATTCAAACGAGGTTTGGTCGACTGTACCCTGTTCACGAAAAGAACAGAGGGTGACTTGCTTCTAGTTCAGATTTATGTTGACGATATTATTTTTGGGTCTACTAACGAACTTTTGTGCAGAGAATTTGAAAGAGTAATGCAGGATAAGTTCGAGATGAGTGCAATGGGAGAAATGCAGTTTTTCCTAGGCTTGCAGGTGGACCAATTGCCAACGGGCATTTTCATCCATCAGACGAAATACGTATCTGAAGTCTTGAGCTGATTCCAGATGGAAGATTCCAAGCCTATTGATACCCCAATACAACCTAATCATGGGATTGGAGTTGACACTAAGGGGGAGCTCATTGATCCATTCACTAATCGAGCTATTGTCGGATCGTTGATGTATCTCACTGCATCTCGTCCAGACATTATGTTCGCAACATGACTCTGTGCACGATTCCAATCGAAGCCGAAACAGAGTCATCTAACAGCCGTCAAACGAATCCTTAGATATCTGAAGGGTTGTCCGCCGAGAGGTGTTTGGTACCCTAATGATGATAATTTTGACTTTGTTGCTTTCAATGATGCAGATTTCGGTGGCTGTGATAAAGACAGTAAATCCACAACGGCTGGATGCCAATTCTTTGGGAGCAGGCTCGTGACCTGGCAGTGTAAGAAGCAGACAGTGGTCGTTCTATCTACTTGTGAAGCAGAATATGTAGCAGCCTCTAGTTGCTGCTCACAGGTTTTGTGGATTCAACAGCAGATGAGGGATTACGGTTTGAAATATCTTAAAACCCCAATTTATTGTGATAATGAAGCTGCCATAGCACTCACGAAAGACATGAACAATCACTCTAAAGCCAAACATATCTGGATTAAGTATCACTTCATCCGTGATTGTTATGCTAAATGGTTGATTGACATGGTCAAAATCCACACTGATTACCAACGTGCTGATCATTTTACCAAAGCTTTTGATAGATCGAGATTCGAATTTTTATTAAAAGCTAATGGTGTAAAAGAAAAACAAGATTGATCATCACCCCGGTTTATCACTTTATTTTAGTTTTTACTGTTTTTCAGAAAAATCAAAAATCCAAAAATATGTTTTACATTTTAGGGGGAGTCTTTAGATTTTCAGAAAAACCAAAAACATTGAAAAATCCAAAAATCCCTAAAAATCAGAAAAACCCAAAATGATTTTCCAGGATTAAAAGAGGAAATTATAGTACATCAGTGGGGATCTGACACATGCTAAAGATTTGAAATGTTATAAAAGGTGTGTGTTGAATCTATGTGATGTGCTGGTAGGCTTCGTAGACCTATTACTGCTTGTCTGATACATACATATTCAAACGAATTGTTATGTGGATGAACACCTCATGGGCATATGGTCTTAGTACCGTAATTTCGTTTGATAGGGCTTTTGTACAAAATTCGGAGGTCTCGGGTCATTATGTTATTAGTTATCTGGGGATAGCCTATCTGATCTTCTGTCGTAAGGTGTTACGGACCTAGATCAGACAGGGTATCTTTATAAAAGAGCTTTAGTGCCAAAACCTAAAGTTACCGAATTGAGGAACTTTCAATGTATGACGATAATCAAAGATTATCTAATGCATCGTATCTAATCATTGATGCAAATCGTGATTGATATAAGCCCTCAACCTGGTAGAGTGCACAAGTTACTTTGTAGCATTGACTTGCTGACCTGTACACCTTTGTGGCTCAATACCTTGTAAATTACAGATAACAAAAGCATAATCACGCATTACAATGAGTCTTTGTGCAAAATTTTCTTTATACTGGAGTATGTCGTGTGCGTGGGAACCCCAGACAACTTAGTTTGTAATATACATAACCGTATCAAGCACTGCATAACAGTCTGCATGTAAGCTTATGTGGATAACAATATCAGCAATTGCCAGATCACACATTGTCTTTAATGATAATAAACACTAAAGATCAACGGTGTGATCAGATTTCTCAAAAACTGATATGATCCTCTTACCGGAAATCACAAATCATTTACTGCTTTGTGTTTACTTTTCTGCATTTTACATTTTATTGTCAAAATATCAAAAACTCAAAAAGATTTTAGGTGTGTTTTAACAAAAAATTCAGAAAACTCAAAAGATTTTACATTTCTGATTTGTTTTTGATAACCGATGGTGATTGATGGTGATTCTCTGATGTTTGACAGACCATTTGAGTTTTGTGACTTTCAAATACAAAATGACGAATGATTGAAAGTGAAAAAGTTTGAAAATGTTTAAACGGGATTCGATTTTGAGATTTGGTAAAAATTTCAGTTTTTCCATTTGTTCATTCGCCCCTTCGATGGGTCGAAGGTACAAATGTAGCTACATTCGAACCTCTTAGAAAGGTCGAAGGAGAGTGTTCATATGAAAATCTTTCATTTGAGCCCTTTAGTTTTTCATTCGAGCCTTTCAGTAGGGTTGAAGGAAGCTAAAGCTTCTCCTTCGAATCCCATTATAGGTCGAATGTAGACAGCTATATATACTAAACTCTTCATTCGAACCCTCATTCTTAAACTTTTTCAAATTTCTGAATTGGGGAGGACTTTTTGATTTTTATTTTTAGACTATCTCATTGTGATCCTTAAGGTTTACTGATCATTTTGACATCAACTTTGCAGGTAATCACTGGATAATCAGATCAGATTATTAGTTTTTGTGACTGGAACCCTTGTTCATCGAATTGAACATGAAAAAGAACTGTTTTGTTGAAATTAATGATACACAATCAATTGTCGTTAGTTTTAGGGGGAGAGTATACCAAAAACTAGATCAATAATAGACTAATCAGTTTAATTGATTGATCAAACTTTATTAAACCTAGTTTTTGATTCAAAACGAACGAAAACTGATTGATCATTGAAATTGATTATTAGGGAATGTTAATCGGCCATATTAGATGGCATTCAAACAAAAATCTGATGTTTAAATGTATAGAATTAGATTTTGATAATTCCTGGTCAAGAACAGGTACATTCGACCAAATTCTAAGGGTCGAATGTAGTTGAAAACGGTCGAAGGTAGGTTTTTGGTCGAATGAACAAGTTTTTCAAAACATTTCTACATTTGAACCAACATTCTTCATTCGAACCTCAGTTTTTCTTCATTCGAACCCACGTTGGGGTCGAAGGAAGATCTTTCGATCAAATTTCAAATTTTGTCCGATTTTGACGAATTTTCACATTTTTGTTTTGCAGATTTCAAAATGGCTGAACAACAACAGAATCCAGAGAAACAGACAGCAGAATCAGAGAAACCGAAAGATTTGATTTTTGAAGAAGATCATAACTGCTGTGCGTATATCATAGTTGTCAAAGCGCCTAGGCGCACTTAAGGCGCACAGGCCGAGCCTGGAGCCTAGGCGCAAGGCGCATAAAAAACGAGGGCTTTTTATAATTAGGCGCATAGTATAAAATACATTTTTAGGGATTTTAGAGATGTTTTAAGCTTGTTTAGGGCCACTTTAGGATGTTTTATGGTTGTTTATGACTTGTTCATGACTCCCTTAGGATGTTTTAGAGGTTTATGCAACTTTTAGCTTGAATTTGGCCGGAAATCAGCCTGAAAACAGCCCTGATAGTGTGCCTCAGTGCCTAGGCGCACGCCTCACAGGGCGAAGCGCACTTGGTGTGCCTCGAGCCTAGGCACGCTTTTGACAACTATGGCGTATATAGGCGAGGTGAAACATGCAGCCTTCATTGGGATTGTAGATTTTCTCAGACATTGCAGAGTTTTGTATGCCATTGCTACTACAATTTCAATCTACAGAGATCATCAAGTAGAATTCTGGGAGAATGCTGTTATAGACTTTTGGGAGAACAAGACGGCGATCAGAAGTAAAATTGTTGGGTTATATTGAGACCACAGTTACCAGATTATAGACTTTTGATAGTTATTGTGTAGTTTGATAGTTAAATGACCTAGTATGTAATTAACACAATGTTTTGTAACACAAACCCTAGGCTGCGCACTTAATTACACGGGCCCTGCGCACTTATGTTAAGTGCGCAGGCCCAGATGCTTTCCTATATAAACTAAGTGTGTGCACAGCTCTAGGGTTAGGGTTTTGGGATAATCTTTGTAGCACACGTGAATAGGTGCGTATTTGTTAGTGTATTCCAAGGTTATTCATCATCAAATCAGTAATGGAATCATCATGTTATTCATTGTGTGTGTCGGTTTTATTCATGTTCATCTAGTATCTTTGTCTTTCTGGATTAATCACTTAAAACACCTAACAAATAGTGTATCTACTTTAAGATACCAAAACCCTCATCTTGTTAGCTTTTATTATCAAGATTATTTTCTTTATAAACTTTCAAATTTAGGTGTTTTTCTTATATTTTGGCTTCAAATTTTGTGAAAATTGTGTTTCTAAAAGTTTATAGTATGTTATTTTAGGTAGAAAATGTTTTGGAAACGATTCAGCTGAGTTTTGTGTTTTTCACAGCCTGTTTTGCGCACTTATTTCATACAATTTGCGCACTTAGCTCATAAGTTGAGCACTTGTTTCTTAGTTTTGAGTACTTGGCTCATATATTGCATACTTGTGATTGTGAGTACTTAAATCTCTGGTTTTAGTACGCAATATAGCTTACGCGTACTTGTTGCATTCCATTGTCTTAAGCACTTATCTAGGGTTTCTGCGCACTTAAACAGAAATCTTGGATTTGTGCGCACTTATTGAAAGGTGTAGTCTTGAGTACTTGGCTAGGGTTTCTGCGAACTTAAATCTTAAACGAGAGTTTAAGTGTCTGCGCACTTATTTTAGTACGTAGACTGATTAGTAAACACTGAGCACTTATCATGCCCAAGTGTTAACTGATCTGGCACTTATCTAGAAACACAGCCACAAGTATACTTCCGAGCTGCGCACTTAACAAAAGACTACAACTTGACAAGGCTGTTTACATTCTTACAGGTTGCTGCATGTTTTTCTGGACTGCTGTGAACTTAGCTGCGCACTTAGCTGTGTACTTACGGACTTGGACATTTTCTGGACTGTTAACTAAAATCTGATTAACTAAACCCTTAAAATTCACCTAAATTATGGCCGGTAACGATAACCACTCAACAGTTAATCCTATCATTCAACAAGAACTTGAAACCGGAACCACAACTAGAGTTCCTAAGTTAAAAGGTGTTGAAGACTATGGAACTTGGAAGAACAAAATGAGGTCATTCTTCTATGTTACGGACTTCACCAAATGGAATTCTATCCAGTTGGGCCCACACATTCCTATGAGAACCACTGCCATAGGAGATGAGTTTAACCCTGATCCAACCACTTACACTGATGTCGATAAACAATTACTCCAGAGAGATCATAAGGCTTATGGTGCTCTAACCATGGCCTTATCAAACGATGTTTATAACATGTTTGAGGAGTACGACACGACACATGATCTATGGTTTGCGTTAAATGAATACTATGAAGGGAATGAAGAGATGCGCCAGTACAAGCAAGACATGGTGCAGAAAGAATATGACATGTTCGGCAGTATTCGTGGGGAAAGTTTGAGCTCACACATCGAGAGGTTCATGAGCATGTTGACCAAGATGAAGAAGGCGGGAATTCCTGTGAACAACAGAAATTCAATCAAGAAGCTGCTAGACTCCCTGCCAAAAGAATGGAGCATCCAGTGTATGTTGATCAGGAAAGAATATCTAGACGCCCAGTCTACCTTGGCTGACCTTATCAACACCCTGAAGTCGTTTGAGATGGATATCATAAAGAGAGAGATGAACCAAACCAATCCGAAGGCAGTACCCATCACTGCAATGAAAAATTTAGCATTAATGACTCCAGTGGGTAATATGGGTTCAAGCTCATCACATGTGTATACTGATGGAATGAGTGGTGGTAGCTCCAGTTCAGGAAAGACCGTTCCACACTCCGACCCAGTGGCAAGAACTCTCAACCCTCAACAAACAAAGCTTGCTAATGAACATGTTGAACTCTTCAATGCCTTCATGACCAGCTTTGAAGCATTGAAGACAGGTGACCTGAAGAATGATATGATGAGTCCGGAAGATATGTATCAAGTGGATCCAGATGATATGGAGGAGATGGATCTAAAATGGCAAATGGCCATGATTACTCTAAGAGTGAAGAGGTTTCAGGACAGACAGGTTGAAGGGTTGGACTGGGAAAGGCTGGCTTTGATAAGTCAAAAATCAGGTGCTACAATTGCAAAACTCTCAGACACTTCAAGTACGAATGTCCAACTTTGAATCAAGCTGAAGTTAAACCGGCAAAGAGAATGGTGGCAATCACGGATGGAGGCGAAGCCAATCAGCAGAAGGCACTGGTGGTTCAAGATTTTGACTGGGGAGAGGAAGTTGCTGTGGCTGAGACTGAAGTGAACAAGGCACTGATGGCAAAGATCCGCACTAAATCAACACTTGGTGTGAGTTCTTTGGAAGGGTCATCAGCGGAGATGCCAAAAGGAGAAAGGATGGAGAATGCTGGTCTAAAAGGTGTGTTGAGTGAGGACAAGGGAAAGGAGGTTGCTGCCGAGGAAGCTTTAGTTGCTGAAAAGACTTCCACAAGCAAGGCTGATCAACAACCGCAGAGCGTGCAGAAGAAGGTTGAAGAGAGAGACCTGGTAAGTATTCCGCTTGAAATAAAATCAAAGCTGTGCTCACCAAGGTGTGTTACAGCCGTTGCTTACTGTTTGTCCCATAATAGGAGAATTTTAAGAGAAATGGATGACATCAAAAAAATCAACACTGAAATGATAGAAAATGAGTTAGCATATCAGCGAAAGTTAAATGCAACAATAGCTGAAATGCACACTCTAAAAGAATTTGTTCTCAGAAAAGATTTTTTAATAAATGACTTAACTGAAAAACTAGAAATATCTAGAAATGAAACAAATCATCTCCAAATTGTTGTGGACAAATGGAATGTAAGCAAGCATGCTCATACAGATATCCTTGATTGTTCAAGGAAATCATTCGTCAAAGATGGAATTAGGTATAAGGATAAAAAGGGAATTGTAAAATCTCTATTTTTACCCTTGAGCAAAAGTGAATATATACCCATTCTAAAACCACATCCAAAAAATGATCTTTTTGAAAAAGAATGTGTCAAATCTGAGTCAAACTCTAATATAAGTAAAAGCAGTGTAGATATGACCCAACAGGATCAGGTGGACGATGATGAAAGTTGTGGTGGACAAACAATGGGGTTAGGTCACCCAGGTGCCAATTACTCTACAGTGAATTGGTTCATCTGGAGTCATGACAAGTCTAAAACTTCTTTGAATTCGGATGAATGTAATAATTTAACTAAACTGGATGATTGTAATAGTTTATCTAGGATGGATAACTGTAATAGTTTATCTAGGCCGGATGACTGTACTACATTAACTTCTAAACTTAATTTCAAGGGTGTTGTGGACCTTGATGATAGGATGAATCCTATCAAACGCTCAGATATTTGTGTTGAAAATGTTATGCCAGTTTGTGTTGATCTTAATGATGCATTCTCTGATAATGAAAATGTATATAGACCTTCTCCGTTTGTACCAGAACTAAAAAGAAACAGGTTCGGGAAATTTCTTACTGAAGAAATTCCAGAGTTTACTCCATCATCAACAGATATGTCATGCTCTGAAGAATCACAAAGTGAAACAGATAACACAACTTCTGAAGAATCACAGAGTGATACAGAAAGTGACATTAGCGAGCCAGAATGCAACACAAATGAGAAATCAAGCAACAACAACATTGATGAACCATGTTCAAGAGACAGCTCCAACTCAAGCGAATACAAGAGAAGAACATCACAACCATCATCATCCAGATCTTCTTCAAAGATCAAGCCTAAACACTCTACATGCTTTAGATGTGGAAATGAGGGACATGTGGTTAAAAATTGTCATTTGAAACCTAAACCACAAAGTGATGCAAAGACTCAAAAATCTTTTTCTGATCAAATTAAAAATCTTCAAGAAACTATAAAAAGTTTTGTTAAGGTCACAAAAACTTGGAAAAGACAAGAGTCAGTTTTGGGTGAAAATCACGACAGATTAAAACTAAAACAGACCTGGATTCCAAAAGTTACTTAAAATATGGTCTGAGTCGTGATTGTACATAGTGTCTCGTATATTCATCTGTATATTTCTTTTGTTTTATGTGTTTTTCAGAATAAACTACAGAAATGGTTGATTGCCCTGATGAGATATCTATGGCATGTTGATAGCGGGGCGTCAAGGCACATGACAGGGCTAAAAGAACTCCTCAAAAACTATCGGTTTATTGATGGAGAGTTTGTTGCTTTCGCTGGCAACGAGAAGGGCGGAAAGATAGTTGGGATAGGAGACGTGATTTCTGATGCACTGACTTTAGAAGATGTGAACTATGTTCCAGAATTGTGTACAATCTGCTGAGTGTATCACAAGTCTGCGACAAAGGAATCTCAGTGTTATTTAATGACATGGAGTGCATCTTTCTAAAGCCAGGATTCATACCTCCTACCAATATGATTATGCTTAAAGCTCCTAGACAGAATAACACTTATGTGATAAACATGAGAGATGCAAAGTCTGAATGTCAAATGACATGCTTACTTTCTAAAGCATCCGAGTCAGAGTCACTGTTATGGCACAGGCGATTAGGACATGTTAACTTTAAAAACATTAACAAACTTTCAAAATTAAATCTTGTCAGAGGTCTTCCTTCCAAGGAATTCCCTTTTTCTGAAAAATGTTTAGCATGTGCCAAAGGAAAACAACACAAGAAATCGCACAAGTCCAAGACAGTGAACTCTATCGACTCGCCTCTTCAATTATTGCATATGGATCTTTTTGGTCCTATTAGTGTTAAAAGTCTAGCTAAAAAGTCTTTTTGTTTGGTGATAACAGATGATTTTTCTCGATTTACATGGGTGTACTTCTTAGAATACAAAAGTGAAGCTGCTGAGATTTTGATGCTGTTTGTTCCTGTCATTGAGAACATAATAAAGACAAAAGTTAGATCAATCAGAAGTGATCACGGAACTGAATTCAAAAATCAAAGTTTTGTGACTTTCTGCAACAACAGAGGAATTCATCTTCAGTACAGTGCTACGAGAACTCCTCAACAGAATGGTGTTGCTGAAAGGAAGAATCGTACACTTATTGCCTATAATCTTCTGGGCTGAAGCTGTGAATACCGCCTGTTATGTTCTTAACAGAGTCTTAATTGTAAAGACGCGCGGGAAAACAGGTTATGAATTGCTCTTTAAAAGAAAACCTCTGATTGACTACTTCAGGCCGTTTGGATGCTCATGTACGCTGCTTAACAACTACGAGAACATAATGAAGTTTGATGCAGTTGGAGATGAGTGCTTCTTTGTTGGATACTCTTCAAGTCAAAAGGCTTATAGAGTGTACAACAAACGAACCAAAATGGTTCTCGAGTCTTTCTATGTTGATTGGCAGGAATCCAACTCTACAAACACAGGAGCCGGTCCTGATTGGTTCTTTGACGTGGATGTTGTTTTCAACAATTTCAGCATCATTGAAGAACAATCATCTGAAAATCAAGCAGCCGATCCTTCTCCTCTTGAAGATACTCTTTACTCTTCCGAAGACGATGCTGCACCTTTCACCACCCGATTTTCTCCACTCGTAGCTGATCCAATTGTTCCTCTTCAGTCCACAAATGGTGATGCAACTGTTGAAACTACTCCATCTCCTGAATGTACTCTAGCTTCAGAAGAAACATCTTCAGCACAACAGTCTGCAAATGATCCATCCAGTTCATCAATTCCTGTAGATCACCTTTCTAATCTGCCTTCCCAAATTCAAGAAGAACCAAACATGGGATTTAAGTCTTCTAAGGATCACCCTGTGGAGAACATCATTGGACCAATCTCTGAGGGTGTTCTTACTAGGAATCAGGCAGATAAACTTAATATTGCACTTTCAGCCTTCTTATCTCAGACGGTACCTTTCAGCATTGAAGATGCTGTCAGAGATGCAAGTTGGGTTGAAGCCATGCAGGATGAGCTGTATCAGTTTAGAAAGCTCAAGGTTTGGGAACTTGTGGATCTACCTGAAGGGAAGTATCCTATCGGAACAAGATGGGTGTTTCGCAACAAAATGGATGAAAGAGGTGTGGTGATTAAGAACAAGGCTCGTCTGGTAGTTCAGGGCTTTCGTCAGCAGGAAGGTATCGATTATGAAGAAGTGTTCGCTCCAGTTGCTCGACTTGAAGCCATCCGTATCTTTCTGGCATACGCCTCATACAAAACTTCAAAGTCTTTCAAATGGATGTGAAGAGTGCATTCCTGTACGGGAAGATCAAAGAAGAAGTCTACGTTTGTCAACCCCCGGGTTTTGAAGACCCTCATCATCCCAACAAGTATTACAAACTGGATAAGGCTCTTTATGGACTTCATCAAGCTCCTCGAGCTTGGTATGAGAGCTTATCTTCATACTTGCTGCAGAATGGGTACACCAGAGGGAAGATTGACATGACTCTGTTCACCAAAGAAGTCAACAAACATTCTATCCTTGTTCAAATTTATGTTGACGATATTATCTTTGGCTCCACTGATGAAAACTTATGCAGGGAATTTGAAAGCATCATGAAGTCTCAATTTGAAATGAGCATGATGGGCGAATTATCGTTTTTCTTAGGCTTGGAAGTGCAGCAGAAAGAAGACGGAATTCTCATCCACCAAGCCAAGTATACAAGAGACATTCTGGCAAAATACAACATGACCGACTGCAAGCCGTCCAATACTCCTTTTGCGGCCCAAACAACACTTGTACCAGATCTTCAAGGCCTTTCAGTGAATCCTCACTTATCGATCAATGATTGGTCTCTGATGTATCTAACAACTAGCAGACCAGATATCATGTGGGCAGTTGGATGCTGCGCGCGTTTTCAGTCCAATCCTAAGCAATCGCATGAAACCGCAGTGAAAAGAGTCTTCCGCTACCTCAAAGGAACACCAAAACTTGGTTTATGGTATCCTAAGAGTGATAATTTTGATCTAGTCGCTTACTCTGATAGTGATCATGCAGGTTGTAGGATTGACAAAAAATCTGTCTCTGGTGGTTGTCAATTTCTGGGTAACAGGCTAGTGTCTTGGCAGAGCAAGAACCAGACTACAGTGTCCATCTCCACTGCTCAAGCTGAATACACAGCTGCATCCAGTTGTTGTTGTCAGGTGTTATGGATCCAAAATCAGCTTTTGGACTACGGTTTGAACGTCATGCATACACCTATTTTTATTGATAATGATGCCTGTCGTGACATCGTGAAGAATCCAATTGATCATTCTAAAACCAAACACATTGAAATTCGGATTCACTCAATTCGCGATGCTCACGACAAAGGATATATACAGGTGTTGCCAATAGATACTGCTGATCAAAAGGCAGATATCTTTACAAAAGCTTTCGACAAAACCCGGTTTCATCAGTTGGTTGCATGGCTTGAGATGATAAATTTTGAATAATTAAAAAAAAACCTTTGCTTGTGCATAATTTATAGAAAAAAAATCTTCTTTTTACTTAAAACAAGATTTTTGGGGGAGAAAGTAAAACCTGTCCATTCCTAATGCAAACTTAATTCAGGAAATGAAAGGAACTAATCATATCTCGTCAGCATGTGAATAGGACCCAGAGGATGTTGTGGCCTCAAGCAACGATGTGTCGGTAGATTCAGCCTGGAATCAAGTAAACTGCTAATAGGTGATTAACAATGAAGATCTACATGGAAAGCTGGATTCCCACTGTGCTATAGGTCTGCACAAGCTGAGTCCGGTCATACACAGGTTGAGAAATTAAAAGACACAGAAAATTTTGTGCATAGGTAAATCAAAAGACACCTAAGAGTGCAAGCTACCAATGCGGGGCTAAGAAAAAGAAAATTTTTGAAACTGAGCAGCAAAAGACACGCAATGTTAGTGACGTGCAAACATATTTAAATAGCTCACCAAACGATCAGATGATCATCTTCTCTGCTTATGGTAACATAGACCTGAAGCTCTCATCATCTGATCAAGATAATGATCATCTTCTCTGCTTATGGTAACATAGACCTGAAGCTCTCATCATTATATTTCAATAAACTTGAGGATCGGTAGGCCAATACCTAGCACATTGTGGGGTCCATAAAATTTTCGTCAATATTACTGAAGAACATGATAAACAGCATCACCAAACACATGTTGAAAGAGAAAAGGCATGGATTTAAGTGGACAAGCATACCGACAATTGTTCTTAGGCTGCAGCTATCCAACGGGAAGTTGAAACGGGTTCTGGCAGGTATGGTTAGTATGATCTTGAATGCAGAAGGTGAGACTTGGTAAAACCCCACTTATTAAAAAGGATTTAGGCTTTAAACTCTTTTTGGGCCAAATTTGTGAACCGTGCGTACTTGTCTCATGGGCCCTGCGCACTTGACTCAAGTGCGCAGCCCACTTGTTGACTGTATATATTCTCAGTCAAATTTCCTTTTAACAAATTTTATCTTCTTTAACTCTCATTACAAACCCTAATTTACCCTAACCACTTCTGATCATCATCTTTGTTCATCATCATCATCGTTCATCATCATCACTATTATCCCAAAATTCCTATTATCACACCCTAATCAACCCTTAATCACAGCCTTTTTCTTCTTCTTGTTGATTTCTATTCGTGATAAGGTAGTTGATATATACTAATTATCTTTCATTTGTGATTACAGGGCTTAAAAGAATGATTAAGATGCATCTGTTGGGGATTTAGTTGTTTAAATGGTTTTTGAACATATGAAGATTGCGTACTTGATAATGAACAAGTGCGCACTTGTCTCATAGAGACTGCGCACTTGTCTCATAATCATACAAAATCTTCTGAAACCCTAATACCCTGCGTACTTGGTGTGAACTTAAAATCTTAAACGAAAGTTTAAGTGTCTGCGTACTTGTCTAGTACGCAGACTTGACTGTGTTGCCAAGGGGTTACCATGTCCGTATATGACTAGATCTGCGCACTTGACTGAGAACTTGACTCATTTGACTATGACTTGACCTGCGAACTTGTGATTATGCGCACTTGGACTTTAAACAAATGTGACATTCATCTTGACCCTTGAGACACTTGAACGGACTGCGTACTTAAACCCGGACGTTAATTATCTTAAAACTAAAAATCAAACCTATCATGGACACTGATGAAACCAATCCATCAAACCTTAATCCTATGACTGTTAAAATTACAAACTTAAAAAAAAATTAATAAAATCTAAGTCTAAGTACGTTTTCCGTCTAAGTTTAAGTCTAAGGTCAGTTATTGGAGATCTAATTGGCTTTTCGTGCTCTTGGTTTAAACAGATGGCACTCGACTGGGATCCGAGAGGCATGCACAATCAGCCGATGAATCTTGAAACTGATGATGTCAAGTTTAAAGACGTAGTGACTTGGATCAGACACAACAAAGTCTGTAATGCTGTGCAGCACGTTGTACCAGTCTATTGTTCCCATATTGAAGACTTCTGGAGGTCAGCTCGAGTTGAAACTACTGGAAGAGTCAAGCGAATCAACGCTACAGTACGAAACAAGGCTGTAGTCATCACTGAAGACACCGTTCGAAATGTGCTGAGACTGCAAGATCAGCCAGGAACTGTCAGATTTATGCCCAAAGCAGATATTCACCAACAGTTCAAGAATTTCGGCTACAAGGGTGATTTCGACAAGAGAGGCGACATCAAGAAAAGCCAGCTAACAAGAGACTGGAGACTAATCAGTCATGTATTTATTATGTCTCTATGTCATAGAAAAGGAGGCTACAATGCGCTCAGTGCTGAATGGTCGACCGCAATGATAAAGATTTGCAAGAACGAAGCGTTTAACTTGTCAGGGATGATCTTTGATTACATGGTAAAGAATGCAGAAGCTGGATCAGGCAAATGGGTTATTTACCCAAGGTTCGTGCAGATGATGATCAACGCACAACACGAGAATCTGGCCCTCGGTGATCAATACAATTTCACCAGAGGTGCACGATTCTTTACTGAATGCAATACGCCTGACTGGGAACCAATGCTGGAGAATATGTATGCGGCCCAGCGATATCCATTAGTCATGGAGCTGTACAACAAGATCAAGAAGAGAAGGTCAGATGCTACTGAAACTCGACAACAATCCACAGCTGCTCCTGCACCTGGACCATCTGAACCCACTCCATCTTCAGCCCAGCCAACTGCTGAAGAAATTGCTCTTGAGAAAGCCAGGGGGAAAAGAGTGGCTACTGAACCAGCTCCATCTAAGCCCACTAAAAGGCAAAGGCCAACTGGTCTACTACAAGAAGGAAGAGAAACATTGACCCCCGAACAACTTGAGACTGCTGCAGCCTTACAAGAAGTTGCTGAGTTCGAGAGGGCAGCAAGAAAGAAAAGGAGAGAACAGCTTCCTCAGTCAGAGATTCCTCGTGTAATGACTCAGGACGATATCGAGGAACAAGTGATTTTGGAATCCATCTTTGGGGCAGAACAACCAAATCAACCAGGGCCTTCCACTGCCGCTGCTCCACCCCCAAAGCTCCAGCCCAACGTCCAGCTGAACCATCCTCCTCAGCTCCTGCTGCACCACGTCGCAAACCGGTGCATCAGGAACTGTATGAGAAGCTAGTGAAAGAGGTTGGAAAAAACGGCTGCAAGGGAAATCTGCACTCTGAAGAGTGACGTGCACAACAATCAAGAGCTGAGAAAGAAAGTGAAGAAGCTCAAGCACAAGAACCGGAACATGGAGAAGATTATCAAGGATCAACGATACCTGATCAAGTTCCAGAATCAGGTTCAGATGCAAATGTTTGATATGTTCCAAGAGTTCAAGAAGCAGCAAACTGGTGCTCCCAGCGCTACATTTGATGAGGTTTTTGATTTCGGGAAGTTTTAGGAGGAAGAGAAAGAGAAAGAAAGAGCTGCTGAGGAAAGTGAGGTTGATGAGATAAGTGAAGATGAGATGCCCGAGAGATTTGTGGAAATGGGAATGAATGAAGAGGTTGTTTATGAGACATCAGATGGGCACAAGTTGGATCCTGAAAGATCAACTTGGTTTCCTAGAAGGCCCATCACCATTCCAGCCATGCATCAAAACATCCATCACACTAGGGAAGCTCACAAGGAGAAGATTATCTCCTGGAAGTATGATGAAGAGAAAAGATTGTTTGCCATGAAGAGAAGAGGGGGAGTGATTCAGTACTTCAAGGTTCAAACAGAACTGAAGTCTCTCCCTCGATGGGATATCAAGGAGCTTAGAAGGGCCCCATTCATCAACCGCACCCTCGACACCAGGGGGTCCATGGTCGAGTGGTTTATAAGGAAAGAATGTGACAATGATTTCCAAATCTTCAAGCCGCAGAAACCAAGAAGGAGGATCTCCAAGAAAAGAATCGACCCTGCAACAGGACGTGGGATGATAACTTATGTGATTGACCCTCCTCAGGTCGTCACACGAGTTCCTATTCGATCTGAGCTTCCAGTGATGCTGAGGGACTTTAAAAAGTGGTTTTACGACAGCAACACTGGTGAAGCAGTCATTAAATTGCAGGACGATTCGGAGGCTTTGAGGATTTTGGATCCAGTAGACGTGTTTGCACTTAATCTGCAGATCTAAATATGCTGTTTGCAAATCAGATTAATGTGGGTGCCGGGAACGCGTTGTTTGAAGAAGCGGTGTTATTTAGAAGGGCCGTGGATCGGGCTATGACGCTGAAAAGGGAGCTGCTTGAGATAGTCGACAGGATCAATGCAGCAGATAAAGAAAAGGATGACAGGGAGAAAGCTGCTCAAGCTGCTGCTGCTGCAGAAGTTACTCAACCTGAAGTCGAGACTACTTCAGAGGTACAAACAGAAGATCCTGCAACAGTAGCCGATCCTGAAAGACCTGCAACAGAATCAACTCAAGCTCCTCCTGCAGTTGAAGAAGATCCAGTCGCACTGTACATGCAAGACCCCCCAGAACAGGTTGAGGGGGAGCAAAGCGAGGTTGAGATTGATTGAAGATTGAAGAACTGGTAGCTGTGGTCTAGGGGGAGTATTGTTGGGTTATATTGAGACCATAGTTACCAGATTATAGACTTTTGATAGTTATTGTGTAGTTTGATAGTTAAATGACCTAGTATGTAATTAACACAATGTTTTGTAACACAAACCCTAGGCTGCGCACTTAATTACACGGGCCCTGCGCACTTATGTTAAGTGCGCAGGCCCAGGTGCTTTCCTATATAAACTAAGTGTGTGCACAGCTCTAGGGTTAGGGTTTTGGGATAATCTTTGTAGCACACGTGAATAGGTGCGTATTTGTCAGTGTATTCCAAGGTTATTCATCATCAAATCAGTAATGGAATCATCATGTTATTCATTGTGTGTGTCGGTTTTATTCATGTTCATCTAGTATCTTTGTCTTTCTGGATTAATCACTTAAAACACCTAACAAATAGGTGTTCATAAGTGATAACAATCTATTGCATATCACAAGATCTAGCATTCGGGACTTACAAAAATACATGGCGAATTGGTGTTAGTTACTAAACAAGATATCCGGGAAGCACTTATTTTGCATGATTCTCCGACAGATCCGAGGAAGTTATCTTGGATTGAACAGAGACTATGCTTTCTCAGGATGAAATACAATGGTCCTATCACTGACGGTCTACTGCATAAGGCGGAGCTGTGTCCACAATTCAAGTATTTAGCACATGTGATTCTATATGTTTTCGGACCAATTCGTGGTGGATATGACGTGATGAGAAGCAGCATAAGTTCGTTATTGGTTGCGTTGATTTTGAACAAACCATTTAACGTGTCTGGAATGATTTTTTATCACATGCTTGAAGTTCTGAAAGGGTTGAAGGTTGACAATTTTCTAATGTATCCAAGGTTTCTGCAGATGATTTTTGATAAGAAGTATACAACTCTGAGAAAAGATCCAATACAAGTTCTGGTTCAGCATCATATGAATTTGAGTACGCTTAGCAGGATGAAAGCGTATAAGGGTGTTCCAGAGAATGAGAGACCACCTCACAAGAATCTATTTGGTCACTTGATTAATCCAGGTTATAAGGACCCAGCTGAGAACAAGGCAAGGAATGATGGTAGTGATTCTGATGCTGATAATCCTTTACATGCTGTTGATCCTGAAGCAAAAATAAAAAAGACCGGTTATCAACAAGGGTGCTAAGTCTGGTAAGGGAAAAGCTAAAGTTGTTGAAGAAACCACACCATCTGCACCTAAGAGACATAAAACCATGGCTATAAAGAAAAAGTTTGGTAAAACCAAGACATTGTTGGTTGATAAGGAGTCTGCTGATTCTGAAGAGACTCAAGACAATGAAGAATGGGATTCAGGAAACGAAACTGTTAAATCCACCAAGCCCAAGGCCACTGAGGCTGGTGAGATTGAAAGTCTGAATAAGACGATTGAAGAACAGAGACAGAAGAGTCCGATAGTTGTTGAAGAAGGAGAACTTGGACTGGAGAATTTAGATTTTGTTGGATCTCCAGTTGCTGGTGAAAAGAATCTTAAGCCAATGTTTAAGTCAATGGCTAAGAAATCTAATCCTAAACAAAAGAGAGACAGGGAGATAGAGATCTTAGTTGCAGGAAAGAAAGTTCCTGAGATTAGTAGTTCAAAAGCTGCTACATCTGTGACATCCCAGTAGCGAAGAAATTGAAGAAATCTGCTGCAGATACAACAGTTAATCCTTCTGCAGATTTCGAAGCTACTTTGGAAAGAGTGATGAATAAGTTTAAGAAGAAATTCCTGTTGCTGAGGCTTCTACACCTCAGGTTACCGTGTCTAGTGAAGTGATGGATGCAGTTAATCAGAAGCTTGCTGATATGATGAAAGTGATTAACCAGCAACAACAGAAGATAGAACAACTAAGAAAGAATGATAAGAAGATGTTAGAGGTTGTTGTATCTTCCCAAGAAAGTCAAGAAGCATTGGAAGCAAAGATTAAACAACTTCAGGAAGAAAAATTAGTTATTACATGAATAGAGAAACACACGAAGAATCATTACTATGAGGCTTGAGAACAAAAAGATAAGAACGAACAATAAGAGCATGAAAAAGCTTATTGATGATTTATATTCGAAAGCTCCACAATTGAAAGCTGAAGAGAAGGATAAAGAACCTGAAGAAGAACAAGTTGATTTTGAACCATCTGAGTCTGAAGATGAGGATGAAGATGATGATGAGGATTTGGATCAGGATGCTGGTGATGCTCCTGAGAAAAGGAAGGATGATGATAATGACGGTTCTGGAGAAGGTTCTGGTGATGACAGTTCTGCTGATGATGATGATGATACGGATAAGTATCGATATGAGAAGAGAGAATCTGATAAAGATGCAGGTGAATCAAGCTCGAAGAAAGCGCCGGTGGAAGTACTGATGATGATAGTATTTTCTGGACTGATAAGATTAGAGCTTTATCAGATGATGACAAAAAGTTGAATCGTCAGTCAGATGTTGACTAAGAAAGTTTGGACGATCGAGCTGACTGGAAAATTTCCAGAGATATTCGAATCTGATGATATGAAATACGAGTTAGAGTATAATGATCTTGATCTAGAGGATGGTGAAGTTTCTGCAGCCGTTGCCAAAGAAATTCTTGAGGGTTTGGCAAAACAGGTTGGTAAATCTATTGAAGAGTTGATGAGTGATAATCAAATTCCAAATATTCCTGAAAGAGAAGCTGGAACTCACTCTGATGATAGAGATACTCCTGTGTTTGAGGATATCAATATTGAGGATATTACTAGTGAAGAATATCCTGAATACTTCAAAGAAAAACAGGATGATGCTTTTCCAGAATTTACTGAAGAGGTATTGGAACAAGCTGAGAAACTTGCAAAGAAAACGAGCAAAACATTCGTTGAAGAATCGTTTAAAGATGCTGATAGTCAAAATCCGAATGATGAACAATCTGATGATCTGAAAAGTTTGTTAAGGAAGCTTAAAGAGAAAGAAGCTAACCGACCCATGACTGAAATTCAGGTTAGTTTCTGCAAGTATCACAACGAATTGTTTAAAGGCAAAGCCCTTGGATGGAAGTATTTGAGACAGCTGCGGTGCGTTGCTGTTAAGTGGGAGAAAGGAATTCTATACTTTGACAGATTCCATGATATTAAAACACTACCGTATTGGGCTGTGCATGATATCTGCAGATACACTATGACTGGTGCAACTGTGAACAATGATGTAGTTGGCTATTTTGAAGATCGTATGGCTAGAGAGAGCAGAATGAGATGGGATGTGTTTACACCGCAGTATCCTAAAAGGATAGTTCATAAGAAGATTGATCAAATTACTGGGCTGAACAAGGTTACGTTAAAGTACAAACCACCGACTGTGTTGAAGCATATTCCGTTGATGCCTATTCAACAACACTTTAGCAAAGATTTTTATGTGGTGGTATTATGATTGGAGAACCACAGAAGCTGTCATCTTACTTAAAGACAAGAGGGAAGAGTTTAAGAAGATCCATATCTTTGACCCCATGTGATTGATTAATTGTTCGTATGAGGATATTATCATGCTGTATTACAACCCAATATATTGTGAGGAGAAGGATCGTGAACAAGCAATGAAATACCATCGTGTGGTATGCTTGTGTTTTGCGTGAGATGTCAATGCAGGGTGTGATTATGACAAGAAACTGGGAAAGTTTGTGAAGATTCAGAAAGAGAAGAAGAAAGCAAAACTGTAACGCCCCGAAAACCCGCTTCATTTAAAGACGTTGATAGGCGGGATTAATAAAATGATATTGAGTCAAGGGATTATAAGTTGGAGGGTGGAAATTGCCAAATACCCAAAGTCCATATTATTATTATTATTATTATTATTAAATAAGAGGCAAACACAGAAAAAAACACACACCAAGTGTGTGTTTTGGTCGATTATCAGGAAGGAGAAAAAGGGGTTTCAACCCAACCCAACTACCAAGATCAATCTAGTGAGAAATCAAGGAGAAATCGTTGCATGAGCCAGAAATGGATGATTTAAGGTCAGTCAAACCCAAAGGTACCTTCTATTTGGTAGATTTTGATGTTAAGGTTAATTTTGGAGTTGATGAAACCTAGGGTGTGTATAAAAACGTGAATCAAGGAAGAATGGAGGTGTCTAGATGTTGATAGACATTAGAGGAACCATAATTCATGATACTACATTAGGCTATGCTTGATTCTTGTACTAGTTAGATTGTTTTACACTTATGATGAAAGTGGGTATTGATCTTGGTGTAATCCAAGACATTCATTCTTAGTTAATTGTTGAGTGCATTGAAAAGAAAGTGATGATTTGCTATGTTGATAACTATTGAATGAATGGTATGTAATGTAGGGAAGAAATATGATGATTTATGTTATGAGCTATGAAAGTATGCATGAAATGCTTGTACATTGTGTTTTAAATGTTGTATGCTCACCAAGTGTTTGATGAAATGCCTAGATTAGTCTAACTTGTGAAATTGTAGGCAAGATTGGACAAGTATGAAAGTAGTATGATAATAAATATAATTGAAAGTGGGTTAGCATGAGAATTGTGTTCTAGGGAGCATTCATGTAGGGATTTAGTGTTATGAGGTATTCTTGGGCTATGTTGCTAGTTGGAGATTATGAAGGCCCTAGTATGTATGTGAGGAAATGTATGAACGTATATGACAACCGTTGTGATCATATGGTTGTATGTGTTCCGAAATATATGACAATATTGTTTTGGTGAAGTTCATATGGTCTAATACACTAATATGGATATATGTTTCTAACTAGAAAGTTTGAATGGTTGAAAGTTGACTTTCCGCCAAGCCAATAGTGTAGAATAACATGGTTAGGCTCCCAAACTTGATTGTGTGATTAGAAACACTATGTGACGCATGACATGTTAAAACTATGAGACATATATGATAATAAGTGGTATTACATGATGTGAGAATAAATGTGGTTGTGAATGTATGTTTTAGATATGATAGAAGTTGACTAATGAAAGTCAATGTGATATTTGGTTGAGAATGGTTGTTTGTATGATATGATCATGTATGCTAACAATGATGTGAATATGATGACATAAAAGGATGTGGACCTTGTCAAGATAGACTAAAGCATGGAGGGTTAATGGACTAAGAAGAGTCAAGTAAACGATCATGAAATTGGAAGACTCGAGGTAAGTGAATTCCTATTCCATTTAGAATAACGAATTTATTCATGTATATGTATGTGTAAGTAGAATGGAAAATGTGGAATAATGGGACGTCAATAATAATGCCAAGGCATGTTAGGAAGCTTAAAATAGGAAAAAAACGCAGCTTCGGATGGACCGGCGTAGGACGGATCAAGAAAGGATGGAAAGGGAAGCAAAAATGGGGATTTTCAGGGCCCCACCGTAAGTTACGGTGGCCACCGTAACTTACGGTGGCCCCTGACACCCTTTTCCACCGTAGGCCAGTGGGAATCTACCGTGGGTTTTTGAGGTCCACCGTAAGTTATGGTGGCCACCGTAACTTACGGTGGCCCCTGGGAAGAAATGTTATTTTTTATCGTTTGTTGATGTTTCGCTTATGTGCGCGACCCGTAATTGCGTTTAACACACCAAATAACATTGTTGAACCTTGTGTAAGGCTATGTAAGGATGTAGTATATAATAGTAATGTCGGTTTTGCAAATATGATCCTAGTACGGAGTGATACATGTGCGTGTAGTTTAATTGATACATTGTTTGACGGTATCAAATATGGTAAGTAGATTGTCGTGCTTATGTAGATTGAAAATGTGATGTATATATGAGTGCTCATCCTCGGGTTTGAGTGAGAGCTTCATGTATGTAAGGGTTGGTAAATATTGCGTAGACTGAGTATAGGATAGGAAACGTCGTATTTGTCTTAGAGAATAGCAAAGAAAGAGTAACATAACGGGTCAAGTAAGTTATATGAGGGAATTGCATGCTTGTATGAATTGTGGGATTATTAGGAAATTATATGCTTGTATGAATTGTGGAGTTATTAACCTTTGTTACGAGAATGATAATGAAGGTGCAGGTATGAGTATATGAATGCAAGAGACTTGTGGGTTTGGTACGGGGTACCACCCTCGAACTTTTAAAAA
Source organism: Ambrosia x helenae (assembly GCA_030844895.1). Classification (NCBI taxonomy): domain Eukaryota; kingdom Viridiplantae; phylum Streptophyta; class Magnoliopsida; order Asterales; family Asteraceae; genus Ambrosia; species Ambrosia x helenae. The sequence continues at coordinate 68,207,234 of CM061227.1, read as the reverse complement.
GGCGTTGGAACGAGATCATGGAGTATCTATGGATATTATCTCCGCATTTTGAGTAATGTCCATTAAGTCACTAAATGAACTAACGAAATGGTTATTTGGTGATCGCAGGTTGTCTTGTCTACCTAATAGAGTAAGGAAAGGATGGAGATCGAGCAAGGAGGCGGATTGTACGAGGTCACGGTCACATAACTTATTAAATATAAGACATGTTGAATGTAATGAGATAAAATAAAAGATGTAACACCAAAAATATCCCTTAGATATGTTTTCCAAGTATTTGAGATTGTTTATAAAGCAAGAAATTTTCAAGACCGTAATTCTGCTGCATATTTTCTGTAAAACGGTTTAGGGTGTTACAAAAACCAACTTTTGAGCCAGTAATGATGAAAGAGCAGAAGACAAACTTGCGTATCAAGCTAATGAACAAGACACTTGATTACGAACGCCAATTAAAATCCAAGCAATAGTCGAGGGGAGTTTGTAGATGCATATTTGCGACTAATGCTTTGGATTAACCATATTAAGTGTTTTGATGTTTATTGAGAGGTCGAAGGTGATTATATATGGTCGATGGAAGAGAACAGTTTGGTCGAAGGTAGAGAATTCAAGACAGAGACTTGGTTCGAGCTTGTTTGTAGGTCGAAGGTGCTCATTCGACCTCATCGTGAGGTCGAATGTAGACTAGTATATAAGCTTAACATTTTGATAACTTTATAACTTTAGCCATTTTAAGTCTTGTGTCTGGTCTAGAAATTCTCTCTGTGTTTTAACCTTCCTGATCTTGATTTATTAACTTGTAATCTCAATTGTAATCATCTTTAAACAAGTTTATTAATGGGAATGGATATTGAAAAGGTAATTTTGTGTGTTTGATTCGATTCGTATCATATTGTAAACAATCTAGGGTTTCCGCACCTGGATTTGTTAGACTTGTATGATCACCTAAACGTTTTTTACTAAAAACGATCTTCCTACAAACTTGTTGTCTTTCTGTGTTAAGACAGTCAGTGGCTGGGCAATCTTAGAGAAATTTTCAATGAACCGTCGGTAATAACCAGCTAAACCTAAAAATTGTCGCACCTTAGTAGGAGTTTTGGGTGCATCCCAATCCTTGATGGCTTCAATCTTTGTGGGTCAACTTGAATTCCCTTCTCATTCACAACGTGACCAAGAAAATGAACTTCTCGGATCCAGAACTCGCATTTCAAGAATTCGGCGAACAACTTCTCGTTTTTGAGCAATTCTTGAATCAATCGAAGATGATGTTCGTGCTCTTCTTTGGTTTGTGAGTAAATCAAGATGTCATCAATAAAGACAATTACGAACTTGTCTAAATAGGTGTAGATACATATGTGTGGCTATCGCTTTGGATTAATCGAGTATTGGCGAATAATATTGAAGACTTGAAGATTTGGAAGTCCATTCGACCAATCGGTGGGTCAAATGAAAATCATAAGGGTCGAATGGAATTTGAAGTTATTCAGAAGGTTTTGTTTATGATTGGTTTGAGCTCTGTAAGGGTCGAACAGGGCTATTCGACCTCTGCAAGGGTTGAAGGGATGTTGCATATATATAGTTTTGGTTGTTTTGCAAATCATAATAGTTGGTCATTTGTGTGTGTTAACTCTGTGTTTTCCGGTGTGTGTCTAGAAGGTTCTGACCTAGTGTTTTCATTGTAATCTAAGCCTTTCTAAGATTAATATCAATTGATTATCAATGAAATGATTATTAAAATTGATTTCTTTGTGTTCTGATTTGTTGATTATCATTTTGCATGTGATCTAGGGTTTCTACACCTAGATTACTCTACTTGTGTGATTATCTAGTTGATTTGTTACAATCCGATCCTTTACAAAGTGGTATCAGAGCATTGCTCGATCACACAACTGCAAATTGATAGTTTTAAATCAGTTTTTTCATCAAAAAGACCTAAAATTTTTCTGTTTTTCATGAACATTGCATGAACATGGAGATTGATCGATTTTGACTAGTTTTTTACGGATAAAATCAAAATTTCATTCACAAAAGTTGATCTCCATCAAATCCGAAGCAAAACCTACTAAATTTCATTGAAATCGATCAACTTTTGAAAATTTCAGATCAAATTGAGTGATTTTTGAAGAAAAATTGATTTTAAAATGGGTCAGGTCGAATCAAGTGTTTTAGGTCAAACTAGTTGGGATTTTAGGTCGAATCAGTTGTTTATTCCTCATTCAGAGTGTGTTGTGCCTCTTTCGAACCTTTGAAGTTCATTCGACCTTACGTGAGGTCGAATCAAGGTCATTTCAGGGTCGAATAGAGGTTTAGTGTGTCAGTTTCTCATTCGAGTTCATCTTAGGGGCGAACCAACTGTCTCTAGTTCATTCGAACCCTCGATTACGTGTGCTAGGTCGAACCAGATTCTGATTTTCCTGATTTTCTAAGTGTTGATATTCCGAACATCATGGACAACATTTGGCGATTTCCAATGACACCGAGACCTGCAATGACACAACCACAACAAGTACCTACTAATCCTTGGGCAGTTGCAGCACAGAAGACTAACACACAACCACCACAGATGCCGAATTACTTTGCCACATTAAGTTCAACACAACCGACTGTTACTCATCCTCAACAACAAATGCCAGACTATTGGGGAGTCGCAGCAGCAGCGGTAGCTCAAAGTCAGACTTCTAATGCGATTACTACTTTGATTAATGACTTATCATCAGGAAGTGGTAATCATCCGCCAAAGTTGTTGGATATGTCCGAGTATTATCAATGGTAAAGGAAGTTCAAGATACATCTTGAAGGCATGGGATTGGAAGGTGGAGAGGCATGGCAGATGATCATGAAGGGCTATTGTGTATCGATGGTTGAGAACACTAATGTACCGATTGCACTTGAAGACTTGAAAGACAATGAGAAAAAGAAGTTTGCAGTAGAGAAGAAAGCGTTTTCTCAGTTGTCTCAGGCCTTAACTACAGATTTGCTACATCAGTTTGGATCTTGTACGACTTCAAAGCAATTATGGGATGTTTTGAAGAGTCGGCATGATGGTAATGAGAAGACTAGAAAAATTCGCATGGAAGAGCTTAAAAATGAGTTTGAAAATTTAGTTACATTGGGAATGAAACATTGAAGGATCTTATTACAAGATTCTTTCATTTGTTGTCAGAATTATCGAATTCTGAGATTACTATTCCCATGACTGAAATTGTGGAGAAGTTTGCTGATTCGTTGCCTCCGTATTGGGGACAACATGTTAAGGTACTGAAGGAAAAAGATGCTTATCAGTATTGGACCATCCGTGAGTTCATACAGAAGTTGGAGAACAAAGAGATGGAAGAAAAAGAGGAAAGCTAAAAGAGCACAGTTTCCACAGAATCCGGAGCTGTATCATGCTACATATCTTCTTCTATTTCTAATCCACCAGGAGGAGCAAGTGTTGCACCTCACACCGCTTTTGTATCAAATGTTGAGCCATAGATGAGTGCAGCCTATTACCTCACAACAGCAACTTCTTACACACAAACTCAACCTCCTATGTCAGCCGCTTGTTACACATCATCAGCAAGTATTCCCCAACAACAATAACTATATGTTGCACCAATGATGAATAAACCTTCCTCAAGCCAAAGTCCAATCATGTTGGAAACTTCCAACATGAACGATGTGACTGTAGAAGTGGCACAACAACATGTTGCTTTAGTTTCATCAATGGTCACTTCATACAATGGATTGGTGGCAAGTTAGATAGGCAACAACAATCTGACTAACGAGGATTATGCCCAGATTGTCAAGAAAGAAATGGAACTGATTGATATACATTGGGCGTTTGCTAGTGTCATGAGGAGAGCTAAAGAGTTCATTGAGAAGACGGGCAGAATGGATCTTGCTACTTCACCAAACACAACCTATGGTTTCAACAAAGCCAAGGTTACGTGTTTTAATTGTGGAACAAGAGGACACTTTGCTCGTGAATGTACCCAACCTAAACAAAATGGTAACCGAAATCCTTTCAATTCTAACTACCAAAACCGTCAAAACCAAAATCAAGTTACCTTCCAAAGTCAAAACAACAACTATCAGAATCAAAACAATTACCAAAATCAACAAAACACCTCCCAAAATACCACTCAAACAACACCTAATCCAACCAGAACCATTGTTCCTATCACTACACCAAAAACTCAACCACAGAATGAGAATCAAGCATTGGTGATACAAAAGGATGAAGGGTTTGACTGGAATACCATACAACTTGGTGTTGATGAGACTACAAGTGGAAATGTGGCATGTTTTGCACAAGAAATGGAAAGAGAGGAGTCGGTGATAGTTGATTTAGAAGAAAAGAAAGTTTCTGACAAGGTGGTTATCGAAGAGATCATTGAGGATGAGGTTCCAGAAGTTGTTGCTGAGAAGGTTGAGGAACCGATTACTGAAACGGTTTCAGGGACTATTATCGATTCTGTTGCTGAGGTCTCTGATGAACAAGAATCTGTCTATTCTGATTCAGAAAGTGAATCTGATTCGGAGGCTAGTGTCAACTCTCTTGATGATGACATTGATCAATTATTAGCTGAAGCAGATTTTCTGATGACGAAGAAATCGTGTATGGTGAATGATGCTTTCACGAAGGTGGATTATTCTAAGTTCTTCACTGGAAAGGAAGCTCATTTCGCTCTAATGGCCATGACCGATCCTCCAAAACCGGTAAGTCCTAACTCTACTTCTAATGAAAAATATTGTGGTACTTGTGATAGACTGAATGATGAGGTTAAGCAACTTAAGCATCAGCTTGAGAGTGCTAAAATCGTCATTTAGTCGTATCGTAAGGATGCACATGATTTCAACAAAACACTTAAGAGTTATAAAAAGGATGTTTCTGAATTAACTAAAACTCTTTCATTAAAACAAATAACCATTAATAACTACATTAATGAAATTGAAGAAACTAAATTGGAAATGGCTAAAATCAAGTGTTTTGCTGAAAAGATCAACAAGAAGTTAAAGAGTTATAAGAATGTGGCATATGTTTTGGACCACATTGTTGAGGAACCAGTTCAATCCGGTAGTGCAAACTACAAATCTGTTCTTTCCCAGTGTTATTTAAAAATCATAATCTGAATTCAGTAACACTGGAGAGTTCAGTTAGGTCGGATTCCTCATCGGAAAACGAATCAAACACTTCATGTGTTGGTGTTCCGAATTCCGATGTGAGACCAATTCTTGGATTGAATGATGAAGGAGTGGTCGCACTTACTGATAATTCAGATACTAAGAGTGAGGAACCTAAGAAGAATGATGATATTCCATTGGAAAATCACATTCGAACAAATGAGATTGTATCACCTTCTTAGGTTCCACATCCTCAAAAGAATTAAACTAAAAAGAATCCATCAGTTAAGCAGTGTGATAAGAATGAGTCCTGTGATAAACCTGTAAAAGTATTTTATCCGATGGAAGGATCCGATAAAATAATTTCGGATTATGAGTATCCCATATAGTTTGCGAATTATTCTAAAATCGAGAAAATTTGGCAAGAGAGTACCATTTGGTTTCCAAAACATGAACGAACCAATGATATTCCACCTAAACTAATCAAGCGACTGTATGGTGATGAATCTAAACAACCCAAGGTTCATGTCAATGAGTTTGTTAAACCGGAAGATAAGATTAACGGATTTTTTGAACCGTCTTACTCATTGGAGCCCACTCCTGAGAGTGTAAGACGAAAGTGTTTTGATGATCAACACCCGGTTAAATCATTCGCTAATCCTTATGCTAAGAACTCATTTGAAGAGTATTGTGCGTGTTACAAATGTGGGGAGAGAGGGCATTTACTTGCTCACTGCCCATATGTGCGACATAAAAGGCACGAGGTTGAGAGCAGACATAATCAGAGGAATTCGGTTAATGGTTTTTCTCATAGACAGTCTTTTCCACAAAGACAGTTTTACCCTCAAAGACAACAGTTTTATAATAAAAATCGTTTATACGTAAAGAGGGAAAACTATCTGATTATTTATGACAATCGAAACCGAATTTCCATGGAGAAGAAACTGAAGAAAGCAATGGTGAACTCGACTAATGACAAACAAAAGGTTTACCCAAAACCTAATGTTAAGTCATCAGTTGGACCTGTATCTGGTAAATCAGATAAGGTAGCCAAGAAAGTTTATTAAAAAATGTTGGATCAGTTTCTCTATTTAACAGTTCTTATTCATGAACACTTATGTGTTGTAAGTTTATCAAAGCAGTTTGCACAATGGAATAAGTAAAGTGTTCAAGTTAAAGTATCACGTTATAACAGGAGTTATTACTCCCCCTCAATCAATGAACTAAGTAGTATTGAAGAGAATCAATAACAGTAAATGAATATCACAGTAAATGCAGAATGATTCTCAGATATATGTTGAAATGGTTAACTACAAAGTAATTTGAAGGAAGTGTTCAAATCTTTTTTTTTTGATATCTAAAATAGTGGGATTAACCCCTCTATTTATAGACGGATGATTACATACAAGCTAAGTTACCAAAAGATTATAATAATGTAAGATAATACTACAATAGGCTGTAGTATTGAAACTTGAACAAAGACTTTAAGAAAACTAATATAATACTAAACTGGTGAGATTAAGGGTGGTTAGAAGATTCTGATCAAAGTGCTGATGAGTGACAAACTTCTGATGAGTGATTATCAGGAGTTTGTCTTCAGCAGTTGCTCTTCAGATGTTTTTCAAGTTTATCTTCAGAACTTCTGATTCTTTTACTCTTCAGGACTTTGGTAATCATTTACTTTAGCAGTTTCACAAAATGTTACGAGGATATAAGACTAAGGTTTATACTGGCTTGTCAATCCTCTTTGACCCTACAATTTCCCCTTGGATTGATGAAGCCAAAACCTTTGTCTATCTTTATTTATAAGATCCTCTCTTCCTTGAGTCAAGAGCTCTCCAAATTTCTTTGATCATTTGATATTTGAGCTCTCTGACTTCTGGTTCTAAAAGTAGTCTGCTTCTTGGTAATATATTCTGAATGGTTAGAAGATCTTCATCATATAATTTTTCCAATTCAGTTTTGTCATGAAGGACTTTCATTGAGCAGTCTTTTCTTTATAGAGCCACGGAACTGGACTTGTGGGTGAAGTACCATTTGATAATTGGAGATTTGGAATTGAAGAAGTTGTCTTTGTATGGTACAATTTGTAGGTTTGAAGATAGATATGATGTTGGTGGTTTTTCTTTTTTAGTATTGATCAGATTGGATCTCCTTCTTCTTTTAACTAGTACAGTACCAGGTGTATCACTAGAAACAGGCATGTGATGTTCAGTGACTACCTTGGTCTGTTTTTGTTCTTTGATGGTCTGTTTCAGTTGATATGCAAATGCTGCAGGATCCATATCTTGTGTTATCAGAGGCTTTTCATCAACAGTGTAATCATCTTCAACAATGGTGTTCTTCTCAATCAGAAACATCTTGAAGTCTATTTTTGTATGTTCCTCTGTCTTTTTATTGGTAGCAGGCTGTATTGGTTTGAATTTCTCCGGATTTGCAAGTCTTGCAGCCTTGAACTTTTTGTAAGTATCATAAAGTACATCTTCTTTCCACTTGCACACTTGTTGTTTTGAACCATAATTGTTTTCTACCAATTCTTGAATGATTTGGGCTCTTTTAAACGTTCTTTCTTTTTCTTTGGCTAGCTTGTCTGATACAAGTTGTGCCTGATTTGTGAGTTCTTCAGTTGAGAGTCCCTTAAGTGAGTATTTCCTTGTCTTGCTGTTTTTGCTGATATAGTTCATCAGCTATTGTCTTTTATCTTCTTCTGTAGCAAGGAGTTTTTGCTCAGCAAGTCTTTCTTGTTCTTCTAACTCACTTAACTTCTTTTCATAGGTTTTTAACTTGTCTTCAAGGCTCAAGTCATCCCTTGCTTCTAAGCTGTTCCATATCTCATCTTCCATTGCCTTTCTCTTTGCTTTTCTTAAGTCTTCTTCTGTTTGTTCTTCTATTATTGGTATAGGAGAAGTGGGAATAGGCTTTGGAATTTCAGCTGGATTTGTTTCTGTTGCTTCAGAAGACTGTTTTAGTTCAGTGCAGGAAATGTCAACTACTGAAGTGTTGAACTGAGCATCAACAACTGAAGGATTGTCTTCAGTACTTTTGGTCTTGTCTTCAGCAGCTTCTTCACTAATGCCTTGGGTAGACTTTTCAGCTTTTTCTTTAAGGATTCTCTCTTGTTTCTCATACCATTCTTCTCTTTATTTAAGTGCTTTTTCTTGTCTTGTCATGGCAGTTAGCTTTTGAGATTGCTTGAGATTTTGTGCTTCTCTAGCTCTTTTTGAAGCTTCAAGAGACACGGTTTCAGGTTCCTTTGACTTCTCCCCCGTTTTGGCTTCATCTACTTCTGGAAACCAAGGAAGTGGAGGTGTTACACTAGATAGATGGGCTAATTGTCTTCTGTTGTCTTCCATCTTTCTTGACAATTCACCAAGCTTGTGATCAATTGCATTGTTTATCATCTCCAATTGAGTTTTGTTCTTTAACTCAATAGCAGTCATAAAGGTTTAGAGATGAGCAGAAATAAGCTGGTGTACCATCTGGTATAGGGGACCATCTGGGCTGCATAGTTGGTTCAATTCTATGCTTGAGGACCCAGTGAATTGGGTAGGCTTTTGTGATTGTGGAGGGTGTGTTTTGGGGTGATCCTCAGTGTGAACTGGGGATGCCACTTTTGAGGGATTGGGGTTTAAGTGGTCTTTAACCTGTTCTTCTGTGACTGTCTCCTTGAGTACAAATACATTAGAATTAGGACCTTCAGAGTCAGCCGTCAATTATTTTTGTGGAGATTTTGATCCATCATCCAAATTAATGGAATCATTTGAATCACTGACACAGTTCTCAATAAGAACATTGTCAGCTGTATCATGAGCTTGGCCCAACTCAGTTGTCTCATGAACCTCTTTTTCTTGGTACTGAGCTTTTCCTACTTTAGACACAGGGCCTTCATCAGTAGTTTCCACATTTGAGGTCAGCCTCAAATATACCAAAGGATTCTAAGTTTGGGCTCAGAGTGCTTGGTTCCTCCTCATCTCTTTGGTTAGAGCTGATCACATTCGCATCAATGTTCATTTCTGTGTTTTCATCCCATGTATTATGTGGTGATTGGGGATTGACATTTTCAGATGGAGTGTGTTGTTTTAGCTTAGAGAGAATATTAGCTATCTCAACTACTGGTGATGTTTCATGTTCAACAGATATGGGATCAGCAGTTGAGGTTTGTTCAATTGTTGGATCAGTTGTTTTGAAAGAAGGGTCAATAGATTTTGTCTTTTTGAGTTTCTTTCTAGAACACAAAATGGATATTGGTGCTCTAGGGTTTGTTTGAGATGGATGAGGCTGAGAGGAAGTTTTAGTCACATCTTTTAAAAGTGCAGATTGCACATCAGCAGCTTCAGGCATCTTAACTTTCTGAATTGCTTTTCTTTTTGGGTTGGAGGGTTTGGATTTTTGTTGTTTAATTTGTTTAGGCTTTTTGGGAATGGGTTTTGAGGATGTTGGTTCCTTAGGGACTGTGACATGTTCCCCTTGGTCATCCTCTGGCAGAAGTGCCGGTTTGTTATGCCTAGAGTATGCTTGTGAGGATAAAGCGTTTAAAATTGTTGTTTTACCCACAAGCACCTCTTGTCCAAGTTCTTTAATAATACATTGCATGACGAACCTTGGATACAACAAAAATTTCTTTTTATCATTTTGGTGATGCAACACCAACTCATTGAAAAGGTATGAAGATGCCCTATATTTAGTTTCATTAACAATGGAATGAAAAATTGGTTGTAAGGTTGAGGACATCTGATCAGACGATCCAGTTTTTGGACTTAAAACACATGATAATGTAGTGAAACAAAAGCTTATATTTTGCATCAAAATGATTCTTATAAATGGTAGCATGTGATAACGTATCTTGGTAACCACACTCTATTATGGTTGATTGGATTGTTCCACTGGGAATTTGATCAGGTGCTTCTGCATCATCAAGACCTAGTCTGTTTCCTAGGGTTGCCGGTTTGATTGCCATTTCTTTCCTTTTGATCTTTGTCTTCAAGGAAATGACTTTACCATCTTCGATAACAGTCTCAACGTTTGCCCAGAACTCATTGAGAGTATCAGTATGGATTGGTGGGTCAATGGTGAACGCCATGTAATATTGAGATTTTATGATCAAATCAATGATTTCATCGTATTGGGACCAGGCTTCATCTTTTTCGAAGTAGCCTCTTTGATTATGTCCCTGTTTAAGAACTAGAGCCATTGTTTGTTGATTGAACAGTTGATGGTTTCAGAGAGGTTTTTAAGAGAGGGAAGTTTTGTTTTTGAAACGATAATAATGAAAAGAGTGGTTTGAGAAGTTTAATAGTCATTTTAGGTCAAACTTCTGAAAAATAGGAAAAGACTGATTTGTCCTTTTTGTCTAAAACCTCTGATGAATAATTGTTCATCAGGAGTTTCCTATTTTGTTGTTCAGTAGTTTTAACTACTGAGAAGATTTTCTTGAATAAAAATACCCCGAAAATCAATATTTGATGGTTTTATTATCATCAACAGATTTTTCTTTTCAAAAAGTTTTCCTATACAAATGTTTTTGTACATCAGTAGATTTTCTCTCTTTTGGTTGATCAACAGAGGTTTGAGACAGAATTAGTAAACAGGTATGTGAAAGTAAAATATGTACAGAAAAATGAAAACACTTACAGAGTTTACTCAAAATTTAGCATTCCAAGCATGGATACTAACTTCTGAAATGTTGTCGTGTCAAGAGGCTTTGTGAAATCATCAGCGATTTGATTAGCTGTTGTCACATGTTTTACCTCAATTTTGCCCTTTTCATAGAAATCCCTGATAAAATGATACCCGATTTCTATATGTTTTGTGTTTGAAAATTGAACAGGGTTTTGAACGATGCTAATGGCAGATTTGCTGTCTATTAAGAGTGGAGTCTTGGTTTCTTTGATTCCATAATCAAGAAGTTGATATTGGAGCCATTGAATATGTGATGTACAGCTTGAAGCAGCAATGTATTCAGCTTCAGCTATTGAAGTTGCCATAGATGTTTGTTTCTATGATTGCCAGGACACCAGACAGTTTCCTAAGAATTGACAACCACCAAATGTTGATTTTCTTGACATTTTGCACCCTGCATAGTCACTATCTGAAAAAGATGTTAACTTGGTATTGCTTGAAGCAGGATACCAAATTTCTAATGTAGGAGTTCATTTCAGATATTTGAAAATTCTATTGACAGCAGTTAGGTGTGATTCCCTTGGTGCAGATTGATATCTAGAACATACACAAGTTGATAACATAATATCTGGTCTAGAAGCAGTTAGATACAAAAGGGAACCTATCATACATCTATGTATGGTTTGATCAACCTGTTTTCCTTGATCATCTGGTTCAACTTGTGTGGTTGGTGTCATGGGAGTGGAACATGATTTACTGTCTTGTAAAGAAAATTTGCTCAATAATTCTTTAACATATTTTGATTTATGTATAAAAGTTCCATTTGTTTGTTGCTTGATCTGCAGTCCTAAAAAGTAATGCAGTTCTCCCATTGTACTCATCTCAAATTTTGATTGCATGAGTTTCTTAAATTCATCCCACAATTTAGTGTTCGTTGAACCAAAAATGATGTCATCAACATAAATTTGAACAAGTAAGACATGATTTCCAACATGCTTTATAAACAGTGTTTTATCAATGGAGCCTCTTGTGAAGTGATTTTTGAGTAAAAAGGTGTAAAGTGTTTCATACCAAGTTCTTGGAGCTTGTTTTAGCCCATAGAGAGCCTTGTCATGTTTGTACACCCAATCAGGACGAGTAGGATCCTCAAACCCAGGTGGCTGACAAACATACACTTCCTCTTTTATTTTTCCATATAAAAATGCACTCTTGACATCCATTTGAAAAACTTTAATTTTGTTGGAAATTGCATAAGCCAAAAATAACCTGATGGTTTCAAGTCTTGCAACTGGAGCAAAGGTTTCATCATAATCAATTCCTTCTTCTTGTGAATAACCTTGTACCACCAGTCTTGCCTTGTTCTTGATAATCATACCGGCTTCATCTTGTTTATTTCTAAAAACCCATCTTGTGCCAATTGGTAGCTTGTTTGGTGGTAAGTGACAGATTTTCCAGACCTTTTGCTTCTTGAATTGGAGCAACTCTTCTTTCATAGCTTGAACCCAATTATTATCTTTGAGGGCTTCTTTGTATTTCTGTGGTTCCAACTGAGAAATAAATGCTGAGAAGAAGCAAAAGTTGGAGAGCTGGTTTCTTGTGAGTACCCCTGATGCAATGTGACCTATGATTTGATCCAATGGATGATCCTTGTGTTCAATCAATTGTTATAACCCTGTGACTGGAGATGGCTCTTGAACTTCATCAAATAAACCACTGAGGTTGATAATATCTGGTTCAGCTGTATGTTGTGGTTTAGGAGTATGTGGAGCTGAATCAGTAGTTTGAATTTGTTCATCAGCAGTTGTTGAAGCAGAAGTTTGTGAAACTTCTGATGGTGTAAGAGTTGATTTACTGACTGTTTTTAGAGTCCATGATGGAGGACCATCATCATAAAACCCTTGATCACCATTGTTAGTGCATGTTCGTGTGACAAATGCTTCTCTAGATTAGTTTTGTTTTATGTCGGTTGATAGTATAATTGTAACATACTTGACGGAGTTATAAGTCAAGTATGATAGTCTTTTGTTTGAATCCTAGCTAACATTGTTGATGAACGAAGATAGCTTAGGAAAAGATACCTTTGAGTATCTTCTCCTGAAGGAGAAGATAGTCATCTTCTCTTGAAGGAGAAGATAGAAAAAGGAATCTTTTCCATCTTCTCAGGAGAAGTTAGGCATACCTTTGAGTATCTTCTCCTGAAGGAGAAGATAGTCATCTTCTCCTGAAGGAGAAGATAGAAAAAGGAATCTTTTCCATCTTCTCCTTAAGGAGAAGTTAGGCCATCTTCTCCTCAAGGAGAAGATAGAAAAAGGCATCTTTGAGGTGGGCTTCTTCGTTCAGCCCATGCACTATATATAGGTGCATGGGGTGTAGGCTAGGGTGAGAGTTTTTGGTTAGCAAGCTTGTAATTGATATTTGTTCCCACTGAAATAACATCAATAGACAAGCCGGTTTTATATTATTCATCGAGTTCTTCGTTCGTGTTGATTCTTAGTTTGCATAAACATCTATCAAGGGATTCCGCACCTTGATAGATCTGATCTGGCTTGTAATCGATCCATTCAAAGGACCTACAATTGGTATCAGAGCATTTACGCTCGATTGTACGGTTCAAGCTTGATTGTTGCAAAAATTGAATCTTCTGTGTTTATTCATCTAAAACCATCTGGATTAATAAATCTTGGTAATATGTTTAAAATTATCAAATAAAAATTAAACAAAATTAACTAAAACCGATCAACTTTGATAATAATAAATTTTTGTTTAATTTTTATAGTGATAATCGGACATTACAGTTAGATTGATTTTGTTTCAAAAGTTCATAAGATCTCAGCAGCGAACAGAAAGAATATACTAGTATCTTTTCTATCTTCTCCTTGAGGAGAAGATAGACTATCTTCTCCATTCTTTTTGATTCATCTTCGCCCTACCAGCACTTGGCATCTTCTCCTTTTGCATCTTCTCCTTTCATAATCTGTTTAGCATCTTCTCCTTCTATCTTCTCCTTTTGCATCTTCTCCTTTCATAATCTGTTTAGCATCTTCTCCTTCTATCTTCTCCTTTAGCATCTTCTCCTTTCATAATCTGTTTAGCATCTTCTCCTTCTATCTTCTCCTTTTGCATCTTCTCCTTTCATAATCTGTTTAGCATCTTCTCCTTCTATCTTCTCCTTTAGCATCTTCTCCTTTCATAATCTGTTTAGCAACTTCTCCTTAACTTCTCCTTTAGCATCTTCTCCTTCTAACTTCGCCACCTCACCACTTGACATCTTCTCCTTCTAACTTCGCCACCTCACCACTTGACATCTTCTCCTTCTAACTTCGCCACCTCACCACTTGGCATCTTCCCCAACCACCAACCTCATCTTCGCCATTTAAAAAAAAAAAAATCTTCGTGAATTAAAATTCACATTGAGAATTCTTTCATGTCACATTTTTTATATAATATTTGCCTTCTTCGTAATTTTTAACATTCACAAAAGATATTACATCTTCGTGTGAACTGGACTTGGACTTTGGACCTTTACTTGGATCTTGGACATTTAAATTAATATAATTCTTATTAAACAAAAAAAAAATGTCAACTCTAAACAAGATGTTAGAAATGGACCATGAAGTAGGCAAGTCAAACTCACCACCTAAAATGATTTCAGTTAACGATTATTATTGGTGGAAGGACAGGTTTGAAGAATGGGCAAGGTTTTATATGATGAGAGGATGGATTTGCATTAGAGATGGATATTTTAAACCATCTAGAAATGTGGAAGGTAGAATTGTGGAAGTGGCCTTTAAGGATATGGAAGAAGAAGATAAGCTTATGTTTGAAGCTGAAAACAAAGCTCATGCTGCCATCACAATGAGTCTACCTCAGGAGATTTTGCATACCTTCAAAAAATACCATGAGGCAAAACAATTATGGGATGCTCTCGCGAGAAGATTTGAAGGAAACGATAATGTCAAGAAAAATAGGACCGATTTACTGAAGAAGCAATTTGCTGTCTTCAGGGGAATGAAAGGAGAAACTCTTGAGGATATTATAACACGATTTTATCATCTTGTGACTGAATTAGGGAATCACAGTATATCGTATACTGAGGCTGAACTGAGTACAAAAATTCTAGATTCTCTACCCTCAAAGTGGGAGGTTTATACTCTTTTGATAAAAGAGAATCCAGAGTTTGAAAGTGCTACTCTTGATGATGTGATAGGGAAGCTGAGGGCTTATGACTTGGCCATACAGAGAAAGGATGCCGGATATGATCAGGTTCAAGATCCGGGAGTTTACTATGCAAAACCGACATCCAAGGACTCGTCCAATAGCAGTGGGAATGCAACTGCATTCTTCTCAGGTGATAACTCGGGAAATATTATTTTGGACTCTGATGGTGAAGTTTGTTTTGTTTCTGTTTCAGGTGAGTCTACGAAAGTGAAGGATATTCCCTCAGGAAAAGACAAGGGAAAGAGCACTGACTCCAAATGTAATCACAAGTCATGCAAGTCTATGCCAATGAGTGTGAAATCAGCAGAAGAGCAACTTGCAGTTTTGTCTTCCTTTGTAGCTTCCTACGAAAACTACATACAAGGGAAGATAAACGATCCGGCAGTTTTTGATGACGACTATGATCAAATAGACCCGGATGACTTAGAAGAAATGGATTTGCAGTGGAATCTTGCTATGATCTCCAAAAGAGCAAAAAGGTTCATGGATAGAAGTGGAAGAAAGCTGGTGGGAGGTCGAGCCGGATTTGACAAATCAAAGGTGAAATGCTACAACTGCTACAACTTCGGTCACTTTGCAAGAGAATGCTCCAGACCAAAGAACCAGAACCAGAATCAAAATAATACTGTCCGGGAAAGCTCGTCAGTGGGGCAATCTCAAAGCAACACTAGCCCTAAGGCTCTAATGGTAGCAAAACCTGATGGTACGTATGACTGGAGTTGTGTGCTTGATGGAACTGATGGATCAAGCAATCAGGCATTCATGGCTGAGATTGTGGAAGAAAAGTCTGAAAGTGATGGAGAATCTGTTGTCGAAACTTAAGAGAAAGAAAGTACAACTGAAGAGGCTGAGGCAACCAAGATTGAAGAGGAAGAAGTTAAGGAGTCAACTGCACAGGTGCTGGATCTGACAGCACCAACTGAGGGTATGTCTGCTAAAGAATTCATGGCTTACATGGCAGACTTGTCCTCCAATGAGAAAAAGGTACTCCTTCCTCTACGTCTAGTTGTAGAAGCTTGTAATAAATGTGTTGATTATGCTGAGCGTATATTGTTACTTGTGAAAGAAAATGATAATGTAGCTGAGCATAATAAATCATTAGTTGTGCTTCTAGATAAAGAAAAGGAGTTTAATATAGGCAATAAGATTAGAGAAGGGAATCTAAAAACTTCTCTTACTGCTGCTAAGAAAGATCTAAAAGAACTTAAATACACTCTTAGTGAAAAGATAGATTATCTGAATCTAACACAGTTGGCTCTAGTTGATAAACAAGAAGAAATCGCTAAGAAAAATGTTGAAATAGACCAACTTAAGATTAAGGTAGTCGATCTGAACAGGCAAATAGATCAAGTTCGCAGCTCAAAATATCTTATAAGTGCTCTAATAGACTCTGGAAGAGACACCAAGAAGTTTATTGATGAAAATGGTGGCTTAGGTTACCAAGATGTGCCTCCTCCTCTAACAGGAAACTATACGTTTCTACCAAATGAGAAGGAGGTAAATGAAGAAATCTGTAAGCCTAAGATAGATGAGAAGAAAGTTGATGTGAGTGAAAATGAGAACAGTACTGAGAGTGGTAGTTCATCCAGTGAGTCTGAGGATGAAGAAATAAGTGAAGTGTTCAAGAACAGTACTGGGTCGGGGGTTAATAAAACTAATCCGGTTAAAACTAACCCAACTGAATCAAAGACCCAACCCAATAAGGCTGAACCAAAAATTATTCTGAAAAATCCTAAATTTGTTAAACAAGGCGAAGCCAAAACAGAAGAAATCAAACAGGGTAATGCTGAATGTTCTGGTAACACTTCACCTAAATCTGCTAGCAATGAGGGATCGACTTCAAGGGGACAGTACAAAAAGCCCCTTGAGAAGCGATCTTGTTTTAAATGTCATAAAAAGGGTCATGTAGCTAGCATGTGTACTGTCAAAAAGAAGGACAACACTGCATCAACTGATGCAAAGAAAGGTGAGATTCCTGCTAAATCCGAAAGCAGGAAAGAGGTGAGCAACTCTGCAAAGAAATCTTTGCAAAGGCAATTTGAGAAGGAACATGATGGTGGGTCTAGGGATCCAGGCAAATGACCAGTTAACAAAAATTTTGACAAGCCTGTGTTTGTCCCTAGACAGGTGAGTGTTGGCTAGGCAAGCACTTCTAGTGCTGTTCCTCCAAAGCAGGCACCTCCTGTTAATGCCAACAAATACCAACCACCACATAGGCAACATCGTCACCAGAGTCCAAAAGGTGACAAATTTAATTCTGTGAATAATTATAATAATCAAAATGGTTATAGGGATAGACCGTATTCAAATAACCAACATTTTTCTAGAAATAATTACAATCCGGGATACTCCAACAGAGGGAGTTATCCTCAAAATACCAATAACGGGCCAGTGAATCAAAGAGGATATCACAATTCTCAGACTCAAAGGACCTACAGGCAATTTGACCAAATGAACAGAAACAGCCCACCAAGATCCAGGACTCCAGTGGGGAGTGATGGATATTGGAGGGAGTTCACTGTTGTTGATGAAATGGGACGACCCAAGACTTTCACAGCTTGGGTCCCCTACTCTAACTAATCTTCTTTATGAATGCAGGAGCTGCTGAGGAGGGTTATCAACTGGTGGTATGTTGATAGCGGCTGCTCCAGGCATATGACAGGGGAGTTAAGATTGTTGATCGAATTTATGAAATGTGATGGAGGTTTTGTAAACTTTGCTGGCGCCAAAGGCGGGCGCATCTCAGGAAAGGGGAAGGTCACTAATGGCAAGATCACCCTAGAAGGAGTGAACTATGTAGAGGAGCTCAAACACAATCTCATGAGTGTCTCACAAATCTGCGACAAGGGGCATTTGGTTCACTTCACCAAGAATGAAGCTTTAGTGTTGAAACCAGGAGTAGTAATTCCAAAAGAGTGGATAATTATGAGGGCTCCTAGAAGAAACGACACGTATATCATGGATATGAGCATGCATGACGATTCTTCAACGGAGACTACATGTTTATTGTCCAAAGCATCTGCATCAGACTCACTTCTTTGGCATAGAAAGATGGGACACATCCATTTCAGGAAACTAAACTACATTGTAAAACACGGTTTGGTAACGGGTGTTCCTTTAAAAAGTTTTGGGATTGAGGACAAATGTGTCCCTTGTAAAAAGGGAAAGCAACACAAGAAGCCTCATCACCCAAAAACTGTTAATTCTATTTCTGCTCCTTTTGAATTGCTTCACATTGATCTTTTCGGTCCAGTGAACGTTAGGAGCATTGGTGGAAAATTTTATTGCCTTGTGATTACTGATGATTTTTCTAGATTCTCGTGGGTGTTTTTCTTAGGTACGAAGGATGAAACTGCTGAAATCTTGACGAATTTCATTCTTCAAGCAGAGAACCTGTTCAACACCACACTGAAGAGGATCAGAAGCGACAATGGCTCGGAGTTCAAGAACATCACATTTTCAATCTTTTGTATTCGCAAAGGAATTGAACATCAATTCAGTGCTCCCTATGAGCCTCAACAAAATGGAGTCGCCGAGAGGAAAAACAGGACTTTGATTGAATCTGCTCGAACCATGCTTGCTGACTCTAAGCTTCCCGTTCATTTTTGGGGGGAGGCTGTGAACACAGCATGTTATGTCTTGAATAGGGTTTTGACCGTTAAGAAACACAATAAAACGTGTTATGAACTCTTAAACGGTCGTAAACCCAACATCAAAGATTTTGAGCCATTTGGAATGCCTTGCACTATTCTGAAAAATAATAACCAACCAAAATTTGGTGAGGTGGCAGACGAAGGATTCTTCCTTGGTTATGTCCCAGGCTCACCAAACAAACGTGTTTGGAATAAAACAAAGGGCGTGGTTGAAATTGCTTTTAATATTGAAATAACAAGTTACTTACCACCAGATAGTGCACAGGAACCAAGTTGGATGTTCGATTATGACTCTGTTTTTAAGTCTTTTAATGTTCCTCATACCTTTAATGCAGAACCACCGGAAGAAGAACTAGTGATTGTTGATGAGGACGATGATGACTTTGTTTCCCCTCGTTCAATAGTCCAGATTTCTGCAGAAAAGACCAAGACAGATGCGAGTACCAGCACTTCGGGAAACAACCAGCCTTCATCTACACCAGAGGTCACTGAAACTGAAGACGAACCTTTCACGAATCCGTTTGGGATAGATTCTACTGATGATGAAGTGGCTGCAGGAGATATTGGCTCCAATTTAGATGAAGATATGCCGGTAGACACTGTAATTTCAACACGCGCAAATAGGGTTCATCCAGTTGACTTCATACTGGGGGATCCCAATGCGGGTATTCAGACTCGGAGAAGTTTTGCTAATGCCAACTGCATGTATGCAAGAATTGTTGATTCAGGGATTGTGAACAAATGCTTGAAGTGCTTTATCTCGCAAATTAAACCTAAGAGTTATCAATTGGCTCTTCGGGACAATGCGTGGGTAGAAGCTATGCAAGAAGAGCTCTCTCAGTTTAGGAAGCTCAAAGTCTGGGAGTTGGTTGATCTACCTCGAGGTGCACAGGAAATTGGCACCAAATGGGTTTTTCGAAACAAGAAAGATGACAATGGTGTAGTGGTCAGGAATAAGGCTCGTCTTGTGGTAAAAGGGTTTAATCAACAGGAAGGGATAGATTTCAATGAAGTGTTTGCACCAGTTGCTACGCTAGAGGCAATTCGCTTGTTTCTGGCATTCGCGTCTCACAAAGGATTTAAAGTTTATCAGTTAGACGTTAAAAGCGCCTTTCTGTACAGAAAAGTCCAAGAGCTGGTGTATGTCTCACAACCACCGGGGTTCAATGATCCAGAATATCCAGATCGGGTCTACAAACTTGACAAGGCCCTTTATGGACTTCATCAGGCACCCAGGGCATGGTATGAGACATTGTCCTCTTATCTCTTGAACAATGGCTTTGAGAGAGGAAAGATTGACAGTACACTTTTCATTCGGAGAAAAGGAGAAAATTTTCTGCTGGTACAGGTGTACGTTGATGACATCATCTTCGGGTCACCAGATGAAGACTTATGCAAGGAATTCGAGCAGGTCATGAAAAGGAAGTTCGAGATGAGTGCTATGGGGGAGTTAAAGTTCTTTCTTGGTCTCCAGGTGGATCAGAAGGCAGATGGAATGTTCATCCATCAAACTAAGTATGCAAGATGAATGATTGTACACCTTATTATACTGCTCTACCGGTCAACCATGGTCTCGGTCCAGATACTGAAAGCGACAAATATGTCGACCCCACAGAGTACCGGGCAATGATTGGTTCACTCATGTACCTAACTGCTTCTAGACCTGACATTATGTTTCCAGTTTGTCTTTGTGCCAGGTTTCAGGCGGATTCAAAGGAGTCACATATGATTGCGGTCAAACGGATAATGAGATACCTTAAGGGGAAACCCATATTAGGTCTCTGGTATCCATCAGATGGTGGATTAGATCTCTTATCCTACACCGACTCAGACTACGGAGGATGCAACCAGAACAGAAAATCGACGACTGGTGGATGTCAACTACTTGGGGGGAGACTCGTATCCTGGCAATGCAAAAAACAGACTTCTGTAGCGGTGTCCTCATGCGAGGCTGAATACGTTGCAGCTGGCAGCTGCTGTTCACAGGTTTTGTGGATACAACAACAAATGCGGGATTACGGTTTGAATTTTCTAAATACTCCCATTATCAAAATGGAAAAACACCAAAATGACCAGTTTTAATACATAAAGTGGCATAACTAAACTGAAACTGAAAACTACATTATCGAACTTGGTATAAAATCGAGCAGAGGTGAAGAGGAACACGACGAAGGAAGAAGGAGGTGAAAACTTAGGGTTTTTACTTGGTTGATAATGACTGAATAGGGGCAAGAAAATGGGTTTAAAAGGGTTTTAAAACGTTGAGATATGAAAGGATGAAATTGCCTCTGAGACTTAACTGACTTTCAATACTCAGTCAAAAACTCAGTTAAATATGAACCATTTTGGCAATTTTCGATCTGTGAAGGGCCATTTTGAATAAAAATCAAGTTTGTTAACCAAACAAGCAATTTGAGGCAAACATCAGGGACCATTTTAGCAATTAACTCTACTTCTTTATAGATAATTTTCGTGGGGTCTAGTAAAGTACGAGCTATGTACACATGAAATACGATATATTTGGCATGAAGTCGTGAAGGTAAATGCGATCTTACGTAACTTTAGTCAACGTGACATGTGAATCTATTACAAAGAAAAATAGTGTTAATTTTAGTTCTTAACTAGGTATTAGTTGCCCGCGCTTCGCCGCGGGTGCGGCTGTTGTGCGAAACGCGGCGGGAGCTCCTGTTACGTTGAGTGTTTGGCGGACGTTAAAGATCGCGCGTCGCTGTGGGAGCTCCTATTGCGTGGAGGGTTTCGTAGACATAAAAGATAATATTAAGTGACTGTTATTCTCGCGTAGTCACAGTTACCATAGTTGGATTGCATATTGTTGACCTAATATGCAGCCCAAAGTATTACAATAAAAGCGGCCCATTAATTGTTCATTAAACATTGTGAACATCTGGCTCATTCTCCACCAAGACTCTCACCTCCTCATTAAAGCCCAAGTTCCTATTAAGCCCAACACAATCCACTCCTTCTTCTGCTTCTTACCTATTTCGTGGACATTAAAGGCTTAAAGCTAGCATTGGACTTTCAAATATGGTGGCTGGAGCATTTTAGCATATGCACACTGGAGAACTGTCTCTAAAGAAGAATTATTAATTTAGTTACCTTTAAAAAAAAATATTAATTTAGTTTTCATGATCTCAGCACTCTCTTCATCTTCCAGAGTTCCAGTTTGCTTTTTTTTTTTTTTTTTTTTTTTTTTTACAAGAACATGACATTATTATTATTATTATTATTATTATTATTATTATTATTATTATTATTATTTGATGAGAATCATTATATTAAATCAAAGACAGGCAATTACAATTGATACGTAGGTAATCTGGCCACAAGTTGCGCCGCTACCTCTTTTTGTATTGCAAAACCTACTCTATTGAAAATAAAACATTGGCCCTTAGTAGCTGGAGAATTACTTTGCACAACTTTCTTCACGCGATCGAGGAGATTGATTGCTTGCGGGGCCAGCGCTCCAAAAGTATCAAAAGCGAAGGGCACAAACACATGTTGGTTCTCTAGACAAGCCGCTTCATGTTTATCCACTTTTCTGCTCTCAGCTTTCAAAATTGCCTGCCCAGCCACAAACCCCGAATCCCGGAGTCCGACCAATGGGGATACCCCAGTAAGGTCAACGCACGCATGCTTGCCTTGCGCCCATCCGAACACAATAACATCCGCTGGCCTCAAGGTGGACCGCCCGTCAAGTGGTCTGTCAAGAAATTCACGGGAGCCTTTTTTTTGGCTGAAATCCCTGCCATTCGTAACACATCCCAAAGAACATCTCTAACCAGGTCATGTCTGTATTTAAAGCCCGGCAACTCCTTACAATGTTGGGCGTGTTCTCCAAACTTGTCGAAGCGTGTTTTTTTACAGATCGGACACGGTTCGTCAACGGGGAACATGGGAATCATCAGCCGGTATTTGAGGACCGCCCGATATTCGATAGCCGACATATGTTGCCCGAGTCCGTCAATTAGGAGTGTAGTGAGGAAATCTTGAGCATAGGCCTCTTTGAGGCATTCAAACACCGCTTTCTGGCGCGAAGACATGTTAAACTCCCCATCCATAGTCTGCATGGCTTTACAGTTAAACGCACTCGTCAAGATTTTTTGAGGCTTTTTTGGGGCGGTGTCTTTATCCGTAAAGCCGCCCACATCTACAGTGGGGAGAGAGCTGCGAATGTTGTCCAGTGCGAGCTTATAATCATCGTCCATCCAACCACCCCGTTGTTCCTTAGTATGTGTTCCTGTAGCTTCCAGGACTGCGCCCTAGAAGCCATATATGCATATGCGGACACATCTTCCGCCTGTGCTAGCCCCCCGAGCTGATTGGTAAGGACGCCAATCGTCATTGAAGATCCCAAAAAATGCCCCCCACCCCACAAACAAAGAGGCCCATGCTTAAGATTTATTTATTTATCTATTTATTCATTTTTTTCGTTAATAATTGTTATACCATAAAGTCTGTCTTTCCTTGAAATTCAGATGACTTTGAATTTCTTGCTACTATGGGTATATGTTTAATTTTGTTGAAGGTTAATTTTTACCAATTTTCTTTTCTAACTTTCGTTCTAAAATGAAAGGATTAAGAGAGAAACGAAGATTTATCTTTATTTTCCTTTCATTTTGTTTGAATTATGAAATACGAAATGAAATTTTTTTATTTCTACTTTTTTTCTCCTTAATGTTCTTTTCTTTCTTCAACTAATCTTAGGAACAAAGCGTACATCTTTGATCTTGGTAGTGTTTACATCATCAACCTCAAAGATCTTGTTGATGAATATGAAATCCCTATTCAAAGGTGTCTTTTACTTTTTTTTTCTTTGATATATAATCGGAACCTTAATCAGTTGGATATTAACACCAGTTAGTTATTCAAATAATTAATGTACTAAGTAATCATAACCAGTTTGGTTAAGCAGTTCTAAACAAGTTCAAAATAACAAAACAACCAATCCTAACAAGCGTAAAAACAAATTTGGAAAACGCTAAAAATCTGCTTTATTCCTCCAAAAAGGTTATGCGTTACCTAATAATGGTCAGCCAACTACAACCCTATACACTAGTTCCGTACATGGTTCGAGGGCAATACTTCCAATTTATCTATCATTTATTTTACATTTTAAAGTGAATTGTTTAAGGATATATATTATACAAGTAACGGTCTTAGTGGCTCAATTCACGTGTCCGGGTCAACATTTTTAGAAGATTGACCAAACCAAAATTTGAAGTTCTAAGTTCTAACTACTTGGTCAACATTCAAACATGTAAAAAACAAAAAAAAACCAATAATAATAATAACAAGAAATCAGACATGTATTCACAATTATCCATCCACAAATTCAAAAATTGACTACAAAAACCTAACATTTTTTTAATTAAACACATGTTAAATTTCTTCAAACTCAGTTAAAAACTTCTTCGATTAGGTTGAATGTTTATAGATCCGTCTTTGAGGACGCTTCTTGGAGATGTTACTGCCTTCTCGCTCAATTTTCTTGAATATTCTTTCTTCCTGGTGTTTTTAGGCCGCTTTGCGATTTCAGATGTTCCGTTAACGGTGGGTACCATATACCATCCTACGGAAGTGCAGAATATCGCAAAAGATCGCCCGAAGAACACCAAAAACACCAAGATCAATATAACAAAAACCGGCAAACCATACCACGGTCGCCACCATTCACCAAACTTTCTTCTCAATTGATCAAAACCAACAGTACTCTTTTTATAATCAACCAATGGTTTTACCGGTTGCACCACCGTATCACCACCACTCACCGGATGTAATTCAAAAGATGATACAATAGGTTTTTTAATGTTTTCAACTTTATGCTTGTGATCTTTGTCTTGCTTTCTATGATCTTTCACCTTGACAACTATCGGTTTCACATCGTTTGAACTCGAGTATGTAAACCGAACCAATGAGATATCTTCAGAACCCTTTTGTGTATAGATAAACTGTCTCTTCCCATCAAGATCTGCCAAGAGAGCTTCAAATTTATCCAACCCGCGATTCGAATACGGATTCTTGCTATCTTTATTGCCTCTAACACCAAAACTTGGTCTTCTTCTTGTTGTTTTTCTTTGAGGAGTTGATTGAAGTATGCAGAGATCTTCAAGATCATCTTCTTGGTTGCCATAAAATCCACACATAAAAGACATGGTGTGTTATCTTGTTGAAGATTAGAGTTTATGAGTTATGACTGGTTTTGTCTAAGAGAAATGGAGGTTTATATTAAGGGAAAATGTGTACACGATTTGTAACAAGTGATCATTGGAAGAAGAAAGTGGTTGCAACTTATAAGAAGGTTCTGAATGGATGCGTTGACTTGGTAAAGAAGTCAATAATTGAG
This sequence comes from Ambrosia x helenae, assembly GCA_030844895.1. Classification (NCBI taxonomy): domain Eukaryota; kingdom Viridiplantae; phylum Streptophyta; class Magnoliopsida; order Asterales; family Asteraceae; genus Ambrosia; species Ambrosia x helenae. The sequence continues at coordinate 68,182,277 of CM061227.1, read as the reverse complement.
TTTTTTAGTTATAAAAGAATACATTAATTAATGGGTGAGCCATATGGTATTTGTTATCCTTCTAGGAAATTTACACAAACATACTCTACCCGCGGTGGCGAATCTTGACCCAAAATTTCGGGGGTCGGAAGTCACTAGTTTCGGGGAGTCGAAAACCAATTTTGGGGGTCGAAACCTTATATACCAAAAAATTTCTATACGAATACTATATAATCAGAACTTCTGAGCGAAAATTCAGGGGAGTTGGCGGCCCCTCTCCGCCCCTTAAAAGAATTGCCCCTGGCTACGCGATTCATATATGATATATCCAAATTTAAAGGAAATCACGGGAAATATATCCGTTTTTATTTGTCCTAAAACAAATCACATGGGTGAGCCACAACAATACTATTTTTAAGAAATTGAACAAACTATACGACACGTATAGCTCTATACGTGTCATATACGGTTTACTAGGTGTTCAGACAATCAAGTGGGGTGTACCAATATCTCCTTCTCATTACCTATATAAATTTCATGCCTTTTTTTTATAATATGAAAAATACAAGTATTATAGTAATCTAAAAGTTATTAACGTGTTTTGGGTGCTTTGACTTATTTGAACGATTATAATTAAGCATGTATAGGTGAAAGAAACTTTAGGATGAGTGATCTCATGTGAATTACACGCTTAGGCGATCAATATAAAATATGTGAGTGTATAAAAAACTAGAAATATTAGGTTGTATGAAAGAACATATGTTACAAAGGTTTTAGAGAGACTCAAGTTAGTTTAGAATGATAGAACCAAAGATATTGGGCAAGATGAGTTAATAAAAAGGTAGTTGTAACACGTTTGTTTATATAAAACCTATTGCGTAATTAGGGAATGTCTTGTCCAAATATCATCAATGTATTTTGAACAAACTAGTGTTTGTTAGTTACTTAAAATTTAAGAACTCACTTTAGTTTTGAGAATAAACAGGAACGACAACGATAGGCACATAACTTTAATCATGGACTCGTGGTAATTGTACAAGAACTAAAACTTTATACAAAGTATAGTATAAATTAACTATGTATTTTATATTCAAAGAGGAGCATATAATTCTTGGAAAAGAGAAACATACAGTAGTTCAGGAATATTAACTTTTAAGAAAAAAAAGGAGGGTTTAAGAAGCGTATTGACATAGTCTAAGGGCAATATATAAAATTTAATACCCATCCACTAGTTCTAGATGGACTGGTTCTACATGACATATCTTCCACAATTAATGACGTCGGCAGAAAATTAATGAATACATCCACCAAACCAAAGAGAACATGTGAGACGCAAGTTGTATCTCAGGTTCTAAAATGAGCGTGTGATTACACTTGATATACGCCGTGGTGACAATTTTGTATATAAATTATAATGTTAAAAAAAATAGGTTCCTAGTGACACAAACGGAATTTCAGTTGATTGCCTTACAAAATACAAAACCACTTAACTTTGATTGTTCTCATGAAACCAGTGTAGAAAGGAAAATAGTGTTTTATGATGAACCTAGCAAAGAATGAGAAAAGAGTAAAAGCAACAAGGATAGAAAGGTAACATGAAAACCTGCATGACAACTCTTATTTGCAATTGTTACCGATTAATTTTATATGCATTTACTATTATGACTCTTTACATAAAAAAAAAATAACCATACTCGGTATAATCATACTAAAGACAAACTAATGGTAGGGTCATGGGAGAACAAAATGTAGGCATGCCTTACCTTTATCCCAAATTAGATTATATCCCAGAAGCTTTCCGGGATAAACAAATCGAATATGAAGTGTTAAAATATGTGTTATGATGTAACATACAATTTAATGTACTACAATATTAGAAAAAACAACAATTTTAATCATATGAATAAAAATGAAAATGTATATTAAAAAGAACACGTACGTTTGGATGAGCAGTACAGCCAGAAGCAACTATTGCAGGACGTGATTCAGGCAGTGGTCTTGAAGGTGCAGGTTTTTTTTTTTTTTTTTTTTTTTTGGAAAAAAAAAATGATTTTAATTACCTATTATGCTCTAGATAAAAATAAAATTCTTATTTACTGGTTTGAACATTATTAGTGATTTGTCTAAACATGATTAATAGATTATCTGAACACATTCTACTTTTTTCATGTATGAACAAAAATCCACAAAAAGTTGTTTTTGTTTTTTTTTTTGTTTTTTTGTATAGCACTCACTATAGTACTCGTAGGAAAGATAATAAAACACTCATTAATTTAGTGTAATTTTTTTTCTTTAAAAAAATCCCATGTATAAAAGTGAGTAACATTTAAAAATTATGAGGAAAACATGCGAGAGAAAAAAGACTTTTTGAGGAAAATAATGGGGAGGATGTCACGTAGCATACCTAAGGGGGAAGGATTGTCTCTTTGAGTATCATGTCAGCTTTATTGCTTTCTTTTATTAATACTAGGGGTGATCCCGTGTGGAAACACACGGGACGAGTCAGTCCAGCCTTATCCGCTGTTTGGTAGGCACTGACACATCAACAGACCAACCCTCTAAAACACTCGATCTATCGTTAAAAGAAAAACTGTATTTCGTAACGTCTGTTCATTTTACAACATCAATTAATAATACTGAGGCAATAGATCGTTTGTAATTCAACAGTTTGTAATTCAACGCTTGTTCCTTTCGCAACTCTCTTCATTACATCAATTAAGCAGGTTTTTTAAAATACCTGTTTAGCAACGGTTTAGCAACGTCTGTTGCGAAGAACCACTGTTTAGCAACGTCTGTTGATATCTTTTATAATAATTATTATTATATACATAAAAAAGCATAAGCAGACCCAATGTTAACTGCTGTTCCTTCCACGATAACAGTTAATAACACAGATTAAAAAGCTGTAGTCAATATGTAGCAATATATAAAAAACCATATATAATCAACGTTAAACAAAACAACCATAATCAATTTTAAACATCAATATACATAGCTAGTTAAAGGAATTAATAAACTTAAGCTTCAATTCCGTTGAAGCTTCAAGCTGTGCATGCAGATCTTTCAATCTTGCCAAAAACTCTACGTCCTTAATCCCGGACTCTGAATTGCACAGCACGGCAAATCACGAACAACAGTCGAAGGCATTGACTTCAAAGTATGTTAAACATCATCTCGGTCAAAGGTGCCAAAGTGTAAACGGTCAAAACAGATCTTCAAGTCTCTTATAGTCTTCAAATCTTCATAGTATTGTGCTCTAATTTGATTAAGAACAAATTCCTTCATTTCATCTTCACGGTTATCACTTGAGGCTGCCATTAATGCAATTGGTGAAGACTGAAATGTAAATGTTAATATTAATTAAAATCGTTTATGATGAACTTCCGGATGTCTTTACTATTTTATAGACTGACAACGTGTGAAGATGAAAGGTCATACGGTAGAATAGTTATTATACTTGGGTTAACGTGTTAAACGAAAGGTTTTCTTATAATGATTATTTAATTAATTTCAAAACATTTATAGTATCTAAAAATTCTATACAATTTGTGAAACATAAATGGACGAATGCTTTGGAAAATGAATAGCCGAAATAATTAACTACCTGTTAACAAATCAAAGATTTAAATAATTATACTAAATAATATCGCGTGAAATTAATTATCTTTCAAAATTATTTTTATAAATATGTTCATATCCAACTTAAAATTTATCTATAAATTCCACACAGTACATGATATACTAAACTTCATCTACCAAAATGGCAAACAAATCATACTATCATTTTGCTGATACATCAGACGTTAAGTCAATATTCAGTACTTGGTCACTAAAGGAAAGGAGAAAAGATGAAGATGTTAGAAATGAAGTAGAGAAGATGGAAGAAATAATTAAGGAACAATCATGGACAACCATTGGCATGCTAGATATGGTGTTGCATGAACCTCCAACTGGTTTGAGAGACAGGATAGAAGACTACTTGACTCAACAACTACAAATCGATAACAACATTCATGAAGCATTGATGGATTTAAAAAATGATCTTTCAAGCGAGATTCTGAAAAAGAAACATTTCGACATTTTAATTAAGTAGTTTATATAGTAGATAGGGTTTTTATTATGTATGTTTTAAATGTAAAGAACTGTTTAGTAAAAACAATATTAAGAAACAAATCGTCTGCTACAAAGAAAACTTGTTTATTACCATCTCTTTGTTTCTTAATGACAATTACTTTAAGGTCTATTTACTAAAACCAACATTACGAAGCCAATCGTTTGCTGTAAAGAAAACCTGTTTACTAACATCTGTCTCGTAACGTTTGTTTCATAAAAAATACCAGTTAATAATATTGATCAGATGTTTAATAACTGAAACTATTACAACCATGGAAACATAAATCTACAAACAAATTAAAGCCCTGTTGAGATAACACATATTAAAACAAAGGCAGGGAGTTTATTTAGCAGAATTTTTAAAACCTTATGTTTAAAATACTGTTGATTAAAATAGATTTAAATTCAACTGTTTAGATAATTTTCCCACTAAAACAACTCTTCAAATTCTTTAAAATTCTTTATTTTTTTAAATACAAATTTCCATACAAACACAAATACTATTTAGCAATATTTGTAGAAATATAAACATGTGATGTTTTATGTTATTCATATTATAAATAACTGTTTGTCTTTTGTAAATTCAAAATGAAAAGGTTGTTTAACTTCCTTTGCTAAAAAGACATTGTCACTAACAATGGTTATCTAAAATGCTTACCTAATAACCGTCAATCAAAATTTGTTAACGATATGGTAATTTTTATTTAAAATAATTTTAAATTTAAATATAACTTATGTTGTTACAATTTTAAATTATTACTCTTACTTTGGAATTCACGCCAGTGAAACTGTTACAATTGGAAGAGGAAAATGAACAGACGAATGAAAATAACTGTTCGAAAAACAGATATTAGAAACAAACAATTAGTTTTAACCTTCAACGGAAATTTCATTACACTGTTTATCAAAATTTGTAGAGTAATCAAGAAATTTGTGAAACAACAGTTACACGATTCAACCATAATATTACAATTTCATAATTTGAGTTAAACATTGAATTTAATAGAAATAAATACAAAATGGAAGACTTATAAAAGAACAAATACAAATATCTCTAAAAAACTAATTTAATAACAACAGAATTACAATATGTGATTTAATAAACTACATTGAAATACAATGAAACATAAAAAAAAAAAAAAATCCTTGTAGCCACCAAACCCTAGAGGAAGATATTTCTTGCCAGCATCATCGGAACAAAAGCAGAAACAAAAACAATGAAAAGAAGTACATGACAACACCTACATACGGGTAAAACACCACAAAACAAAACTGTTAAAAAAATAGCTGTTATACGATTCAATCATATTATTACAATTCAATAATTTGAGTTAAATATTTAATTTAACAAAAATAAACACAAAATGGAAGATTTATAAAAGAAGAAATTCAAATATCTTTAAAAAACTGCTTTAATGACAACATAATTACAATATGTGAGTTTACAAAAAAGTACATAAAAATACAAGGAAACATAAAAAAATCCTTTTAGCAACCAAACCCTAGAGAATGATATTTCTTCCCAGCATCATCGGAACAAAAACAGAAACAAAAACATTGAAAAGAAGCACACGACAACAACTACTATTTAAATGTGATCCAGTTCTAAAAGCCCTAAAGATTAAAAAGACTATCTCTTTTTTCTTCTTCGTCAGCAAGACACCAACCTCGAACTTATGATGTCCTTGTTCCAATGGAAATATTGAAACTAATAAACTACAAGAAGACAATCTCTTTGTTAGTCACTCAAGGAAGTGCGAAAAAATTCCTCATGATGGCTTCTTTTGATTGTATGAATGACGAAAAACATGAATTCCAACTTTCTTACCAACGGATTGTTGGTAATCTATTTTCCTTTGATTGTAAGAATCTTTCAAAAATTTGTGGAAATACATTTGACAGTAATATCATTATGGATATTGGATGGAGAGATGTATAAAGATGAAAAATGAAATATTGGGAGTTCCTCCCCTTTTATAGAATAAATATACAAATTATTCGTAAAGTTGGTTTTCAACTTTATTAGTTAGATTTCAAGTAAACCTAAAGTCGGAAGTTACTTTTGGGATTTTTTATTTATTTTTGATATAATGAAAGACAATTCAAAACAACAATAATAATAAAAATAATGTTGATAAAATATAACTTCAAAATCGTAATCATTATTTTTTGAACTTTTTATAACATTTGTTGACAGTAAAAATAGGTGTTGTCACTATAAAGTTACATTTCATAAACCTTTTCAACTACATAAATAAAATCTTAATATTTGTAATAAATGATGAAGCAAAATCAACAAAGCATTTGAAATTATTACTTAAAATTTTACATTTTTTTTTCTTACTAATTTTTCCCTTAATTAAAAAACCAACAAAATTTACAAGTGAGTGACGGGTAAACGGGCTACAAGTTGCGCCGCTACCCCCTTTTGAATAGTAAAACCAACTCTATTAAAAATAAAACGTGAGTCCTTGGTCGCTGGGGAGTTACTCTGCACCACCTTTTGTACTCTTTCCAAGAACCGAATTGCTTCGGGCGCTAGACCTCCAAACGTGTCAAAGGCAAAGGGCACAAAGACGTGTTGGTTTTCCAGACAGGCAACTTTGATATGCCGTTTTATGTTTTTTAGAATATAATAATTTTTGAACTTCTGTTTTATCTAAATTGCAAATGAAAAGGTTGTTTTTTTCTTTATATAAGCGAGTAACAATCTTTCAGAAGATTTTTGCAAAGAAATTTCAACGTAATATCATTATGCATATACCATGGAGAGTTCTAAAGTGAAAATAGTTGAAGGAATAAACAAACATAGAAAATGAATATTCGGAATTCCTCCACTTTTTATACGGTGAATAAACTAACAACTCCTAAAGTTGGTTTTCAACTTTATGAGCCTTGGCTCCGGGTGGGCAGGGTTACGTTTTTAGTGGATTAGGATTTGCTATTCAGAAAGGGGTGGCGGCACAGTTTGTTGCTTGTCTGCCCAATATTTTGATGTAATTTTCTTTGTATTGGAATGAAAAAAAAAAAGTAATGCAAAAAAAAAAAAATTCAAGTAAATTCAAGTAAATATTCACCATGTGACATGCTAAGGATACCTCAGGGATGAGTTGTATTATCCCTGGTACACTAGACACCATATCCTTAATTTTTTGAAGCTCTCTCGCTAATTGTGGACTTATACCTGTATCCTGCAAAGAAGCAACATCGTTAGTAGTAAAAGTACTGGAACTTAAATTGTTACCATTGTTGTATCCTCGGGATGGTTCGGTGGCATATCCTCGAGATGGCTCTACAGCATATCCTCGGGATGGTTCAACAGTCTATCCTGCATCCCTAGTTGTTGCCATCCTGGGTGTTGTAGTAGTTTCTGGTGTAGAGAATCCAGTGCTCATGGGGATGAAATCTCCTTGATGAATGCCTCTAGAGATGCCAGAATTAAAATCCAACACTCTAGGCTGTAATGGTGTCCCCATGTCTTCAGCCAGTCTCTTTGAGGATGTTTTGAGAGATTGAATTTCTCTCATCAGCATCTGGTTAGTGTCTTGTTGTTGCTTTATTTGATCCTTCACCCTTGTAAACATGGAGAGGAGCTCATCATTCGATACGAAAATAGGAGGAGCAGATCTAGATGCTGCCACTCCAGATCTAGCAGTATTATGAGCAATACTTCTGGTAACATGTCCATAACTCTTAGGAAAGGTAGGAGGAGGTGGCAGAGTCACGTTTTTGGCAGAGGTTGTGGATGGTGTGGAAGAAGACACATATTTTGAATTTGAGGCCATAGTTGTCAAGATTTTTGAGATAAATTGATTAAGAAAGAGTTTTAACAAAGTTTGTTTTTTGTTAAAAATAGCACCACTTGCCCCACGGTGGGCGCCAAATTGTTTTGGTCAAAAAAATACCTACTAGAAATAATTTTGTTTTCCAAATTAGTTAAAGTGAGGTAGGGTGCTAGATGAGTGAAATCTTGTAAAAAGCTTAGTTATATTTTCAAGATAATGGTTTATAATGACAAATTGATGATAATGTGACAACTATGCTGAGGATGGGAAAGATATGGTTTAGGATGGGTAGTTATATCCTGAGGATGCAACTGTATATCAGAATTGTAAAATAAGCAAGAATAGATGAATATGTATGTAAAGCAATGAGGGAACGACACACGATGTACGAGGAAAACCCTTGATCAATTGATGATCTTCGGCATAAAACCTCAGGAGGAGTCTATGCTCCTGCCTTTGTTTGTTAATATTAAAATGGTAAAAAGGTGTTACAACTTTGGAAGTATGATGAACAATCTATGGTTGCAATGATTGTGTAGTGTTGTGTGTGTAGAGAGAGTATATCAGGGGTATTCCAAAGTGTCAAGCAAGTGAGAAGTGTCATATTTTTGTTCATCATACCCCTATATATAGTTTACATGATAATAAATAGAGGATCCCACAATATCCGTTGTCTTCAATGATCTTGTGGGTTGTTTCTGTAACACCCCAACCGATGGCGGAATACATTGGGGCGAGACTTGGGATAAATTGTTCAAAGACTTCATGATACTATGATTGTGACAATATAATTTAAAAGATTTCATTTCATATAACTAAAACAAGGAGTACAAATTGTTCAAAAGAGATACAACATTCATGAATTTAAAGATTTAAGTGGTGCGTTTCTAAGTCCAATCCTAATGAGTTTCTTGAATCATCGCATTAAATAATTCCTGCAACATGTATAAAAATATCCGTCAACACATAAAGCATTGGTGAGCATACTAGTTTTGGTTTACATACATAGTATTTAGAATGGTTTACTCGAATCATCATACTATAGCATTGCACATACAAACCATACAAAAGACATAACTCAAACCCGCGAGTACCACTGCGTATACCTAACATATTCATGCTAGGCCGTTTAATTCTTAACAATGACCCATAAAGGGGGCGGGGTGCTACTCCTATAGCGCTATACATGTTAAGTGGGCTAATAATAGTTAATGAATTATGTTTAAGTATCAAGAATCGTAAGCATGGCAACTAGCATATAAGTATGTTTAATAGATTAAGCATGATATTTTAAGAGTATGAAATCGTTTAAGTTTTGATAGTGATACATGTTGAGCCCCAAAGAATAAAGAATAAAAGAGGGACAAGTATGAACTCACCTTAGGGTGTGTTAATTAGTTCCCAAAAACGGGTCTTGAGGAAGGAGGACTTTAGCTCCGATTAACTAGAGTTGGAAAGGAAAAGAGTTTTAGATTCAAGAAGAAGATTCAAGAGTACAAGGAAGTCATGCATTGCCTTTTAGGCGAACCAAAACACAAACCATCATAAAGGTGATTCAGATGGTCATGAGAGTCAAATAGTTCCTTTAAGGCTAACCAAAACACAAACCACCATAAAGGTGATTCGGATGGTCATGAGAGTCAAGTAGTGCCTTTAAGGCTAACCAAAACACAAACCACCATAAAGGTGATTCGGATGGTCAAGAGAGTCAAGTATTGGTAAGGTAGGGATGTATCCACAAACCTTCCAAGTTATTAGATTAGTAGAGTTTTGAAAGTATATATTTTTGTATTTTCATAATATAACTAGGAGATTAAAGTAGTGTATGGTGACTTAGTTTGGAAGAGCCTTGGCTTTCCTTTGTCAACCATTAACCATAACAGAAGTCCATCCAATATTAAGTTATTGGTGAACTTGGTTGGTATCACTACAACTAACCTTCTAGTGCATAAAATAATAGTAGATGAACCACCTTTAAGGCCTCATTTTGGTTTCCTACTCATATTTATTTGTCCATAGCAAACAAGAGTACGGTCCTAGAGGTTTCCCTAAGGTGTTAGAAGAAGAGGAGAGGTGGAGAAAGTGGAAGAAAAGTGAAGATTAAGGCTTTTCATCTTACAAATTTTGTGCATAATTTTTTTGCTTGAAAAGCATGAAGATTGGAGAGATTTGGGAATGATTAGGGGTGAACAAAGGATTAAGGAGTGAGGGAGAGGGGTATTTATAGGTGAGGTAAGGTGGTTGGGTAATTAAGAGAGTTAAATAGGGTGGTTAGAGGTGAATTAGGTGGAAGATAAGAGTTTAATTATTATAAGAGTTTTAAAAAAAAATAATAATAATAAAATAAAAAAAAATGAACGAATATTGAATGTTGTTGGAGAAAAGTCAAATGAAATCTTAAATCACGTTTACGTTATTGTTTTTCTTTTTTTTTTTATTGAAAGTATAAAAATCCTAGCTAAATATTTATGTTTTATTAAAAAAAAAGGTAAATATATACTAAGATCTTAACTAAAAGAGTTTCCTGTTATAACGCCTAAATTGAATATGATAAATTATAATGACGACTTGTCATGAATTGGTAGGAGTAACATAAAAGAAGCGAATAAAGGCGAACTTGGAATTTGTTAAATATAGAATTTGAGATACATGTAAAAGTAAAAATCAAGCGATGTTACAGTTTCAAGTAGTTGTTGTGGATGTTTCAACTGAAACAGACGTTGGGCATCAGTTTCCACCTTTCTCGCCTTATCATTCATCATTTTTTCGGTTACACTTTGACTCGTCTTTAAGCTTATACGCGTATCCTTAACTTCGTTGACTTGGTATGACTTTGTAGCCGTTGGAGGGGAGTTACAAGTCTTATTCATTGATTGTACCTGCAAAAATATTAAGACAAGGTAATTCGTTAGTCTATCCTCAGGATGCACACTTGTCAGAATGTTGTTACATCCTGAAGTCTGCTTAATCCTTCACCATCCTGAGGATGTCACATAGGATATTCAAGGTAAATCCATCCTGAGGATTTCACCACCAAAAGTTAGTACAACTAAAAGGAATCTGAGATTGTATAACATTTAATTGTTCCTCAAATCATGTGTATGCGTAGACGCTTCTTTGCAGCTATGAATCGGGTTTTTTGCACTTTGATCGCATTGACTTCAGAGGCATTCTTCTCAATGGTTTCCTCATCAGATTCTACTACAGACGAGTCTTCAAAAGCATATGATCTATCCAACCGCCTTTCTGACTTACAAAAAACATCTGAAATATCTGCATAAATTTATAACAAAATGTTAAAACAACAAACCCTAAATGGAGACAAAGAAATGTAAAGTAAAATACCTGAAACCGACCCTAAATTCCCTCCAAACTATTACCACTGAACAAAACGATGCGCCTACACCAGAACCTTGACCCGACAACACTTTGCCACTTCCTTCACGTACCATAGTTTCAGAACTTCTACCTTCTACCTTTAATTCCAGTACCAACAGCCGAATCAGCTGGTTTGTTATTCTGAAACATAGTTGGGATGCTTTCCAATAGTAGATATAGATGCTAACGACACTTTGACCACAAACATAGTGTTTACACATGATATTAGTTCCAAAAATCTTGAAAACCATATTTTCTTTAAACTAAATAGATCATAAATACCCTCGTAAAGATGTAAATAATTTGACTCTACAAACCTCGAAAAGCATAACAATAACATCAGTTTAAAGGGGAGTGTAAACATTTTGTACATCAGGAACTTTGAGCATCAAAGGTTGCAACACCAAAATCAAGAAAAAAGCTACACTTAGCCAAAATTTCTATTTTCTCTCTATTATTTATTGTCTTATTATTCAAAACATTAAACCTGTTGCAATGCCCGTCTCAAATTATAAAAATGGATCGTTGAGTCAAATGTAGCAATTCCCACCATCGTCCAAGGACCCTCGTGCACCAATTAGATTAAGTTCAAGAAGTTGATCATGCGAATTGTGATAAGTCCTTTGATCATGAAAAAAAGAAATTTGTTAATAACAAAGTGCAAGAACTTTATCATTAAGTTTAAAAGGAGTTAATCAAGTTATAGGACATTTGCTGAATTCTCCTATAAGCCATTAAGTCCTTAGACAAACTTTATTTTTAGATGATTAAAACTACTAAAACTTGCTGAAAAGCTCTTTTTAAACGAATTAAAGAATTTATGAAACCTTCTAGTACTAAAACATTATTCTAAGGTTTTATGTTTTGTTGGTTGTATCTAATGTTTCGATTGAGTTTATACTTTTGACTTTTCTGGTCAAATAGATTTGTTTCAAATTGACAATATAGATCATGAACTTATATAAATATTTGTTTATCACAGATTAGGTTTATTTGTTATATGTCATTTATATTGTTCCCAACATCTCTCAAATGTGTTAACCTTTCTTCCAAAAACAATTCCAATTCGAGTAAAATTCAATTTAGTAGGCTAGCTCTTATTCCTATGAATATGAAATACTGTATGTACCTCTAGCATATGCATTGTGTCCATGAGTTTTCCATCATAATAGTTTCCTCGTTTGAATCTTGGCTTTAACCTCCTGCAATGTTCCCCTATAATCACACTATCCTTCCTACAATTTTCAAAGTTACAAATCTGAAGATCATAACATCTCACATCACATTTCAAGCTAATATCAGCAATAAGCGACATGTGTGCCGCCTTTTAATCTTTTCCAGAAAAAAGCACATAAACAACTCTAATAATCATTAAACTTTTAAACATTTGAGTAACCATTGATCCGAACTTACTATTTTTTAACACGTTCATGTTCCTGAAGGTTGAACCACAGCCTTCACAAGACTATGTATCAGCAACTTGGTTCATTTCCTGTGTATCAGCAATAAGCGAGATGTGTGCCACCTTTTAATCATTTCCTGCAAAAAAGCACATAAACAACTCTAATAAACATTAAACTTTTAAACACAATATGACTATTATAATCATACCAAGAGGCGATCTGCAAAAAACGTTTTGTATTGCCTCATGAGTGTTGCATTAAACAAAGTATTATTGATTGGGGGTGGGTGCCCTGATTCGAGACGCTCTACAAGCAGTTATTGTATATTTTTGGGTGATAACCTTCTCTCCTGGTCTTCTAAACGACAACCTACTGTTTCTCATTCGAGTGCTGAAGCCGAATATCGCGGTGTGGCTAATGCGGTCGCTGAGGCTACGTGGATACGTAACTTATTATTAGAATTACATAACCCGCTTTGTCAGGCATCTGTTGTTTATTCTGATAATGTTTCTGCAATATATTTGTCCAACAATCTTGTTCAACATCAAAGGACAAAACATATTGAAATCGACATCCACTTTGTTCGATAAAAGGTTAGAGTGGGAGATATCCGCGTCCTTCATGTTCCTTCCGCCCTACAATATGCTGACATCTTTACTAAGAGACTCTCAAAACAACTCTTCAAATAATTTCGGTCCAGTTTGGGAGTCTTAGTCAACTATTGTCCCCATGATTTTAGCCATAATATTGCATTATTAGGAATATTGTACATTATTATTAGTCAACATAGTCTCCATGACTTTAGCCATAACTGCTGCTAGAGTTCAAACATATGTAAGCCTATATAAAGGCTTGATGTATTGCTTTCGAAACACACAGAGAATTATATAAAATACAGATTATATACTGATGACGTGGGTGGCCTAAAACAAAATAAGTTAATAACGTTGCATAACCACGCTTGAAAGGTTGAAAGGTACAAAGGTTTAAGGGATCGTAAAGCACTGATCAAAAGATGACTTGTCTTGTCCTCACTCTCCTCGGTCAACACAAGCAGTTGTCCATATCTAGCACATGGAGATGCTGCAATGCTCGGACCGCAGGTCCAAAGCCATCCTCGGCTAAAAGTGGTATGTCCTCAAGTTGCATCATAAATCAAGATGATACTCATACTCAAAGAAGAAGATGCTCCTTCTATAAATCAGATCACCCTCTTTCAGATCTGATCACACCTTTTCTGATTATTCTCACTTACACATCTTCTATTCTCTTTGATCATACACATGGGGAGATTCTCTCTACCACACCAACACTTCACTTGAGTCTATAACAATATTTCTGGCTTTGAGTCTCACTCAAACCAGAATCATAATACTCAAAATACAATTATCTTGAACCTCCTTCTATGTTTTGCAACGTAGGAGGACACCACGACCTGCGTTAGGCAGATCGGAACCCTTTAACCCTTTTACCCTTCCTTGGACCCAGAACTAACGTTAGACCTATATTTGTTGTAGCAACAAGTTGGCGCCCACCGTGGGGCTGCGCCATTGTTTCCTTTCAAAAATCAATTGTGTAGCTCCAACTCTTCTATATGTCTGACCCTGAGTCCCCGGAAGAAGTGAATCAGATCTCTCCGAACACAGATCAAACCTCCCCTAACAAATATGTGTCATTTTCTACTCCCGGAAGTACCCCCACCGGTGCTCCGTCCCAGGAGTTCACACTCTTTCAAACTCTAACTCCCACTCGCTTAAGGGTGTCATCTCCTTTTCCTAACACTGTACGTACACCTGAACGTATAGATCTTACCCCTGAAGGAGTTGCAAGTTATTTTTTACAACTTAAATCTCTCCTGAATCAGCATGTTATCAAAGAAAGGGAAAAGGGGGTCAGGATCCGGCTAGACTATAATGAGGATGAACCATCACTCTCCTCCGGACCACCTCGTCTCCCTCATGTTACTTCCTCAAGTCCTCAACCCGCTCCTCACAACTACAGAGCCGGACCCAGCATGGTATTTCCTACACCTTATCAATCAGCAAGGCCGAGTCCTACTGCTTTCCCTTTGTTCACACCCAAGCCACCACCTCCAGTGCGCCCATTGGGCATGAACTTACCCTGGAACAACTTCTACAATCACTAGTCACAAGTATTCCGCCCCCAACCACTACCTCGTGTGAGCAGGCCATGGCTTCTCTACCCATGGCTCGTAGTGCTTCCATGAGCATACCCACGGGAACAAGCAACATGGTTGCACCTGAAAGCCTCCAAGGCTTCAGCCTCATGCCTCACATGATAGCTCAAATGATGGCTCAATTTCCATGGCAACAACTTATCAGCCAAGCCATTGCTGCCCAACAAGTAAACACCAATGGGAACAACAACACAAGGGTGGAACATAACATAAATCAGTTGTACAAGCCTAGTAGCCTGTCTTGTTTCTCCCAAGAAATAGCAGACTATGAATTCCTAACCAAACTAAAGATGCCAGCCCACATAAGAACCTACGATGGTACTGAAGACTCTAAAGACCATCTAAAAATCTTTTATGGGGCGGCCCAGATGAAAAAATGGGGTAACCCCGAATGTTACTCATGTTCATGCAGACCCTTGTCGGACCAACCCGCATTTGGTTCAATGACCTACCAGCTGGAAGTATTAAATCCTTCAACGATTTGGGTAAAGGATTTCTGGCCAACTTCTCATAGCAGAGACGTTGTGTCAAGGACGCCACGGTTATCTTCCAAATCAAGCAAAAAGTCGATGAAAGCCTCAAAAGCTTCATCGAACGATACAAAAAGAAGGCCTTACTTATGTGGGTGCAGATGAAAAAATGAAGGTTGCAAGGTTTATGAACGCCATTAACTCTAAATATCTCACCAGAGATTTCAACAAGAGTCTCCCAAAAACCCTTGAAGAAGCCCTGGAATGGGCTGAAGCCCATATTCGAGGGGAAGAGGCTGTAGACATCAAGGAACAGAGAAAGAGGGCTGCCAATTGGAGAAGTACCAGCCCAAGCAGAAAAAGATGCAACTATGGAACCTATGACAGAAGATCCAGAGGATCTGAGTCTCAAAGGTCCGAAGGTAGGAACCCTCCAAACAGAGATCGAGCCATAAACTTCACAGCTCTAACCAAAAACCCTCAAAAAATCTTGGCAACAGAAGAAGTTAAGCACACCTTCCGACCTCCTCGTCCCTTGTCAAAAAGCAAAAGAAACGAAAGTTCCAACCAATATTGTGAGTTCCATGAAGAAAAGGGACATCACACCAATGATTGTTTCCAGCTCAAGAAAAGGATAGAGGAAGACGTTAAGTCCGGAGAACTAGCTCATTTGGTGAAGGGAGTCAAAGAAAACATAGCTGAAGGTAAAAAGAAAGAGGTCAACACGGTCCTAGTTGAACAAGAAACTCCTAACAAACGTCAAAGGTTGGAAGCTTGGGATCATCAATATGTTTGCTTCCCCTCAACCAAAGAGGAAAAATGCTATGATCCTCTGGTCCTCGAAGCCCTCGTAGGTTCAATCAAAACACAAAGGTCCTACATCGACACCGGAGCAGCAACCGAGATCATTTTTGAAAAATGCTTCAACCTTCTAAGCCTAGAGGAACGCTCCAAGCTTTAACCATCTGAGTCCTCCATAAAGGGCATAGCTGACATACCCATAAAACCCTTGGGACAAATAACACTTGATGTTAGGTTTTCCGATTGGAAGATGATGAGAACCGAGCCACTGACCTTTATTGTCCTCAACTTACCTTCCAGTTACGATGTTATCATCGGAAGACCAGGAGTAGTAACTTTTGACGTGATCATCTCTATCAGTCGAAAAAGTATCAAGTTCCCCACAAGAGATGGAATCACAACCCTCCAACCGTCTGCAACAACACTAATGGTAGATGGGGATGAAGGTGGAAGAAGCAAGCTAGGCTTGAGCATCAACCCGAAATACCCTGAGCAAAGAGTCCGGGTCAGTACAGACCTTCCCAAAGAAACACTTTCAAAGCTTGAAAGGTTGCTCATAAACAATGCTGATGTCTTTGCTTGGTGTCCTAGTGACATGACAGGCATTCCGTGAGAAGTCGCCAAACATAATCTCAAAATCCCTCCCAATGTCAATCCAGTTGTTCAGAAAAAACGAAGTCTTGCTCCGGAAAGAAGCAAGGTTGCTTGCCAAAGAGGTTGACAAACTCGTAGAAGCAGGGATCCTCTGAGAGGTTAAGTATCAATCATGGGTTGCAAACCCAGTGATGGTTCGAAAGCCTGATAAATCTTGGAGGATGTGCATAGATTTCAAAGATCTCAACAAAACATGCCCCAAAGACTGGTATCTATTACCTGAGGTTGATCTGAAAGTTGAGTCGCTTACAGGCTTCCCCTTCAAATGTTTTCTGGATGCCTATAAAGGTTACCACCAGATACAAATGAAGGAGGAAAACAAAGAAAAAACTGCCTTTCATACTGACAAAGGTATTTTTTGTTATCGAAAAATGCCTTTTGGTTTAAAAAATCCAGGCCACTTATCAAAGATTGGTTGACAAGGCATTTGCTAACCAAACCGACAAAAACATGGAAGCCAATGTCGATGACGTGGTCATCAAAAGCAAGACTGAAGACCAAATGCTCAAAGACATATAAGAAACGTTCGACAACTTCAGAGAAATTAACATGAAACTCAACCCTGTAAAATGTTCATTTGGTTTTGAAGAAGGAAAATTCTTGGGACACATTGTAGGGAAGCAAAGCATAAAGTCCAACCCTAACAAAATCCGAGATGTTCTAAACATGAAGTCTCCTCACACAAAGGAAGGAAGTAGAAAGCTTAAACGACAAGCTTGCTGCCTTGAAGCGTTTCATGTCCAAATTAGCTAAAAGATCCCTGCCCTTCTTCAAGACCCTTAAAGGCTGCACTGACAAGAAAGATTTTAGATGGACAGAGGAAGCCAAGGAAGCCTTCAACCAAATGAAGCAACATCTTGCTTCCCTTCCCACCATTGCAGCTCCTAAAACAGGGGAAATGATCCCTGTCAATCTTTCTGTTACTGATGAAGCCCTCAGTGTTGTCCTCACCATTGAACGAGACAAAGCTCAGGTACCTGTTTACTTCTTCATTAAATCTTTAAAGTTAGCAGAGGTCAAGTACCCTCCTTTGGAAAAACTAGCCTTGGCTCTTGTGCAAACAGCCAGAAGGCTTCGAAGGCACTTTCAAGCACACCCCATACAAGTGGTCACCGACCAACCCATCAAGAGTGTGCTTGAAAAGCCTGAAACCTCGGGACGACTGGCCAAGTGGGCTGTCGAACTAGGCGAACACAAAATTACCTACGTCTCAAGAAAAGCTATAAAAGCACAAATAGTTGCTGATTTCATTGTTGAAATTCCAAAGGAAGATGTGACCGATGTTAACATCACAACCAATGAACCCCTGACCCGGAAGCCTGGAAGCTTTTCACTGATGGAGCTTCCAGTATTGAAGGTTCAGGGGTAGGTCTTGTTCTAATTAACACTGAAGGGTTGGAATTCACCTATGCTATTCGTCTGGAATTTCAGACAACCAACAACGAAGCAGAATATGAAGCCCTGATAGTAGGATTAAAGCTTGCAAAAAAGATAACCGTTCAAAAGCTTCAAGTGTTCACTGATTCACTCCTTGTCTCAAACCAAGTGAATGACAGCTACATAGCAAAGGAACCTAATATGAAGAAATATAGAGAAAAAGCAAAGGAAATCATGAATACATTTCAGTCTTGCAACATTAAGTAGGTTCCTCGGTCACGAAACAAGAAGGCTGATGCTCTTAGCAAGCTTGCTTAGTTGAATTTCGCTCATCTTACCAATAAAGTATTGGTTGAAGTACTCCAACGCCCTTCCATATCCGAGCTTGAAGTCCAAGATGTAATCATTGAAACTGGATCAAATTGGATTACTCCATTTATAGCATTCTTAAAGAATGGTGAGTTACCTCAAGATCACGTAGAAGCTTAAAGGGTTCGAATCAAATCCAAGCAATATGTTATCCAAAAAGATGTACTCTACCAAAAAGGGTATTTGGCTCCATTGCTTTGATGTGTTGGCCCTGAACAAAGTGAGTATCTGATCAAGGAGGTTCATGAAGGCATATGTGGAGCTCATTGTGGTCCAAGATCAGTAGTTGCAAAGCTTATGAACCTTGGCTACTTTTGGTCAACTATGCATCGTGATGCTACCAAACAATTGAGAAAGTGTGAAGCTTGCTAAATCCACGCCCCTGTTCTAAAAAGCCCAAAACATGACATGATCCCCATCAATTCAGCATAGCCATTCTACATGTGGGGAATGGATTTCACACTAGAAAAGGGAGGGGTCAAGTTCCTACTTGTAGTCGTGGACTACTTACAAAGTGGCTAGAAGTAAAGCCATTGGGGAAGATATCTGGGAAGCAAATTATTGAGGTTGTGTGGGAAAACATCATATGTTGGTATGGTCTGCCTGGGGTACTAGTCACGGATAATGGCAAGCAATTTGCAAAAAATCCTTTTAGCTCCTGGTGCAAGGAATACCGAATAACACAGGTTTTCAGCTCGGTAGCATATCCACAGTCAAATGGCCAAGTGGATAGAATGAATCGAAGCGTGGTTGAAGGGATCAAAATCATGCTGGGCAAACAAGGAGGAAAATGTCTTGATGAGCTCCCAAGTGTCCTATGGGCCATCCGACCCACCGAGAAAACAAGCCACAAGAAGACACCTTACAGCCTTACCTTTTGTTCCGAAGTAGTGATCCCTGCTGAAATAGGGGTCACCACACCTCGAACACCTCATGTGGACGTCAAGGCCAATGAAAAGGAAGCTTTGCTCAACCTAGATCTCTTAGATGAAGCCAGAGACTTAGCAGCCATTAGAGAAGCTCGGTACAAGCAAAAGATGGAGTCATACTACAATACCCGAGTCAAACATGAATGCTTCAAGCTTGGAGATCTAGTCCTAAGAAATAATGAAGCAAATAAGAAGGAAGACCAAGTAAAGCTTGGGCCAAAATAGGAAGGTCCTTACACAATCCTCGAAGCCCACAAGGGAGGATCATAGAAACTTGCCAACATGGAAGGCAAGAAGCTTCCACGACACTGGAATGGCAAGAACCTTAAAAGGTTCTTTGTTTAAGCTTTGAAAAATGTTGTTTAACTCCAACTATCTAATGTAATGATGTCATGATGAATTAATGAAAGGATCAATGGATCCCCTTTTCAAAATTTGTCTTTCTATCCTATTATCAGGTTGAGGACCTTGCAAAAAACTCCATGGCACGGGCCATGTAAGGGGATGAGCTCCCAGGCAATTTTGCTCAATAGGTTCAAGTGTTGAATGAACCTATATAAGGGGTGAGTTCCTAAATCAATCAAACTCCAAGAGATAAACAAAGTGCTTCTTTATATATCTCATAGACAGGTTTGAACAACCTACACCAATTGTTCCTTAAGTTTTAAAACAAACTTACGAAAATTCAGAAACACTAAGTAGTGTATATAGGATAGGTGGCGACTTGTTTTCCTGGACTACCTTAATGATGGATGACTGCAGCATTCAACCTTTTAAGGTTCTACCGGTAAAACATTCCCAAACAACAACAAAGACAAACAAAACAAACAATCATGCAACAAAATTAAAAAAAGAAAGCTAAACATACACACATGCATACCTAACTAGCCACAAGGGCTTAACATTAAACATAAAAGGCCTTAACAAGCCATAAAACATAGACATTGTTCATAAGGCTTTTACAAAAGCCACAACCATACCAGGAACCCCACTGGGTTCCACAAAAGAAGTATTGTTTTAGACCACCACAACAGACAATTACTTGTTCACAAAAGAAGTGCTAAGAAAGCTACGAATTAAAAGACATATGACACTTAAATAACATCACCCGAAGCAGATGGATTCAAAGCTTCCTTCTGCACAACAGCAGTGTCCACAATCTTGGCCTTCTTCGCTTTCTTCACCTTCCTGCCAGCAGCTTCACCACAAATCCCAGAGGCATCCAAGCGTGCATCCATCTGGTTACCCTCATGCACATCATGAGTCTCTTCACTATCACCAGAATAAGCCCTCTTCTTAGAAAGTTCTTTAAGGATTTCAGCACACATAGCCTCATTCAGACCAGGAGGCTTCAACTGCTTTAGTTCCTGCAATGTCTTTCCATAAAAAGAAGAAACATGAGTGACATAAGGGTAGGTTGAATTCTCCATCTTCACAACTGTCTCCTTAAACACTTCCATAGAGTTGGGTTGGTAGAAAGGAGACTGCTCCAGAACCTGACTAGCTTCATGAGCTTTAAACCCAGCCATAAAACCTGCATGCTTGCCATGAACAAGCAACTTGGTATAGACTTCCCCTAAGGCAGAATTGAACTCGGCTGAATGAAGAAGATATGTGACCACTTGTTGAAACCCTTTCTCAATCAACCATTTGTTATCATCTATAGCATGGGCTAGGGAAGCCTCCAACCTTCTTCTCTCTGCCTCAAAGGCCTTATTCTCTGCATCAAGTGCTGCCATATCAGCCTCTACCTGCACCCGTGCAGCCTCATGCTTTGCAGTCTCCACCTCATGACCTCTTTTAAGTTCATAAATAAGACCGATCAAAGTATTCTCCTTCTCAGCATATTAAACAACATCCTTTATCAAAGAAGCAAGGTATTGTTTCATTTCCTTCTTCTTCTTGGCAAAGTCACCATATTCAGCCATTCTCTTTCAAAATATGCTTATACACTCGGGAAGCATAGCAGCAAGATTGCAGGTTCCCATCATCATCGTAGTCAATAGAGCATCATCATCCATACCCTCTAAAGTATCTTTCACACATGGAGGGGCAAGATGTGCCAAAACATCCTCGCAAAACGCTGAGGATTTAAAAGTGTCACCAACCTTAATACTCCAACCCAGGGTATAAACCCCTTCACCTTCCACACTTGTTGAACCTTCAGCAGCCTTCAGCATGGTAACCTTCATAACAGTCTTCTTGCCTTTACCCTTCTTCGCCACAACAACTGGAACTTCCTCAGGAACCCCAGTTTCAACACCCTGATCCTTGTCATCCTCCGAATCCTCAATCTCATCACTCATAGTGACAGCCTCTGACACAACAGCTGGCTTGGCAGCCTTCAACAAACGACGGCTCGACCTCCTGGTTGAAGCCTTGGAAGAAGTAGCCTTCAAAACACTCTTAACATTCGGAACATGCACATAGTTCGTTCCATCATACCTCCCCTTCTCATACTTAATCAATGCCTCCTCACCTTCCACAGCCTCAGCATCCTTAAACACAACCTCTTAAGCAGCATCACCCTTAATAAAGTCTAGTGCAGACATGACTGCAAAACAACAACAGGAAAAACCAACAACATAACCAATAACCAAAAAAAGGAAAAACAAAAACAAAATAATGAGCATACCCTTAACACCCTTCATCAAAACCGGATCTCTACCCTCCTTATCCCACCGGGTACTAACCTCGGATAAAACCAAGAAAGGCTCAGCAAAAGGGCGAAGCCTTGAAGGACACGCTCGGAGGGCCTTGAGAAAATTCTCGGCCAGATCAGATTCTGACGGTTCCATTTTGTTCAGAATAGCCTCAGGATGCCTCCAAACAGGCTTAAAAGGAATGATAGAGTCGGAAACACAGAAAAACCTTGTTTTCCACACACCGACCATAGTCACATGTGAAGAAATCAAGTTCTTTCCACTTGAGACGTTTCAAATGTATACCAATCGCCATTCTTGGCCAATCGGAAGAAGCACTTGAACATAAGAAGGGTAGGGTCGTAACTAAGGGCTCGACATAAAATCTCAAAATGCAACACACGGGCTAACCCATGTGGATGAAATTGACCAAACGAAACCCTATAATATTGAAGGACATTCAGCAAAAAGATGGAGAAAGGATGACGAAGATTCGAAAACTCGAAATGACGACAATAAAGAGCAATCGAACCGCTCAGACACTCAGTAATCAGGTCTGTAAGCTCAGGAGCAACCGGATTAAATGATAAATCAATATCCCACTCAGAACAGAACGTCTCAACCTCTTCCCGTGTAAGGGAAGAGAAGCTCAACACCATGTCCTTCTTGGCTCCCATATTTGCTTAGAAAGATGATCAGAGCAAGGAAATGAAAAGGAACACTAACCTGAATGTTGCAAGGAATGAAACCCTAGAAAGAAGAAGGAGAAACCGTCAAAGTAAAATGGTAAAGTGAAGATATTGTGAAGATTAAAAGCCTAAAAAGAAGTTATAAATATAAAATTATAAAAAAGTAATCATACTTTGCATTAAAAACAGCTGCCTGAAAACTAACACTTGTCACATCAAGTGTCACTTCAAATTCAAATCCAAAGAAACAAACCGCCTAAGCATGCTTTCAAACCTTGAACCTTTCAAGCAATAGTAAGCTTAGCAAAAAGTCAGAAGCCTTTGAGCTATGCCACAAAACCTCCTAACTTGGGGGGCTGATGACGTGGGTAGCCTAAAGCAAAATAAGTTAATAACGTTGCACAACCACGCTTGAAAGGTACAAAGGTTCAAAGGATCGTAAAGCACTGATCAAAAGATGACTTGCCTTGTCATCACTCTCCTCGGTCAACACAAGCAGTTGTCCATATCTGGCACATGGAGATGCTGCAATGCTCGGACCGCAGGTCCAAAGCCATCCTTGACTAAAAGTGGTATGTCCTAAAGTTTCATCATAAATCAAGATGATACTCGTACTCAAAGAAGAAGATGCTCCTTCTATAAATCAGATCACCCTTTTTCAGATCTGATCACACCTTTTCTGATTATTCTCACTTACATATCTTCTATTCTCTTTGATCATACACGTGGGGAGATTCTCTCTGCCACACCAACACTTCACTTGAGTTTATAACAATATTTCTGGCTTTGAGTCTCACTCAAACTAGAATCATAATACTTAAAATACAATTATCTTGAACCTCCTTCTACATTTTGCAACATAGGAGGACACCACGACATGTGTTAGGCAGATCGAAACCTTTTAACCCTTCCTTGGACCCAGAACTAACGTTAGACCTATATTTGTTGTAGCAACATATACAATACAGATTATGACACTTTCAACGTAGTCATAATGTCCCAACGATATTTTTAGTGGATGTTTATGTTGCCTAGCATTAAGTTGTTTGTGCTTAACTATAACTTCAAAAAAAAATTAGCAGGTTTAGGATGAAAAAAAAGAGAGGAAAAATGGTGATAATTATGTGGTTTAGAAACTTGGACTAAATGTATAATGGGTTATCTTCCATTACTATTATTATACACTTAAGTTACCTGTCTCCAAGTAAGAGATCATATAGTTTACTTTACGGTGCACTCTCACAATCCTAATATTGTCATAAACATGAATTGAGTACATGTTGGATGCAACTGGATGATTGTAATTGGTTTTGTATTTTTTTGGCTTTACCTTCTAATCGGTACCTTTCTATTAATACATTTTTATCATTTTGTGCAACACAATATTTAATGTTATTTTTGAACAAAGGAAGTGGGGAATAACAAATTGAATAAAGATAACGATAGCATGATGGATTGGTGATTGCCGGTCTAACTTGAGGCTAGTGAGACTTTTGGTTCCATGTTTGATTCACGCAAGTAATGGTATTCAACGAGGTGGTCATATGTTATTACCTATTGGGAGATACTCCGTGTCCCAAACATAGGTTTCCCTTTAGGCTGGTAGAGTCCCCGTTGAAGACAAATTAGTCGAGTCATTGGATAAATATCGAAGTTGTGGACCGGTTATAACGGATCAACATAAAGCTTATATAGTCGCATGTTCCTTATTTTTTATTGGTGTCAAAATAATGGGTCTATGTCATGATTGTAAGAGGTACGTAATGGTCTTAGTTGGTAGGTTTGTGTTGCCTACATATGTAGTCTACTTAATGTTATGTTTGATAACTTTGATCATGAATGAAACTATGAGTTTATGTAGGAATTTAACTCCTTTGTTCAAGTATTATTCAAAGGAGCTTGAGCCAAACAGTAGGCACTATATAAAATATATAACAACTACCTGATGAGTTGAGTATGATGGTTGTACGTCAATTGCTTTTTTCATGTCCGTGTTAATCATTATTTACGCCTTTGACTGTGTACCGCTTTATTTTTGGCGATCTCATTTGAGTTTTATGGTGTATGTACTGTTATGTGTTGCGCGGATGACATCAATTTGACTTCATTTATCGTCACTTTGTTTCTACGTCTTTTATCTGCAGGTAATCTTCCTTTCATTGGTGTTGTGTTTTGGCGTGCCTTTGTAGGTTTGCAAATCTCAACTCATATTTTTCAGCAACTAGAAGAGTAGAAGGTATGCAAATCTCAACTCACACAAAAATATTTCACATACACAGCCGCTACACTCAAATACGCTATTAAATGTAGCTTTTGAAACTCCACAATCAAAGAAAGGAAAGCATGATGATACCACCAAGTAAAGCAAAGCATGGATTCAACACCAACACCATGCAACAAATTTTGGCCAAATATTCACTACTGGGAACCTTTTGATGTAATTTTTTTTTTCGAATTGCTTAAACAATCCCAGTTCGTATAGGTGTTTGGTTGTGCATCGGCTTGGTTGCTGAATTGAAGGAAAGGAAAGAAAGATTGGCAAGCCAAAGAGTGTATAAGTCGTCATCTCCGGTGCCGTTGGTCAGTCAACAACCGCTGCCTCATCTTCATTAATGTGTATGTGTTTGATCTCAGTTATTGTTATAGATCAAGCTTATCAACTGTTTTATTTCATTATTTTTTATCTTAGTTTTTGGTGTTTTGAGTATGATTAGTGATATCATATGAAACGTATGAACTATAATATACTTTGTGAACTTAGTTATTGTTGTAAATGAAGCTTATGAACTTGAATTTGAATTTTTTTGATTTCATTTGTGTTGATTTGATCACATCTGGTTTTGATCTGATCAGTGACTGTTTAGATTAGTAGAATTGTTTTTTGATGTATTGATAAAAGTATGTATTTGAGTTCAGTTAGCAAAGGTAAGATGCACCAATACCAATGTGTCCAAAACGTGTTGGTTATTTAATCGGAGGGGCATTTTCTAATGAATCAATAATCTGTCCTGGCCACACCTAATATGGGATTTGCCTATGATGTTATCGATAAGTTAAACTGTAAAATTAATTAAATATGAACAATTTGGAGTGTGCTTAAAGTATTTATGTTGACTTTAAATTTGGATAAATTCTAGGTTAATTTTCTGTACTAAAATTTGAAATCTGAGAAAAGGCTACATGTTTTAAGAATTTGCAGACCATTATGAAGGTGTTCCTCCATATCCTTTATACAAGCACTTAGCATCAGCATTGCTCAATTCGATATCATTCGGGTTCATACATAAAATGCATACCAATACGCCTTTGATCCATGAAGATTCGTCTTTGAAACATAAAGAATGCGAGTGGAACAAGATTATTCAAGAAAAAGGAGCTGATCTGATAAAAGTATGTTTTAATGATTAATACTGCAATATTGTTCTGTCACTTCTGTATATTGGGTTAAAATTGTATATCATAATCAGATGATGCAGACTGCGAAGTTTGAACTTCATGTTCAGGAGCCTTTTTTCTCTCAACTCAAAGGTCCTAACATAAATTGTATTTGTATATTACTATCATAAAAAGTCTGGTAGAAAACTTATTTCTTATTGATACTGATAATCACAGATGGACATAAAACTATTGAAGGAAGGTGCGTTGGTCCACTAAATTGGTATGACAGTAGAAAAGTGATTAGCTTACTTTGTGTATTTTGTCAGATATCGCCACTGGATATATATCTATATTTGAGAGAGAAAACAGCATGATGATGAAATACCATTTGTTTTTTAGGCCGTAATAGGAACAATCAGAGATAAGTCAGTGGCAAATATAGCACCAGAAGAATTCCATGTTTATTTTTTCTTTTTTATATGATTTTAAACTTTAGTTTACATATTTTGACCACCAAAAGTTTGCACGTTTATGATTTGACCGCTAAGCAGTGAACATATATACTAAAAGGTATTTTAGTAAGAAAGCTTAGCGGCCAATTCTTCAGTTGTAAGTTGGGAGGCTTATTTAGTAGTTCTTATAGTTGGTGACCGATTTAACATTTTTCATGTATAGAGGTATTTATACGTACAATAAACAAATAGCCACTGTATGATTATGATCTAATGTTGTATTTGGTTTATGGCTCATAGGCAACATCAATTATGAAATACATTTGAGTTTGAAATTCGAGCATATTCAACACTTGCATTATCTGATTCTGACTATACTTGAAGCTTAAGTGTTACTTTAATGTGTTTTCTGATTGATAACAATATATTTATTCAACCCTTGCTTCTCTAATTCCCTATTGGATTTTAATCGGCAGTATTAAATCAGGATCTTTGATTCTCTTCAACAAATATATGTTGCTTCAAGTTGAGGTATGTCACCACTAACATGCGGGTTTTCTACACTTACCCCACTATCTTGCTCATAATCATCTATGTAAACCTACAGGATATTCATTATTTACACTTTTGCTACCTTTGTAGGTGTCGATGAAAAATTAAGTCATATGGTTCAGGGATGTTCTTAGAGGAGATGATGCATTCAACTTACAGGTGAATCTTCTTAAACAAGTCTCAAAGGAGTATAATAATAAATAACACATTAGTCTATTAGTTTTGTTTTCAAAATTGGATTAAAAAGTGTTTGTGGGGCAACACGTTGAGTAAAAGCTGGCCTTCATAGTTTGTGTTTCTTTATGTTAGCTAGATTTCGCATATCATAACGCTGCAAACAACAGCAAATTGATTTTAATATTGCTTGTGTGTGTTGTGCTTTGATGGTAATAGGATGTCGCTATTGTTGATACCCGATATAAAAGTTGGTGGTTATTTGATTTGAAATAGAAAAATTACTATTTGAGTCTCTATGTTTTGGTGGTTTTAACTAGTTGAATCCAAAACCAAAATGTTTAACTACTTGAGCACGTGATTTTTCTAATTGTAACACTTTGAGTCCAAATTACTAACGTCGTTAGATTTTCTCAGTTATTTTTGTTAAATGACAAAAATACCCTTACATCAAAAAACGAAAATATCTACACATACGTATCTTCTTCCTCATCCACCTTCTCTATTTGGTTTTCTTCTTCTGCACCACCCCACCACCAACACCACCGCTAACCACCACTTTCACAACCATCACCATAGTACTAGGCCGCACCTCAGACCTGCAACCAACACCACCACCAACGATTCGACCATCATCGTACACAATCACCACTTTCCCACACAGACATCATCTCTCTCTCATCAAACATCGTCACCATCAGTCCAAGACCATGATCAATCCACCACAATCTCTCTCTCTCCCTCTCTCTCTTATCAGGTTTGTTAAATTGTTCATGGTGACAAATCTGGAAGGAACCTGACACACCGATGAAGAATTAGGGTTCCAACAGCATATAAGCCTTCTCTAGTCTGACTGCTCATGGAGCGAGGTGCGTCATTTTCCAACCAGATCTAGGGTTTAGGGATCTAATTTATTTCCAGGCTAACAACCGGAGTAACAATTGTCGGTGGTTATGATAATCTTTTTTTTTTCAGATGAAGAACGGTGGTACCAAGGTTATATATGGGTGTTTGGTGACAACAGGATGTCCGGGGACGATTGTGTAGTGGTGGTTTTCCAGCTGACGGATGGTGGGGGGGAGGCGGTAGTGGGTGATGGGGGTGGTCTGGTGGGTTGGGGGAGGGAAGTAACTGTGTGATGTTTTTTTTTTATGAAAATGATGATGATGAATGATGAATATGAATATTATAAAATGATGGGAGGAAGGATCATTGGATCAAGATCCTGCAATTCGATGAAGAAGATGGATGGTATGCTTATATAATAATATTATATAATAGAATGATAAATTTATTTTTTAAGTATGTTGTGCATTGAAAACTTGTACTTTGGATATAAATGACTAAATTGTCCTTCTAACTAACAGACTTGATGGATAGGGTTAGTTAAATGGACTCAGATGGTTACAAATTGAAAAATCAGGTCCTCAGATAGTTAAACATTTTGGTTTTGGATTTAACTAGTTAAAACCACCAAAACACAGGGACTCAAATAGTAATTTGAGTGAAATAATATGCCTGCGTTTCAGTGATGACCAAATCATAAGGCGCGCAACGCGCGCCCATAAATCCCACTAGTTAAAATTAACTTACAAGACCTAGATTATTAAGATCTCGAGTTTTATGTTGTTAAGTATTGATTTGATGTTGCGTTGAAATGTAAAAGTTTATTGTGTTCCAATAGTCTGGAGAAAATTGTAAATGGAGTCAGCGTTCATCGGGTTGTGAGACCAGATATCAAACTTCAAGTCTGTGATAGACGTGATATAACTCTTTTACCATTTAACATGATTCACATGTCTTTAGAGGGTGTTTGGGATTGAGTTTGGAGATGCAAAAGTGCTTTTGGTCAAAAGTGCTTATTGGCTTATGACTTTTTGAAAAGGAGTTTTAAAAAAAGTGTTTGGATTAGCTTTTGGGATGAGAAACGTCAAAAAGTCATTAAATTGTTGTTTTTTAAGTGTTTCGCTTAACTTATTGTGAATATTGGTTGTATGGGTGGTATATTTGTAATTTTTTTCCAAAAGTCAAAAGCCAAAAGCCAAAAGCCAGGATTTCTAACTTTTCAAAAACAGTTTTCCACCCTTAAAAGCCAAAAGCCAAAAGTCAAAATAGAAAGTGCTTTTGGGTTACACAAACAGCTTATTGACTTATTGGCTTTTTGAAAAAGCCAATAAGTCAATAAGTTGTTTTTAAACTCAATCCCAAACACCCTCTTAATTACTCTTTAGTTTGATACATCTTGCTGATTTAGATTTAAAGCGGGATTACATTTTGATTTCTAACATACTGGACTATCTTCGTATTTTACACCACACACGCGTTACGTCGTGTTAACTCACAAAATTTAGATCGAAACGTATACCCAAACACGCATGTTACGCTGTGTTAAATCACAAAATTTAAATATGCAAAATTTGTGAAAAATGAAAAGTATATGAAACTAAAGTTGAAAGTAAAAAATTTGTAAAGTTAAACGGTAAAAGATGACACGTTTTGGGTTTTTTTAAAAAAACAAGGTAAAAAAAGGTAAAATTTGAATATTAATGCTTTGTAAATGTAAATTTACCGAGCATAAGAGTCCTTAAAGAAATGAAATATAATTATAACCATCTACTTATTAAAATATTCCAATAGTTTTATATGGAAATGAAAATAGTAATTTTAATAAGTGTTACTATCAACATCAACTGTGCTATTTAATACTAAGAAAAATCGAACGACAATATTCGGAAGAAGCACACCCATTTTAAACTGCTGTTTCCTTTATGTAGTTTCAACTTGGTATAGTCGTTGTAAGGTTCAATAGTAATATTTGAGTTTTTAAAATCATAACATAAGTATTTCGCTACAAATTACTCAGACTATCCGTTATCGACCGCTAGCGAGCAGACGTAAGCCACAATCTTCACTATCAAATAATCCAGTCACTTGACCCCGTTGTGGCTGGGAGTGAGCACCGGCGCGACTAAAGCACCTCCCTCTCCCGTTAACGCACACGACTACCGTCGCTTGTGCTCGCAAGGGGCTGTTGTGGTTGGGGGTGAGCACCAGGATGAAACATCCCTCGCGCCAGAGCTCACTCGCGACTCATCACGAACAATCTCATATGAAATTGCAATTTTATAATGTCAGTATGTTGTACCGTGCTCGAGGATATACTTATATATTAATGATGATTGTGCCCGTTTTGATAAATAAGATCTCCATTTTCTTATAACTGAGTTTTCCTACAACTTTTAATATTAGTTATTCCACCAAACATTGTAAAAAGATTAAGACTAATGTCAAATATGAAATATGAAGCAAATGAGGTAGTGGTGGAGTGGTTGGGGAAAGAATTAGTGTTTCTTATGAACCAGGTTCAATTCTCACTCTCATTATTTTCTACGGCATCCGGACAATGATGGTGACAAACGCACCAAGGAGCGTTCGATCCTGAGCCGCACCGCGGTTTTTACCCGGCTGTTACTCCAGCGAGGAAACTCGTGTGGAGGCAGTACGGTTTCTGAGGGAACGCCGTAACCAAGTCTGATACACCAGCACGGGCCCCGTTAAAACAACGTAGTCTGGGGCAGACCTTAGCTAGACCTTAGCTAGGGCTGCCGATTAGACGGTGTAACATTGAGTCACGGTCGCATTAAAAAATAAATAAATATGAAATAATAAATTTAATGCAAGCTACCAAATTCCGTTTTTTTATTATTTAAATTATCAAATAAGAAAACAAGGCACCTAATTCCGTTTTTAATTTATGAAAGTTTTCAATGATACAATGAAGTCAATAAGTGTCTTTTATACATACTAATTCAATTATTTGATAATTAGTTCAATAAAATGAAACATCAAATTAAATAATGAAGAAGATGAAGCATGCGTGTTAGGCAAAAGGGAGTGTGACATCTTAACCCCTCACTTCTGTTTCTTATGTCTTATGTATAGCTTCATGATTTGAGTACATAAATGTCGGTTTCCAAACTAAACTCTCAACAATACTAATTATATTTATTTTTAACGGTTATTTTAGAACACCTTAATTACACCTTCTCTTGCACTTGTGAATTTAAAACTACAACCCCACGTTTGTAAAGAAAGGCATCATACCGGTAGACTAAGAAGTTATGAGTAACAATGGTAATTAGATATTTATCTATATCGGGTTAAGCTCATTTCAGAAGAGTGATTAACTACGAGAAGACAAAATCAACCAATCATAATTTTACATTCAATTTGTCTTTTTTAACTTTTTTATAAGGGTATACTAGTAATTGTTGCAACGAAATAATTAGGAATTAATCACTTCTATTTTTTAATTTAATCAGTTACATAATAAGTTCCGATTATTTTACTCATTTCAATTTTATATTATTGGGTTTTCGAAAATATACATGACCAAGAACATGCATAATTTTTTAACACACATAAAATAAAGAAGCATACACATACACTCAAAAGCAGGGGCGGAGACAGTTTTAAGAACGGTGGGTCTGTGCCCACCCAAAGTCCAGCCTAGATGTATGATCAATATTAATAATATCCAGCCCATTTAAGTGACAAAATATCCAGCAGCTTGTAGTGCCCACCGTAGGTTTAATCCTTTGTGCCTTTGTCGATTAGAATTCTCCAGCAGGCTCTGTTTTTCCAGCGATTGTCTGAACTCCGATCACACCAGCCTCTGTTTTCCAGCGATTATCCACTTCGATCAGAAGCCTCTGTCCGAACTTCAAATCTTCTTCTTAATAAGTCGTATGTCGTCGACTATCATAAGTAGCCGAGTCTTGAACTCTTACTTCTAAATATCATTCTTTTTTTTTTGTTATTTTTTCTGCTAAATTGTTGGATCAGTGTTTAAGCTGCTCTTATGTTTGAACTTGCTAGTAGACACTTAAGTGTTTAGCAAGTTCTTTGTGAGTGTTAGCACAGCGGAATGTTTATAGCTACACTTTGTCAACAGGAGTTATTACTCCCCCTGGAATCAAGAACAATAAATGAGAAGTGTTTATTGAGAATCTAAGTATTGAATGAGAATGAAATACTTTCACAGATTCTCAGTAAACACGAAATGGAAATAACAATAATAAGTGTTGAAGGATTTCTTGTATTAAAATCAATGTCTAAAACAGAAGGATGAATCCTTCTATTTATAGACTTTACAAATACATGAACCTTGCCAAAAAGCAAGTTCAGAAACAAGTTGCAACAAGTTGCAGTCTTGGAACTTGTACATAAAGCAAAAAGAAATACTATAATACTAAACTACTGATATACAAGGGCGGTGGAAAAGATCTTCTTTAAGTACTGATGAATGACAAACTACTGATGAGTAGTTTGTCTTCAGCAGTTCTTCAGTTGAAGTGTCTGGTTTGAACTTCAGAACTTCTGATAACTTCTTCTTCAGTACTTCTGATTCTCTTCTTCAGCAGTTTGATTCCTTGTCTTCAGCAGTTCCATACTTAGAGTATTTTGACAGAAAGTGAATTAGACTAAGGTTTGCAAAAGTGGTTTCACCAATCCTTTTTGTCCTAACAATCTCCCCCTGGATTGATGAAGCCAAAACCTTACTAATTCCTTATTGTTCCTTTCTGTCCTTCACAATTTTCCATATTCCTTTGAACATGGAATTCTTGAGTTGGTTGAGTTGAGCATCAGTAAGAGACCCTTGTCTTGGTTCCAAGTGTTGGATTGTAAGCAGGTATTTGGTTGATAGTTTCTTCAGTTCTTTCATCGACCTATATTCCCTGCTTGTTTGATCTCTTCTTGTCACAAGTACTGAGTTGTTATCAGTAAAGGACCATCTGATGACTGGTTCTTTAGACTTGTCAAAGTCTGCAGTGTAGGGAACCATGGTGGTACCCTGGGTTTCTCCTGAGTGTTGAATGTTCTCAACTTCAGGGACTCTCAGGTGGGATTCACCTCATTGCTGTTGTTCCATCACATTAGGTATCTGAAATGTAGGCAAATGATGTTCAGTTGTTACCTTAGTATGCATTTTGTCTGTGATGGTCCTCTGGATTTGATATGCAAATATGGAAGGATCCCTGAATTGTGTGAGCAGAGGCTTATCTTCTATGTCAAAATCAGAATGTACTACTGTACTACCTTCTAGTAGTACCATTCTGAAATCAGTTTTTACATTTTCCTCTGTCTTCTTTCTTCTTTGGGTAGCTGGTCTTCTTTGAACACCAGAAGTTCTAACTACTGAAGTTGAGGGTTCAGTAGTTTGAAACTTCTCTGGATTAGCAGCCCTTGCAGCCTTGTATTTTCTGTATGTGTCCACCAATCTTTCTTCTTTCCACTTGGACACTGAGGCTTTTGAACCATAACCATTGGCTACCAGTTCTTCTATCATCTGAGCTCTCTTGGCCTTTGTGTCTTTACCTGCTGCAAGCTTATCTGCAACAAGTTGAGCTCTTCTTGTCAGCTCTTCCACAGAGAGTCTCTTCAATGTATGGGCTTTGACTTTGCTGTTCTTCATAATGTAAGACATCAGTTGATGTCTTTTGTCTTGTTCAGCAATCTCATCAAGGCTAGCCTGCCTTTGTAGTTCAGCTTCATAGGCCTGAAGTTTTTCTTCATGGCTCAGGTCTAAGCCATCCCTTTCTTCCAGATTTTTCTAGATCAGATCTTCTCTGGCCTTCTTCTGGGCTGCAACTAAACTCTTCTCTAGTAATTCAGCTGATTGAGAGATTGGAGAAGGGTTTAGCACAGTCATTGTTGTAACTATTGTAGTAGGCCTGATGGGAGCAGATGTTGGTTGAATGGGAGCAGTTGTTTTGGAAGGGTCAGCAGTTTGAGACTTGGAAGTGTTAACCTCTGATGGCTTGACAACTACTGAAGGTTTGTCAAGTACTGAAGGATTGTCTTCAGTACTTTCTGATTCTTCATCAGAACTTTGGTCATCAGAGGTTTCTTCATTATGCCTTTGGGTTTCATCAGCCTTTTCATCATCTTCTATCTCTTGGATAGAGACACCAAACTGTTGTGCCAGTTTCTCTATTCTGGCCTGATCCTGTTGATCTCTAGCTAGGATAGCCACTCTTGCCTTTCTTCTAGCTTCAAGTGTATCCATGGGTACCTTGATTTTCTCCCCCTTTTTGGCTTTATCACCTTTGGAAGTTGAAGCTTGGGAGAAATGACCTTGAAGATGAGCAATCTGTTTGCTGTTGTGATCTATCTTGTTGGACAGATCATTCATCTTCGTCTGTATCACTCCAAATTGGTTCTTCATGGACAACTCCAAGTCAGCTGTGTATGTTTGGATGTGATTTTTGATGAGGGTGTTCATCAAGTGATACAAGGGACCCTCTGGGCTGCATAGTTGGTTCAAGTCTATGCTAGGTTGCCCAGGGAATTGGGTAGGCATTTGTAGTGAGGGATGTGTTTTTGGTTGATCTCCTTGTTGTACAGGAGATGCCACTCTAGGGGAATCATGGATTGAGTGGGCTTTAACCTGAGATGGTGTGACTAGCTTCTTGAGCTTAGAGACACCAGGTGCAGGACCTTCACTTGCAGCCGTCAATTCAGTAGTTTTAAGTGTTGAAACATCATCCAAATTAATGGAATCATCTGAATCCCTGATTACATCCTCAATGAGGACCGTATCAGTTACATCATGAGTTGAGCCCAACTCAGTTGTCTCATGTACCTCTTGTTCTTGGTACAGAGGATTTCCTACCTCAGGCATTAAGCCTTCATCAGTAGTTGCCACAGTTGAGGTCTTAGCTGTTTTACTTCTGTCCTCAGGTCCACCACTAGGTGGTAAATGAGTAGTAGCAGCCTCAAAAGTACCAAAGGTTTCTAAGTTTGGGCTTAGAGACCCTGGTTCATCCTCATCTCTTTGGTTGGGGCTATGAGTGTCCACATCCATGTCACTGTCTGAGGCTATGTCCCCTGTTTGATGTGTTTGATGGGGACTGACATGTGTTGATGGGACTTTCTCTTTTAGCCCGGAGAGAAGTTTGGCAATTTCTATGTCTGGTTCAGAAATTTGGGGTGCTGGTTCAGTAGTTTGGGCAGTGGGTTCAGCAGTTTCAAAAGATGAGTCTATTGGAATAGTTTTTCTAAGTCTTTTTCTTTTGAAAAGGATGGTTATTGGTGCTCTTGGTGGGGTTTGAGATGGTTGAGACTGAGAGGATGTTTCAATCACATCTTTTAGAAGTGCAGATTGCACATTAGTCTGTTCAGGCATCTCAACCTCCTGAACAGCTTTTCTTTTAGGTTTGGTGGATTGTTGTTTTGTTATCTTGGGTTTCTTGGCCTTTGGTGGTGTAGGTTTGGAAGATGAGGGTTCCATGGGGACTGGTGCTTGTTCCCCTTGGTCATCTTCTGGCCAGGCAGCCTGTTTGTTGTGCCCTGAGTATGCTTGTGAGGTTAATGGTTTTAAAATTTCAATTTTACCCACAAGCACCTCATTACCCAGTTCAGATATTATGCACTGCATAATGAACCTTGGATATAACAAAAACTTTTTCTTAGTGTTATTGTGATGTAACACCAACTCATTAATGAAAAGTTTTGATGCCCTGAAATTTGTTTCATTCACAATGGAATGAAATATTGGTTGAAAGGTTGAGGGCATCTGGTCATAAGACCCAGTTTTAGGACTCAAGCACATGATAATATAATGAAACAAAAGCTTATATTTTGGTTCAAAATACTTTTTAAAGATTGTAGCTTGTGAGAGAGTACCTTGATAACCACACTCAGTCATGGTTAGGTGGATGGCAGAGTTGTCAAACTTCTCAGGGGCATTCACATCATTCAACCCCAGTTTGACTGCAAGTATGGCCGGTGTAATAGCCATTTGTCTTCCTCTGATTGTTGAGTTGAGGGAGATAACTTCATCATCCACCATCACTGTCTCAGCATTAGCCCAGAACTCATTTAGAGTTTCAGGATGAATTGGTGGGTCTATGGTGAGAGCGGTGAAATATTGGGATTTGACGACAAGATCAATGATCTCATCGTATTGGGACCAGCCTTCTTGTTTTTCTAAGTAGGCTCTGAGATTGTGTCCCTGTTTGAGAACTAAAGCCATGTGGTTTGTGTGTGTGTTGATGAATCGAACAGTGATTTGGTGTTGCAGGTTCAGGGGTTTGAGAGCTTTCTTGAGAGAGAAGGAGGGAATTTTTGAGTTTGAAAGGATAAGTGTTGAAAAAAGATATTTATCAGAAGTTTTTAACCGCTTGGATCTTCTTTATTAGAAGTTTTTAAACCGCCTAGGTTAAAAATCTCTTTATCAGAAGTTTTAAACCGACTAGGTCAAACTTCTGATGATGGGAAAAGTCAGATTTGCCCTTTTTGACTAAACTGCTGATGAAGGATTATCTTCATCAGTAGTTCCCATTTCCTCTTCAGTAGTTTTAACAGCTGATGAGAAATACTTTATAAATACTTTTATTCATAACTTCTGAAGGTTATTTTATCAGAAGTTAATCACTTTTCAGAAATTATCCCCATACTGATGTTTTGTTCATCAGTAGTTTCTCTCTTTTTCAGAAGTTTTTCAAGTGTTTGAAAACAGATGTAAGTGAAAAACAAAAAATGTGCAGAAAAATAAATAGAAACACTTACAAATTTAGCATCCCTAGCATGGATACTAACTTCTGAAATGTTGATGTGTCAAGGGGTTTAGTGAAAATGTCAGCTATTTGATTAGCTGTTGCTACATGTTTCACTTCAATCTTGCCTTTTTCATAGCAATCTCTTATGAAATGATACCTGATCTCAATGTGTTTAGTTTTTGAAAACTGAACAGGATTTTGAATGATGCTAATGGCAGATTTGCTGTCTACAAGCAATGGTGTCTTGGTCTCTTTGATTCCATAATCAAGAAGTTGATATTGGAGCCATTGTATCTGTGATGTACAACTTGCAGCTGCAATGTATTCAGCTTCAGCAGTTGAAGTTGCAACAGATGTTTGCTTCTTTGATTGCCAGGACACTAGACAGTTTCCCAAGAATTGACAACCACCAGATGTTGATTTTCTTGACATTTTACACCCTGCATAGTCACTATCTGAAAAAGCTGATAATTTGGTATTGCTTGAAGCAGGATACCAAATTCCAAGTGTGGGAGTTCCTTTCAGATATCTGAAAATTCTTTTGACTGCAATAAGGTGTGATTCCCTAGGAGCTGATTGATATCTAGCACAGACACATGTTGAAAACATAATATCTGGTCTAGAAGCAGTTAGATATGAGAGGGAACCTATCATACATCTGTACATGGTTTGATCAACCTGTTTTCCTTGATCATCTGGTTCAACTTGTGTGGTTGGTGTCATGGGGGTGGAACATGATTTACAGTCTTGTAAAGAAAATTTGTTTAATAATTCTTTAACATATTTTGATTGATGTATAAAAGTTCCATTTGTTTGTTGTTTAATCTGCAGTCCCAAAAAGTACTGCAGTTCCCCCATTGTACTCATCTCAAATTTGGATTACATGAGTTTCTTAAATTCATCACACAATTTTGTGTTTGTTGAACCAAAAATGATATCATCAACATATATTTGAACAAGTAAGATATGATTTCCAACATGTTTTATGAAAAGTGTTTTATCAATGGCACCTCTTGTGAAGTTATTTTGGAGTAAAAAGGTTGAAAGTGTATCATACCAGGCTCTTGGAGCCTGTTTGAGCCCATAAAGAGCTTTGTCTAGTTTGTACACCCACTCAGGATGAGAAGGATCCTCAAACCCAGGTGGCTAACAAACATACACTTCCTCTTTTATCTTTCCATACAAAAATGCACTTTTGACATCCATTTGATAAACTTTTATTTTGTTGGAAATGGCATAGGC
Source organism: Ambrosia x helenae (assembly GCA_030844895.1). NCBI lineage: Eukaryota > Viridiplantae > Streptophyta > Magnoliopsida > Asterales > Asteraceae > Ambrosia > Ambrosia x helenae. The sequence continues at coordinate 68,144,130 of CM061227.1, read as the reverse complement.
CAGAAATAACCTGATGGCCTCAAGCCTTGCAACTGGAGCAAAGGTTTCATCATAGTCAATGCCTTCTTCTTGAGAATAACCTTGTACTGCCAGTCTTGCCTTGTTCTTTATTATCATACCAGCTTCATCTTGTTTGTTCCTGAAAACCCATCTTGTGCCAATTGGTTGCTTGTTTGGTGGTAAGGGACAGATTTCCCATACCTGTTGCTTGTTGAATTGAAGCAATTTATCTTGCATTGCCTGCACCCAATTGTTGTCTTTGAGGGCTTCCTGGTACTTCTTTGGTTTCAACTGTGAAATGAATGCTGAGAATAGACAAAAGTTGGAGAGCTGGTTTCTTGTAAGAACACCTGATGCAATATCACCCATGATTTGATCAAGTGGATGATCTTTGTGTTCGATCAGTTGTTGTAAACCACTGACAGGTGTTGGTGGCTCATGTTCTTCAAACAAACTACTGAGGTCTATTATATCTGGTTCAGCAGTTTCAGTGTCTTCAGTAGTTGCAGGTGCTGAAGCAGATGTTTGAGTTTGCCCTTCAGTATTTGTTGAATCAGAAGTTTGTGAAACTTCTGATGGTTTTGAAGTTGACTTAATGACTGTTTGAGGAGTCCATGGTGCTGGATCCTCATCATCCAACCTTTGATCACCATAATAAGTAGGTTTAGATGAAGTGACAGTCTTTGCAGGTTCAAAATGAAAGTTGTCAAGGTCAAAGAGTTCAGCAGGATGTGTTGGAATGAGAGTGTGTTTTGACTCATTGAACTTGACATTCAGTGTTTCTTCTACTATCCTGGTCTTTGAGTTAAAAACCTTGTAGGCTTTTCTAGTTGATGAATAACCAAGAAAGTAACCTGAGTCAACTTTGGCAGCAAACTTTGAAATAGATTCCTTGATGTTCAAGATGAAACATTGACATCCAAAAGCCCTGAAAAAGGAGATAAGGGGCTTCATGCCATGAAGAACTTCATAGGCAGTCTTTGAATGTCTCTTGACCACAAGAACTCTATTTTGAACAAAACATGATGTGTTAACTGCTTCTGCCCAGAAGTATAAAGGTAGGCCAGAATCAGCTAACATTGTTCTTGCTCCTTCTATTAAAGTTCTGTTCTTCCTTTCTACCACACCATTTTGTTCAGGAGTTCTGGCAACACTGAATTGTCTAATAATCCCTTTAGACAAACAGAAGTCATTCAGAGTTTTGTTCCTGAACTCTGTCCCATTATCACTTCTAATGGTTTTGACAGGTAGAGAGTATTGCTTCTCTACTTGTAGAATGAAGAACTTGATGATTTCAGCAGCCTCATCTTTGGAAAATAAGAAGAATACCCATGTAAATCTTGAGTAGTCATCAATGATGACTAAGCAGTACTTCTTTTTACCAAGGCTCATGATCTTTACAGGCCCAAATAAGTCCATATGGAGTAGTTGAAGACATGCAGTTGTTTTTGATTCTTCAATAGACTTATAGGAGGACTTATGCTGTTTACCCTTTAAACAGGATACACAGTGTTCTTGACACTGGTATACTTTTAAGGGTAGACCTCTGACCAAGCCCATTTTTGTTACTTTATTTATGGTTTTAAAGTTCACATGGCCAAGTCTCCTGTGCCAGAGATCAGTTTCTGAAGTTGATGCCCTTGAGAAGAAACAGGCAGTGTTGTTCAGTACTTTGTCTTTTTCAATGTCCACTGCATAGACATTCCCACATCTTTTTGGCAATTAACAAAGTATGATCTTCAATGATCTTCTCTATCAACTTCTGGCCTTCTGGTGATATGATCTTGCATGCTGTCTTTGTGAAAAAGGAAGAATATCCTTTATCACACATTTGTGACACACTAAGCAAGTTGTACTCAAGGTTTTCAACCAGATTGACCTTGTCAAACTGTATTTTGCCAGAGGAGACATTGCCATGTCCTAGCACATATCCCTTAGCATTGTTCCCAAAGGACACAGATCCATCTCTTTGACTGATAAAATTGTTTATCAGGTATCTGCATCCTGTCATGTGCATTGAGCCTCCACTGTCTACATACCAAATGCTATTCAAGCCTCTGGAAACTCTCTGCACAATATAGCAAATCAGTTAGATTTAGGAACCCAAGCCAGTTTGGCTTTGGGTTTGCTCTTGAGAACATTTACAGTTTGTTCTTGACCAAGTTTAGAAATCCATGTCTTTTTGGCAATGGATTTTGCATTAAGCACAATGGTGGTATCCTTTTGAGGACCACCATCAACTTTGGTCATTAGTAGTTGTACCATATTCATAAGATCTTTAATCTCAGCAGTTTGTGAAACTGCTGATGATTTAGGTCTAACTACTGAAAGAGAATTTTGAGAAAAAAACTTTTGTTGAGATTTAGTCTTTTTCTGAGAAAGGGTTTTTGCTGGTTGTTGTTTCTTGGGAGAAAAGGTTTTTGTATAATCATTTTTGATTTGTTCTCCCACAACCAGTTGTTGATTTTTCTTATTAAACTGAATTCCCTTTCTATATCTGCAAAATTCTGTTTTGTGGTTGAACAGACCACAAATTTCACACTCTTTTGTCTTTACTTTCAAAGACAAATCTCTGACAGTTTTGATTGGTTTTAGGTCATCAGCAGTTTTCAGGTTCTCAACTCCTGATGTAGTTGAAACTGCTGATGACTTAAAGTCAGATTTAAACAATACTTCTGAAGAACTTTCTTTGTGTGATTTTAGAAAGTTTTCATGGAAAGATATGCATTCTTCCTCTTCAGAAGTTTCACCTGAAACAATTTTTCTCCCATCTTCAGTAGTTTTGGGAGAGAAATCAGTTGGTGTTTCAGTGTGATTGTACCCTATGCCAAACCTAACATTTGAAGCACTTTGTTTGTTTAGCAATAGTTGGTACCCCTTACAAGATTCCACCCATTTTTCACATGTGACCTTGGTGTCAGCAAGCTCTTGTCTGACATTTCCTAGGTCATTAATCATAATTTTGATTTGTGCTTGGGTTTCAATAGCTGAGTTAGTCAATTTAGAAACTTCTTTTGTTTTTGCAGAAAGTTTTCTTTCTAAATCACATTTTATCTGAGTGAGTTTTCTCTCAGAATCATTGGCTTTTCCTTGTAAGTGCACATTTGTCTCTCTTATGAGAGCAAAAGATTCTTTGCATGAGTTTGAACATAATTTTGTCAAAGATTCTTTTGATACCTGAGACAAGGCAGATTTTGAGGAGCATCCCTCAAATGCCATCAAGGCAAAGTTCTTTCTGCCATTGTCAGGCTCTCCCCAGTTGATGTCAAACATTTTGTTGTCTGCATCAGGATTGCACTCTGTGGTGTCAAAAGGAAGACTGCTCCAGACAACATACCCTGAGGTAAATAGACTTTGTTGAGAGGGTTGTTGTTGCTGTGGAGGTTGTTGAGCAGCTGGAAAGGGAGGGATTGATTGTTGGCTCTGCATCTGTTGAGCAGGCATCTGTACATATTGTACTTGTGGCACATATTGGTGTTGAGGAGCTTGTGCCTGTACAAAATGTGCACTCCCTTGTGTTCCATTATTCCTGTTATAATTGGGGTTAAAATTGTTTCCAGACTGAGATTGGTTAAAGCCAGAGCTTCTACATTCTCTAGCAAAGTGTCCCAACTTTTGACACTTATGACATCTAAGTTTAGATTTGTCAAAACCAATTTTTGTAGAACTGTTAAGTCTTGGAAACTTCCTTCCTGACCTTTTGTAAAATTTGTTTGTTTTTAAACTTAACATGGCCAGTTGGTGCAAAATATCCATTTCTTCAAGGTCATCACTGCTGAAACTATTTAAGTCATCCATGATAAAACACATGTTATCAGCAGTTTGACCAAAGTCATTATTGTCATAACCTGGGAATGATCTTTCAGATGAGATCCCAGCAGTTATGTCAATGTGGTCAAAAGATCCAAAACTATTTGAACAAGTTGGTGAGTCTTGTCCTAATAGTGCTGTACTACCAGGTAGATAGTCATCAGCAGTTTTACCAGAGTTTTGTAACTTTTTCTTTTGATTAATTTCTCTCTCAAAAGTAAGTAATCTCCCATGAAGTTTTGTAAGAGTGAGGGAGCTAAAATCTGGTGAAGATCTTAAGACTATTGAGTATGTTTCCCATTTGTCAGGTAAAGACCTTAAAAATCTATGAAGCATAGATACAGTTGTATAGGTCTGACCATTTAGTTTTAGCTCAGATATTAATGAGGAAAATCTTTCAAATTGCTGAGTTAAAGTTTCTCCATTAATGTGAGCAAAAGTTTCATACTGTTGAGCCAAGATTTCTCTGGTGTTGGCAATCACCTCTTCAGTTCCTCCAAACTGTTCTTTTAGGCAGTCCCAAAGCTCTTTGGCACTATCACAATGTAATAGGCCAGAATAGATTTCATTTGGGAGTGCCATTGCCAACATAGAGAAAGCTTTTGCATCAAGCTCAAGCTTTAGGAAATCATCATCAGTATAGTCTTTTGGTTCTTTTGGAATCTCTTCCTTAGTTTCAAGATTTATGTTTACTGATTTATGAGGACCATATATCACAGATCTCCAACAACCTGTGTTGGTCTGTGACAAGGTATGTGCCATTCTCTTTTGCCATATGTTATATTCATTTCTTACAAGCATGGCAGGTTTAGTGGCAGAACCAGTATTATGAGGATCCATTTTAAAGAGTATTGATTTGTCAAATATCTCTTAAAGTGATGGATGTTAAAAAAAGTGAGCTTTTAATCCTTTATTGAATATCAACAAGAGCCTGTGTCTGATTCTCAATTTGTTAGATTGATATGTGATCAGATAAACCAGAGCTCTGATACCAATTGTTGGATCAGTGTTTAAGCTGCTCTTATGTTTGAACTTGCTAGTAGACACTTAAGTGTTTAGCAAGTTCTTTGTGAGTGTTAGCACAGCGGAATGTTTATAGCTACACTTTGTCAACAGGAATTATTACTCCCCCTGGAATCAAGAACAATAAATGAGAAGTGTTTATTGAGAATCTAAGTATTGAATGAGAATGAAATACTTTCACAGATTCTCAGTAAACACGAAATGGAAATAACAATAATAAGTGTTGAAGGATTTCTTGTATTAAAATCAATGTCTAAAACAGAAGGATGAATCCTTCTATTTATAGACTTTACAAATACATGAACCTTGCCAAAAAGCAAGTTCAGAAACAAGTTGCAACAAGTTGCAGTCTTGGAACTTGTACATAAAGCAAAAAAGAAATACTATAATACTAAACTACTGATATACAAGGGCGATGGAAAAGATCTTCTTTAAGTACTGATGAATGACAAACTACTGATGAGTAGTTTGTCTTCAGCAGTTCTTTAGTTGAAGTGTCTGGTTTGAACTTCAGAACTTCTGATAACTTCTTCTTCAGTACTTCTGATTCTCTTCTTCAGCAGTTTGATTCCTTGTCTTCAGCAGTTCCATACTTAGAGTATTTTGACAGAAAGTGAATTAGACTAAGGTTTGCAAAAGTGGTTTCACCAATCCTTTTTGTCCTAACATAAATACCTTTATTTTTATAAACTAGATGAAATAAAACTAACCTTATAATACGATGGTTGGAGCAAAAGCAGGGGTGGAGACAGTGTTTAAGAACGGTGAGCCTGTGCCCACCCTAGTTCCAAACCAGATGTATGATCAATACTAATAATATCCAGCCCATTTAATTGACAAAATATCCAGCAGCTTATAGTGCCCACCGTAGGTTTAATCATTTGTGCTTTTGTCGATTAGAATTCTTCAGCATGCTCTGTTTTTCCAGGGTCGTCCGAACTCCGATCAGACCAGCCTCTGTTTTTCCAGCAATTGTCCACTCCGATCAGAAGCCTCCGTCCGAACTTCGAATCTTCTTCTTGATAAGTCGTCTGTCGTCGACTATTGTAAGTAGCTGAGTCTTGAACTCTTACTTCTAAATATCTATCTTTTTCTGTTATTTTTTTCTGCTAAATACCTTTATTTTTATAAACTAGATGAAATAAAACTAACCTTCTAAGAACCCCAAATACGATGGTTGGAGCAAAAGCGAAATTGGAGGCTGGTAGTGAGAGTTACGGTTTGATGTAGTGTGCTAGTCTGACCAGTTTACTGTTGAAGCAAAAGAGAAAGAAACTTGGTGGTGAAAACATAAAATAATCAAATAATATGTTATGAATTAATATTTATAATAATATGTTGATAATTTAATATTCATATTTGATTACTTGATTTCGTATTTTGATACATATTAGTTGCTAACTTAGTTACATAAATTCAGATTTTAAATTGTGATATATTGCTTGCGTTGGAGCGTTTGTGATTTGATTATTTTGTCTTTGTGAATTGTGATATCTTCACGCAAAGTAAAGTAAGGTGAGCATTTTTTATCTCTTTGAATTTTCATAGTTGGTAACTAGTTTTCTTTGTGTAAATTGATAAACTGAACTATATTTGTTTTTGTTGTAGCAACTCTAAACAGTTTCTTAAAAGAAAAGTTCCATCTTCAGATGAAGTTCCATCTTCAAGTGAAATTCCATCTAGTAGCAACTCTAAACAGTTTCCTAAATTAGTTAATTTGGATAATCTTCCTTGGGATCCCGCTGATAGGATAATAATTTCTTTTGTAAGGTAATATGATAACAATTACAGATTATCATCCAAATCAGAGAGATGAAATAAGGAGAAAATACTGGTTAAAAGGACCGTGCCAACCCCGTGAACATGCATTTCCACAAACAAAGAAGGGAGACAAAAATCGGCGTTTCGTACCTACTTGGTTTGATGATTATTGCAGTTGGTTAGAATATAGTGTGAAAACGAACAAAGCCTATTGTTTGTGTTGTTATTTACGTAGAGATTATGCTGGAATTGGGATAGCTAATAAAGGTGGGCATGATGCATTTTTTACAACGGGCTATCGAAATTGGAAAGAACCAAGATTTTATAAACTTGTGGGTGATGATGATAGTTATCATAATAAAGCTCTTCAAAAATGTGAAGATCTAGTAAATCACGCCCAGTCTATTGTCATTGCCATTGATAAACAAGATGATGTTTTGAGGAAAGAAAATCGTATTCGGTTGACCGCTACAATTCAAGCTTGCAAGTTTTATTTGAAATATGCATTACCATTTTAAGGTCATGATGAGAATGAAACTTCAAGTTTTAAATGTATTTTTTTTTGGAATTAATGGATTTAATCATAAGTCAGAATGAGGAATTTAAAAAGTTACCAAAAGCTCTAGGAAATAATAAATATTTGTGTCTAAGTACTCAAAAGGACGTTGCTCATTGTTTTGAAGAGATAGTGGTTAAACATATCTTTGATGAACTCGGTGATGATGTGTTCACATTGTTAGTTGATGAATCTAGTGATGTGTCCAATAAGGAATAAATGGCTATTGTTTTGAGATATTTTGATAAACATGGAGTTATCAAAGAGAGGTTTGTGGGAATTGTACATGTAATAGAAATATCTTCTTCATGTTTGAATTCTACTATTGACACTTTTTTTCGCATATTGGTACACGGTTTTGGAATTGGTTGAATGTTTCCGCTACGGTTTTATGTTATGAGAACTATGTTTTGAGTTTACGTATTTCATATAGTGTTGTTTATTGTGATCGTTGACTTGGATCCTGGTTTGTCATGCGCCTCGCGGTAAAACTCCGCAAGTGGAAATTTGAGGGTGTGACAGATTGGTATCAGAGCCAATGGTTATAGTGAACTAGGATTGCAAGTAAAGTCTAGTCTATAGCCGAGTCACACACACTAGACGGTCACATACCTTGAGTCGTTTTAGTGGGATACGTACTAACTTGTCGGGGTGCCTTTACATCATCGTACTTCTATGTTACATCATCTACTCTTATTTGGGTTTTGCCTACTCTTGTCTTCTTCTTCGGGGTTTGAAGAGGAATGGATTGACTAGTTGAATCTTGCACATCAGTGTCGTATATTGGAGTGGTTTATGCATACCCTTGAGATCTGTCCAGAGTTCGGACATCTCCCCTATGCTCCAATAGACGCACTTACGTACACATGTCCTCATACACATATGCTTGTAGTAGCATGTTACTAGGTGCCAATGTTCGGTGATTTAAGTTCAAACTAGGGGGACACTTGGAGGACCATGTAGAGCGGTTTATCATTTCGGGTGCACACGAAATCATAAACTGAAATGCATGGAAATCACAGTGGACTTTGAGTTTGGATGGATAGTCCTGGATTGGACCTAGGTTTAACTTTTGTAACTTCTAGTGGTTGGCACTAGAGGTGAATCTGAATCTCTCGATTTCTGATTTGTCAGATCATGTCTGGCACTCGTGGTGGTGGCCATGGTGGCAGCGGCGGTGTTCGTGGTAACATCAACATGACCCAGGAAGAACTGAAGAACTTGTTGCAACAACAAGTGAACATGGCCTTGGCTGCTTTCCAGGCCGGACTTAACGTTCTAGGTGGTAAGTTGATTCCTATCAACTCTGCCTCATTCTTGGGTGTCATGTCTTTTCTTTTGTGGTTTATTCGTGTGTCATGTCTCAGGTGCTGCTGTTAATCCACCTCCACCTTAGTGTTCTTATAAGAAGTTTCGGGACTGTCAGCCCCATATCTTTGCTGGGACTGAGGGGGCGGTGGGACTGCTCCGATGGTTGGAGAAGGTTGAATCTGTATTCTTGATGTGTAACTGTCTTGTTGGGGACCAGGTTAAGTATGCCACTGCGACATTCGAGGGTCCTGCGTTGTCGTGGTGGAATGCTACTGCTCAGAACATGGGTTTGGGGGAAGCTCATGCTATGCTTTGGGCGGATTTCGTGCAGTGTTTGAAGAGTGAGTATTGTCCTAGGGAGGAAGTGCAGAAGTTGGAACATGAGTTCTGGAACTACAAGATGGTTGGGTCCGAGATAGAGGAGTACACGGTGAGGCGTAACGAGTTAGCTGTATTGTGTCCTGATCTACACACACCTGAGTATATGAGGATTGAGCATTATATTTCTGGGTTGGTGCCGGAGATAGTAGGGTTGGTGGCTGCCAGGAATCTTCCCACACTTGCTGAAGTCGTCCATTCGGCTCACAAGATGACTAACATGAAGGTGGCGGAGGGGAAGAGTGTCGTGCCAGCACCGTCTCAGCCGATGAAGAAGTTTGATTCATCTAGGTCGTCTTCGGGGCAGAAGTCGGGTGGGTATGTTGGGAAGCATCCCAAGTGTAACAAGTGTGGTTTCCATCATTCTGGGAGTTGTGATTGGGCTCGTTTTCATCGGTGCCATCAGTTGGGCCATCTTGCTAAGGATTGCAGGGCGTCACTTCCATCGGCCCAGGCTCATACTGCTGCTCCTGCTCCTGCTGCTCAGGGGACTCCAGGTAAGTAGGGGTGTTACAACTGTGGTGACACGGGGCATTTCAAGCGTGATTGTCCCAAACTGAAGCAGGGCGATAATGGAAAAGGCGGGAACGGTAACGGGAACAATGGAGGCGGCGGCGGGAATGCGCGTGCTTTCGTCATTGGCTCTGCAGAGGCCAAGCAGGATCCTGACACAGTTATCGGTACGCTCCTTCTTATGATCGCTATGTTTCTGTCTTGTTTGATTCTGGTGCCGATAAGAGTTTCATATCTGTGGACATTGGTCGATTGCTAGATATAGTACCCACACCTTTAGAAGCTAAGTACTTGATAGAATTGGCTGATGGTAAGAACATTGAAGCGACACATATTCTTAAGGAATGTCTCTTGGAACTGTCGGGTTTGTCATTTCCCATTGACCTTATGCCGGTACCTCTGGGTAGTTTTGATGTCTTTGTGGGCATGGATTGGTTCTCGTTGTATCGTGCGGAGATAGTTTGTTTCGATAAGGTCATTTGGATACCTCTCCCTGATGGAGAGACTCTTTTAGTTCATGGCGAAAAGAACGGTGCTCCGCTAAGTATCATTTCTAGTATGAAAGCCCTTAAGTATCTTTGGAAGGGTTATTCGGCCATTCTGGCACTTGTTTCTGTTTCGTCTGATGATGAGAAGAAGATCAAGGATATCCCTGTGGTTCGTGACTTTCCGGATGTGTTTCCCGACGACTTACCTGGTCTTCCTCCTTATTGTTAGGTTGAGTTTAGCATTGATCTTACTCCGGGTGCGGCTCCTATTGCCCAAGCCCCGTATCGTCTTGCACCTCCTGAGATGTAGGAGTTGTCCACCCAGTTGCAGGAACTCTTGGAAAAGGGTTTCATCCGACCGAGTTCTTCCCTGTGGGGAGCTCATGAAGAAGAAGGACGAAAGTCTTCGCATGTGTATTGATTACCGTGAGCTGAACAAAGTGACGATCAAGAATCGTTACCCTCTCCCTCGCATTGATGATCTCTTTGACCAGCTCCAGAGCTCTAGTTACTATTCGAAGATTGATTTGCGGTCTGGTTATCACCAGTTGCGCGTTCAGGAAGCCGACGTTCTGAAAACTGCCTTTCGTACTCGTTATGGCCATTTTGAGTTCTTGGTCATGCCTTTTGGTCTCACTAACGCACCGGCGGTGTTCATGGATTTGATGAATCGCGTTTGCAAGCCTTACCTTGATAAATTTGTCATCGTGTTTATTGATGACATTCTGGTTTATTCTAAGAATAAGACGGATCATGAGGAACACATACGGTTGGTATTGGAACTTTTGAGACAAGAGCAGTTGTATGCTAAGTTCTCAAAGTGTGATTTTTGGTTACGTGAAGTCAATTCCTAGGGCATGTGGTTAATGAACTGGGAATTCATGTCGATCCGGCTAAGATCGAAGCCATTAAAGACTGGGAGGCACCAAAGACGCCATCTGAGGTGCGGCAATTCCTAGGTCTTGCGGGTTACTACCGTCATTTTATTGAGGGATTTTCGAAGATCGCTCAACCCCTCACCTCTCTTACCCAGAAGGACCGAAAGTTCGACTGGGGTGAACTGCAGGAATCAGCATTTCAGATGCTGAAGCTTAAACTTTGTTCTGCACCTATCCTATCCCTACCTGAGGGTATGGATGATTTTTTTGTGTACTGTGACGCTTCTATTCGTGGTCTCGGTTGCGTGTTGATGCAGCGCGAGAAGTTCATTGCTTATGCCTCTCGTCAACTCAAGGTTCACGAGAAGAACTACACTACCCATGATTTGGAATTAGGTGCGGTGGTTTTTGCGTTGAAAATCTGGAAACATTACTTGTACGGTACCAAATGCACCATATACACCGATCACAAGAGTCTGTAGCATATTTTCGACCAGAAGGAACTAAACATGCGGCAGCGTCGCTGGGTTAAACTCCTGAACGATTATGATTGTGCCATTAAGTATCAACTTGGCAAGGCGAACGTTGTGGCGGACGTCTTGAGCAGGAAGGAATCTGCGAAACCTCTTCGTGTTCGAGCTTTACAGCTCACCATTCATTCCATCTTTGTCTGACCAAATTCGTTCTGCACAACTGGAAGCTTTGAAGGAGGAAAACCTTAAAGCAGAAACTATGTACAGTGCCGATAAGCACCTTGAACTTAGGTTCGATGGCCTACATTACTTCGCAGAACGTGTTTGGGTTCCTTTGTTCGGGGGATTACAGGAGCTTGTCTTGGATGAAGCTCACAAATCCCGGTATTCTGTTCACCCAGGCTTCGACAAGATGTATCAGGATTTGAAGATTCTCTATTGGTGGCCGAACATGAAGGTTGACATAGCCTCATACGTGAGAAAATGCTTGACTTGTGCTAAAGTCAAGGTGGAGTATCAGAAGCCGTCCGGTCTCCTGCAACAACCAGAGATTCCAGAATGGAAGTGGGAACGGATCACGATGGATTTTGTCACCAAACTACTGAAGTCACCAAGTGGTTGCGATATGATTTGGGTGATTGTCGACAGGTTGACAAAATCGGCGCATTTCCTACCTATTAAGGAAACTAATGGACTCGAGCGGTTGGCTCGACTTTACCTTAAGGAGGTAGTCTCTCGGCACGGGGTGCCTGTTTCTATTATCTCTAATCATGATTCTCGTTTTGCTTCGCGTTTCTAGAAGGCTCTGCACAAGGCTTTGGGTACTCAGTTGGATATGAGTACGGCTTATCATCCGAAAACTGACGGTTAGAGTGAGCGGACGATTCAAACCTTGGATGACATGCTTCGGGCCTGTGTTATCAATTTTGGCAATAGTTGGGAGAGTCACCTACCGGTGGTGGAGTTCTCTTACAACAACAACTACCACTCTAGTATCAAGGTAGCTCAGTTCGAAGCTCTTTATGGACGGAAATGTCGATCTCCTCTTTGTTGGGCCGAGGTGGGTGAGAGTCAGCTCACTGGTCCAGAATTGGACCGGTGGCACATAGACTTGACTTACCGGCGGAGCTCGGTAGTGTTCACAACGTCTTCCATGTGTCTAACTTGAAGAAGTGTTTGGCTGACGAATCTCTTATTGTACCACTGGAAGAGATCAAGGTTGACGATTGTCTTCGCATTGTGGAGGAACCTGTTGAGATTCTCGACTATAAGATTCGTAGCCTTCTCCGGAGTAAAATCCGTATCGTTAAGGTTCGTTGGAACTCTGATTGTGGACCGGAGTTCATGTGGGAACGGGAGGATCAGATGAAATCTAAATATCCTCATCTTTTTCTGAAGCGTGCATTTGAATCTAGGCATATTTCCGCTGAAGCTAAATGAATCTCAGGGCGAGATTCCTTTCAACGTGAGGATGATGTAACGACCGGTAAATTTTTTTCGTCTCATTCATTTTTGGGCTTCGTGCAATCTTTGGGACAAAATTTTTTCAACGGGGGGATGATGTGACACCCGGCATGTTCGGCTTAAACATTTTGGTAAAACTTAAGTCTACCTTAGCGAAAAACATTTATAAACAGACTTAACTAGGTTAGTTGAGTCGAGTCATGTTAGGATTGTCCAGGGTTCAATGATCTCGAGGATCATTGGGAGTCGTTTTAGGAATACACTAGTACTGGGTCCCGTTGTTGGTGAAGTTACATGAATTGAATTAAGTAGGATATGTAGATTGATACATACGTGTGATACAATGTGCAAATACGTGCTTCAAAGGTGTAAACATGATTGTATATGCCAAACATATTTTAGGATTACATGTTCATCTGTTAGAATGTGCTAAAACACGTTTTTAAATGACAAAACTGGAAAATCTGGAAAACACAAGCACTGGTTCGACCTATAGGGGGTCGAACCTGGGATGGAAAAACAACAAAAGGTCCATTCGACCAAAGGAACTCTCCTTCGACCTTGGATGAGGGTCGAAGGTGGCTTTAATATAAATACCATACTTTGTCATTTTCACCATTTTACAAACCCTAGTCGCCCCCAAACGCTCTCTAACGATTTTAATCATTAAGGAAGGAGTTTTTGCTCTCATTTTTCATAATCTAACCTACAAACAACATCTAATCAAGAATCTAATGTGTGTTCTTAATCCTAAACTCTTTTTAAAGTATTTTGATTCGTTTTCATCTAACCCAAAATGTCCAGATCTGTTCTAAGGATGTTTTTATGATTAAAAACCTTTTAAACATCTTTCTAAACCAAAACCTTATCATTAAACATGGGTTTTCACATCAATAAACATATGTTAATGTTGTGTTATGTGATGTTATGTGTTGTTTAATGATTTTCTACTGTACGAATGATAGAAGCATGATTTACGATTGTTGTTGGTGTTGTTTTATCATTAATCTAGGTTACAATTGGGTGGATGATGATATTATGGGTATTTTGGGAATTTTTGATAAATCTAAGGATTGTTGCATGTTGTTATTATTGATAGAACTATTGGGGGTTTTCATACACACATTAAACTGAGCATCTTGAGATGATTATGAGAGGATTTTGAAAAGTTTTCAATTTGGGTAAAGATTTCATGCATGATGTGACATTTCCATAATTTTGCCATTTTGGGAAAGTGTTTAAAAGGAACTGGTTTTGGGGCAAAATTGGTAGGGTTTTGTAGGAATATGTAAATCAAGTTTGACTGCAGTGTTTCATGATGTTTCAGGATGTTTTCGGATAGTTTTGAGCCGAGTTTATGTGTTTTTGGAAAAAGGGCACTGCAGGGGTCGAACCTGGGATACATTCGACCAGCGTGGGGTTGAATGTAGATCCCAGGGGTCGAAGGAAACTCCGGCAGGTCAAACGTGGCACAGTTTGGTCGAATGAACTTGATTTAGGTTGAATTAACACATGTTAAGGTCGAATAAACATGTGTTAAGGTCGAAGGAACTTGTAATAGGTTGTATGAACTTAAGTAAGGGTCGAAGGAGCAACATGGGGGTCAAACCAAGGCCAAATGGGTCGAACCTGGACCTATAAAATGTTGATTCGACCTTACAACTCCGTATGTACGATTTTTTATACGAACTAAGTGTTATATGCTTGAACCTTATGTGTAATCTATGTATGCGTGGTTTGTTTGTGTAATGGGTCACCAACCGGATGTCGGGTCGGTCTAGTGTGTCGGTTGAACAGTTAAACACGTTTTAAAACATACTTGGTCACGATCTGGACAATCGGGGGCTAGATAACCTTATAGTTATTAGTCGGAACACTTATGTGAACATTTTGATAGATCTCCGGTAGTTGGGATTATCAAGGACTTGGCTTTTCTTATTATATTTGAAGAACACAACTTAAGGTGAGTTAACGGCCCCACTTTTACTGCTTTTACTTTTGGGGGAGAAAACATGCGCTAAACTCATTTTGGTAAAATATGTCATACTATGATTTAACTTTGTGTTGCTATACGATCTTTGAAAGTCCCGGGGGAAACCATGAATGTGCGGGGATGCACAACGGGGGAAATGTGGATAGATCTATTGGGCGTGACAAGCCCCACTCGACGGCTTGGAGGGCCGGGCGGGTGCATATTGTCTCGAACTTGCTAAACATTGCTGAACACTCGGGCTGAACGTTGGTAACAGTCTAGTAATGGTTTTCCAATCGTAGTAGTAACAAAACATACGCCTAGCTAGCGTACTTTGGTAACATTAGTACAGTATTGACAGGTTTTGAACTTGGTAACATTTTGTAACATTGGTAACATTATGAACAAACCTGTGAACTCACCAGCATTATATGTTGACGTCGTTTTGGCATGTTTTTCTCAGTTCGCTAAGGTAGCAACGGTTGGACTAGGCGCACGAGTCTGCATGGCTTCTAGGCTTAGTTTCATGTTTTGAAATAAATATTTTGAACATATTGGTACACGGTTTTGTAATTGGTTGAATGCTTCCGCTACGGTTTTATGTTATGAGAACTATGTTTAGAGTTTACGTATTTCATATAGTGTTGTTTATTGTGACCGTTGACTTGGATCCTGGTTTGTCATGCGCCTCGCGGTAAAACTTCGCAAGTGGAAATTTGAGAGTGTGACATTTGCTCTTCAGCTTCAGTTGGTGGTTGTGAAGGTAGCAAAAAAATAATTAGGTGTTGCTAGTTTTTTTTTAGAAGATGGCCACTTTGATGAATGTGGTTTGTGCTTCTTGTAAAAGAAGTGATATTATTCGAGAAACTGAGAGAGAAAGAATAGCAAAAGCCATTAACGGTGGGTTAATTAAAACTGGAACCGCGTTAAATCAAGGGCTTTCTCTAGCGCGACCAGCAGATACACTATGGAATTCTCACTACAAAACACTAATGCGTTTGATTGATTTGTTTCCAACCATTGTTAAGTTGCTTGCATATACTGTAAAAGAAAGCCCCACATGGTATTTTACAGTATTTCGAAACTTTTGAATTTGTGTTTTATCTGCATTTGATGTTGCCCATTTTAGGGCTCACAGATAGTTTATCAAGAGGAATTCAAAAGAAAGATCAAGAGATACTAGAAGCAGCTTCATTGGTGGAATCAACCTAAGCAGTCTTGCAAAATTTTAGAGAACATGGATTTGATCAAGTTTTAGAAAAAGCATCTAGCTTTTGTAGAAGAAATGATATTCAAAATTTGAACATGATGGAAGATTATGCTGCATCTCGGAGACAAAGGAACAAAATCACCAATAAGCAGCATTTTAAGTTTGACTGCTTTAACGCTATTGTGGATATGCTGCTTCAAGAATTTGGTGATCGTTTTAATGAAATAAATATGGAATTACTTAAAAATACGGCGGCTTTGAGTCCGTGTGACTGTTTCTCTCAATTCGATACATCAAAGTTACTTCGGTTGAGTGAGTTTTATCCAAATGATTTTGATGACGAAGCAAACATTAAGCTTGAGCATCAACATCCCTTGTATCATCATACTGTTTTAAAAGACGAAACGTTTGCTAACTTGAATGGTCTCGCAAAACTTGCTAAAGTGATGGTGGAGACTAGGAAACATCTATCTTATCATTTAGTCTATCGACTATTGAAGTTGTCATTGGTTTTGCCTGTTGCAACCACATCTGTTGAGAGATGTTTTTCGGCGATGAAACTGTAAAGTCAAGTTTACGCAATCAAATTGGTGATGATTTCTTAAATGCTTGCGTAATTTGTGCTATAGAAGTTGACGAACTTATGAATGTTACTGATGAAGAGGTAATCGAGTGTTTCCAAAAGATGAAAACATGTAGAGGACAATTGTAACAGAGGTATTTTTATATTATGTTTAAGTATTTAATGAATTATGTTTAACTAGTTAATGAACTATGTTATTTTATCATTATTTCATTTTTTCCGCCCCATTTACGGTCGACCCGAAATGTACCCACCCTACAAAAAATTTTGTATCCGTCACTGACTATAGCTAATATTTTAAAAAAATTTAGCTGTGTTACCACTTCTCATATTCATTATTTATAAGTACATTTGATTCAAAGTCGATACAATAATATATTACTACAACACATCTATAGGGACATGTAGTACACAATGTATCATAAAATATAATACATTTTTTAGGGCGTAATTTGTTGTCCGTTTACCTGCTATCCTTATGTAATTTTCTCTTTATTAATAAAATATATTAATATAAAAATAGACACAATGAATAAAAAAGACACAACGACGAAAATAGCAAAGAACACAATGATACGTAAAATGACACAATGATTTGAAACAAAAATTTTAAAATCTACAAGTTAAACATTCAAAAGTGAAAACCTAAAGTCTAAAAATGTAGAGTTCGGCAAAAATGTTCCAATGCCGCTAGAATGAGTATAATCAAAGTCCATTTTGAAAGAGATTAAGAAACCTTGCCTTTCTCTATTGATTTCATAATATTTATAATACAATAATGATATCTCTTCCAATTGTGGAGAGATTGGTACAATAAATACAAAATCAATTTACTATATATAAATACATATTATTACACCCCCGCAGTTGAAGCGTCAGGCGGACTGATGCTAAGACTGGAGCGAAAGTCTTCAAACAGAACGCGAGGGAGACCTTTAGTGAAAATGTCGGCAATCTGATGACGAGAAGGAACATGAAGAACTCGAATGTGACCCCGTTGAACTTGTTCACGAACAAAGTGAATGTCGAGCTCGATGTGTTTGGTGCGTTGATGTTGCACCGGATTGCCAGATAGATAGACGGCGCTGACTTTGTCGCAGTAAACCAGAGTAGCTCGGGTAAGAGGCAAGCGGAGTTCAAGTAACAAATTGCGGACCCAACAGATGTCAGCGACCACGTTGGCGACACCCCTATATTCAGCTTCAGCACTGGATCTGGAGATGGTGGACTGCCGTTTAGATGACCAAGAGATAAGGTTGTCACCAAAGTAGACACAGTAACCGGAGGTGGAGCGTCGTGTGTCAGGACAGCCGGCCCAATCGGCGTCCGTGTAAGCAACAAGAGACATCGTAGCGACCGGACCTAAGTGAAGACTATGATCCGAAGTGCCCTGTAGATAGCGGATGATACGCTTCAATGCATTCCAGTGTTCCTGCTTAGGTTCATGCATGTGCATACAGACCTGTTGGACAGCATAAGAGATGTCACGACGTGTGAAAGTGAGGTACTGGAGAGCCCCTGCAACACTACGATACGTAGAAGGATCATCATGAAGAGGACCAGAATCATTAGATAATTTGGACTGTGTGTCAACCGGAGTGGCTACCGGTTTACAAGAGTCCATGGCAGCCCGATGAATAATGTCCTTGACATATGCCTGCTGTGAGAGAAAGATGCGATCACCGTCCCGAGTAACCTGTATGCCCAAAAAGTACGATAAGGGCCCCAAATCCTTCATTGCGAACTCACCAGATAAAATATGAAGAAGACTGGTGCGAAGGTCTTCGGTGGATGTGGTAAGAATGATGTCATCCACATAAATTAGAAGATAGGCAATATCAGAACCATTATGATAAATAAATAGAGAATTATCCGATTTGCTCTAGTGAAATCCATGCTGAAGGACAAAATTTGTAAATCACTGGTACCAGGCCCGGGGAGCCTGTTTAAGACCGTATAACGACTTCCTGAGACGACACACATGATCAGGGAAGTCTCAATGACGAAAACCCATGGATTGATGCATATAAACTGTCTCTTCCAAGTGGCCATGAAGGAACGCATTAGTAACGTCCAGCTGATGAATGGGCCACGACTTGGAGATAGCTAAAGAGAGAACAAGCCGAATAGTAGTCGGTTTAACCACCGGGCTGAAAGTCTCGCCACAGTCAATACCTGTTTGTTGCTTGCGACCATCACATACCAAACGAGCTTTGTAACGCTCCAAGCTTCCTTCGGACCTGAATTTATGTTTAAGTAACCACATACAACGTATCACATTCATATCAGGGGTCCTAGGTACAAGCTCCCAGGTCTTGTTTTTAATAAGTGCACTAAACTCGTTAGACATGGCATTGTACCATTCTGGAGAGGACAAGGCAACCTGGGGGTTTTTGGGAATGGGGACCGTGGTAGAAGTATGGAGAGTGAAGTGTTGTTTAGGTTTGTGGATGCCACTCATTGAGCGGGTGTGAATGGTGCGAGCGGGTAGTGGAGGTGGGATAGGTACGGAGGTTTCAGGTATGGGCTGTGATGATTCGGACGGTTGACGTGGGGAGGAGTGTGATGGGCCTGCTTGGTCCGTAGGGAAAGTTGGGCTGGGAGATGAGTGAGGAAGTGGGCCGCTGGGGTGGGCCGTGGTATTAGGGAAGGTTGGAAGGGTATTGGATGGTGGGCCGGATGAGTGAGAGGGGGTATTTGTGATGATTGGGCTGTGTTGAGTTGTGCCAGTTGGGTTGTTTAGATTAGTGGGATTGTTTAGATTTGTGGAGGCAGAATTAGTGTCAGGAATATGTGGAGGGGTTGGAGGTGCCGAGTGGGATTTAGTTTGTAGATAATCCCAGACGAGGGGATTGATTGAGGGGTTTAAGAACTCATAAGAGGGTGGGGAGTTGGGAGATTGAATGGCAAAGGGAAAAACCGATTCTTCAAAATGGACATGACGGGAAATTATGAGTTGGTGGGTGGTGAGGTCAAGACACTTGTAACCCCGGTGATTACTAGGGTATCCAAGGAAGACACATGGGTGAGAGCGGAAGTTGAGTTTGTGAATTGTGGTGGAGGGGGTGAGGGGATAACAAAGACACCCAAAAACACGAAGATGCTCATATTCCGGGGTGCAATTGTATAAGAGGGAGGTAGGGGATTTAAAGTTGTGGAGTTTATTGGGGAGGATATTTAGAAGGTAAGTGGCGGTTTCAAGTGCGTGATGCCACATGTTGGGTGGGAGAGAGGCTTGGGCAAGAAGTGTGCGGATCATGTTATTAATGGTGCGGATTTTGCGTTCCGCTTTACCATTTTGGGATGAGGTGTATGGACATGAAAAACGAAATTGCATGCCGTTATGATTACAGAAATTGAAAAAATTCTGGTTTGAATACTCTTTGCCATTGTCACATTGAAATTGTTTGATTTTACGCTCAAATTGAGTATTAATTAGGTTATGGAATGTGGTGAAAGTTTGAAACACTTGTGATTTATTGGCAAGTGGGAATGTCCACAAAAAATTAGTAAAATCATCTAAACACAATATGTAATACTTGTGACCACCCGTACTAAGTATGGGAGAGGTCCATAGATCACTGTGAACAATATCAAAAGCAAGATGAGTATAATTAACTGAATCATAAAATGGCAGACGAACACTTTTGCCAAAAACACACGATTAACAAAGTGTTTTATTATGTTTTGCATAATCAACAAAAGGAAATAGTTTCAATGACTGTAACACATTTTCTCCAGGATGACCTAAACGTTGATGCCAGCGATCTTGGGAAAAAGCAACAAAAGAGGTTGGTTGGTCAGTCTTGAGGGGAAGTGGTGCAGTCAGGGGATAAAGATCGCCGGTACTATTGCATCGTAGGATAGGAGCCCGAGTTTTGAGATCCTTCATAAGAAAACCAAACGGGTCAAATTCAATTGAAACTAAGTTGTCCGTTGTAAGGCGACGGACAGAAATAAGATTTTTGATAATATTGGGTGCAAAAAGGACATTATTGAGTTTAAGGGGTGGGTATGGGGGTGGTAGGACTTGGTTGCCTTGGGCGACTACCGGAATGGACATACCATTACCAACAATAATGAATTTATTAGTGCACGTATTAAAATTAGACGGGGAGTATATACCTTGGGCATTGGCAGAATGAGAAGAAGCACTGGCGTCCATCACTCCATTGTCCGGTTGATTGAGAGCCAGCGAGTAAAGGGCTTGTTCAATGTCAGTGGGAGAATAACCGGAGTAGTGTGCTTGATCAGGCCGAGGTCCGAGGATCCCTTGGGTGTTTGGGGCCGTGGGTTTTGAGGGATACGGGCAAGGGGGCTGGGCTGAATTATTTTTGTTGAGGAGTGAGGCCCACTAGGAGGATGTCCAATTACTTGGAAATACAATGTATGGGTGAGTTGGGCCGGTGGGATTGTTGGATGAAGGGCGAGGCTGGTTACTGTTGGACCTGCCACGGCCACGTCCACGACGAGACCGGGCAGCAGTGGTATGGGGCTGAGGGGAGGAGGTGTGTTGGGCTTGTTGTGGGGAACGAGTGTGAGAGGTTGCCGAGAGAGCTGTGGCAGCCGACTGAGAATTCCGTGTAGCCTGACGTTTCTTTTTGTTCTCCTCCATATTGAGCCGAGACCGTACCTCGCTGAAAGGAGGCAGTGGATCACGGTTCTGAAGCACCGTAGAAATACTGTCGTATTGCTCCGTAAGGCCTGTTAAGACTTTGAGAACCAATAACCGGTCATCCATAGGAGATCCCACGCTGTTCAACTGTTCAGCAAGCGACTTGGCATGATTACAATACTCGGTCATCGAAGAAAAGTTTTCAAGACATAGGTTGGCGAACTCCTGGCCAAGGAAGATGGCACGGGTGTTATGATTGTCATTAAATTCGCTTTCGATGGCAGTCCAGGCATCATGAGCCGTCTGATTCGGCTGAATGATGATGCGGAGAAGAGGCTGCGAGACCGTAGCATAAATCCACTGCTTAACCAGTGCGTCCAGACGAGTCCAGACCTGGTCAGCAGCGAGGGCGGCGGCTGCTGCGGTGGCAACAGACGTAGTGTCATAGGCTGCAGGGGCAGCCGTGGGTGGTGGTCTGGAAGCAAGATGATCCAAGACCTCAAAGGCTTGACAATGCACTTGAAAAAGTGTTTTCCAAGTGGTGTAGTGGGGGGAATCCTTCTCGAGAACGATAGGGATATGGGATTTGATGTTAGTGACGGTAAGGGCGGGATGAATAGCTTTAGAATCCATAGGAAATAAGAAGAAGAAGGACACAGACAAGGTGAGGGTTGGCCGGCAAAAGGTTGCAGCAGCAAGGGTTTGCGGCGGCAGAGGAAGCAGAGGATTAGGGATCGTAGGGTAGGTGTGATACCATGAAAGAGATTGAGAAACCTTGCCTTTCTCTATTGATTTCATAATATTTATAATACAATAATGATATCTCCTTCAATTGTAGAGAGATTGATACAATAAATAAAATCAATTTACTATATATAAATACATATTATTACATTTTATACCTTTCCTACAAGTTCATAGTATTAGAAGACTGTGTATTTGAATGTTCACCAAATGTGTTGTAAACAAAAAGGGTTGTTAGAAACACATCATCAATCCTCCTTAACAGACGGTGTCCCAGAGAAGTCAACTACCAAATACATTGAAATCGTAGGCACCAATCATTGAAAATAAAATATAGATAAAACAAATTAAATAAAATGAAAATCCTCGACCTTTCTTCCAGGCCATTCTGGGTTGTATATATATACATATACATATGTACAGAACTAAACAAGAAAAACATGAAATATGAGGAGATTTTCGCTAGGAGCTTTAGTCAGCACGACCAAAAACGATTCAAGTCCGGTGCACTGGTTGCTTGCTTTGTGGTGTTATGGTGCATGTGCACCGTGTTCAAGCCTTACCTCGGCACCCTACCCGTTTGTAAGTCATATATATATAGTTTCACAATTTTAGTAGTGCTAAACATCCAATGTACTACTATAATATCCACCCGTTGTTATTCGTAGGGTACGTATGTCTTTTGCTTATTTAGGTTTGATCTAGTCAGAGACAAGTTGGCTTCTGAAAGGCGATGTCATGAATTGATCTGGCTCGTCAAACAGCTGGCCAGACTTGGTCGTTCGAGCTAACTAACTTCTCTAGCCAAATAGTGTGTATATATACGTTAACGGAAATTCACGTACACTTATACATGTCAAAATCTTTACATACTATAGACTAGTGCGTGATTTAAAGGAAGAAGGTGAAAGATCATAAAACTAATTTCTTTCCTTCTTCAATTAGAACATTCCAAAACAAAAGACGCACATGCACACACAAACTTGCAGTGTGACAAGCGGAAAATGCTAATTAATAACAGAGTAGTTGGTTATCCGCTACATGCTAATGAACTACTCATTACATGATAATATGCATAGGTTTGGTATGGGGGAATGGAATGGAAGAGGTAACGGAATGGGAGGGGTAATGGAATGGATTATTACCATTCCATGTCTTGTTTGGTTATCATGTGGGAATGGAATAAATTCTTATTTTGTGTTATTTGGTATGTAAGAAAAAACGAAAATATAAAATTGATGGTGAGTGGTGGGTGGCGGCAGTGACGGTGGTGGTGGCGGCGGCAACGGTGGTGGTGGCAGTGGGCGATGGCAGTGACGATGGTGGTTGGGCGACGACGGCAGTGGTGGGTTGCAGCGATGACGGTGGGTGGTGGTGGCGATGATAGCGGTGGAGGCAGTGGGTGGCAGTGACGCAGGTGGTGGTGGTGGTTGGACAGTGGTGACAATGGTGGGTTACGACGATGGTAGCAATGGTTGTGGGTGGCGGCAATAGGCGGTGGTGGTTGGATGATGACAACAATAGTGGGTTGTAATAATAATAATAATAATAATAATAATAATAATAATAATAATAATAATAATAATAATAATAATAATAATAATAATAATAATAATATATTTGTTTCAATTCCTTGAAGGAATGAAAAAAAAAAAAAAAAAAAAACACCACTTACCAAGGAATGAAAATTTTTAAAATGGAAGGAATCACATTCCTTATGGAATGATCCATTCCATTACTACATGGTAACCAAACATGTTTAATTTCATTCCATGGGAATGATCCAATCCATTCCACCTCTGATTCCTTCATACCAAACGCTACCTTATAGTTGATATGTTTTAACACTTCCCACATGTCTGTCCACAAATCTAACCTCAATATTATATACACTTTTTTTTTTAAAGGCTTAGTTTAGTGGAAATCCTTGTACAACTCTAACCTAGCGGTTCCAAGTTCGAATCCCTACGACCTACCCACACACCGGTGTCTTCCTTGCCTAAGCTCAAACCGTCACCAGAAATTTTTTTGTGGTGTGCATGGATCCGGTGGCGGATCTTGAACCAAACACCTGGTAGGGTCGTGCTCAATCTGGGCGGACCGGACTCAATACATATACAAATTTTCAGAAATTTTCGGTAAAATTTACACCACGAAACGAAAAAGAGACCTGGCCTCGGCTTGGTCTACACATCACTAAGGTCCGCCCTTGCATGGATCGAACATGTGACCTACCCCCGAATGGAAACCTCAAACTCCTAAGGAAATACTCACCATATCTCAAACAGCTAGGCTGGAGATCATTTTCAGACTATATACACTTCATACGTATGTAGGTTACAGTTTACTGTAATATAAATTTTTATTTTAAAACTTTAAGTGCTAATCTTAGTCAATATCTAAATATGCATTAAAGCACACTTTATATTTTTTATTTTTTAGTTCATTCTGATAATGTTAACTAAATGTCAAACTTTAATATATTATTTTATTGTAAATATATAAATATAGAAAAAAGATCATTAAAGTTTTGATCACAAAAGATAGCATTTTGGTTATAACTAATGAAGTTGAAAAGGGATAAACATATAGACAAGTTAATAAATTTATGTTTTAAGATTAAATGGTAATTCGGACAAAATGAGCATCGTATTCCATCTTTATATATTATATAAATAATCATTGTCATTGAAGGTCGTATACTTCATAAGTTGTTTAAACTATAGTACAATTAATTAACACTAATATTACTTATAAAAAAACATAATATAAAAGAAAAGACAGAAAAATCTAAGTGTTGTTTGTATTATGTAATCAAACAAACATAGTATAAAATGTCATAATTATGAGAATATATAAGTACCTAACGATTTAAGGGTTGAAAAGTGATTTATTCTGCAAAGTGTATAAATTGATTTGAACCTTTGATCTCATTTATTAAAAGGTTAAAGATTGAGCGGGTGTTAAAATCGTAAACAATATATATTTAGTTACAAATCCCGGAAAGCATAGAAAATTAATCAGAATTCAGTATGTTCTATAACTTTTTAAAATCATATAACTTTTATTTAGAAAAATGTATCATAAAATTTAAAATGTCTTATCTTTAATTGGGGTGGTATAGTATTGTGTTATGATTAAAAAACAACATAAAGAAAACTTCGATGTAATGTTGATTATAATGGTCCTCAGTTATGTTTTTAATTTTAATTATAATACGAATATATGTTTTAACATTTCTAAAATATATATAATAGCATGTTTAACATTATAAGTAACACAATGGATTGTTACCAGATCCTGAACTAGAGAAAACAACTCTAATCTGCGACACATCAAAACCAAGATATGATACCTGTGAAATGAAAGGCGATGTAAGGATTCAAGGGAATGCGTCCACCATTTTTGTGTTTTCTTCACAGGTCACAAATGCTTCCATGACCATAAAGCCTTATGCGCGTAAAGGTGACGAAAGCGCCATGGAAAGCATAACAACTTTCACCATAAGATCAGTCCAAGAGGAACCCGAAAGCCTGCTCAAATGTATTAAAACTCACAATGTACCGGCCATAGTTTTTTCGCTTGGCGGATATGCTGGGAACAACTTCCATGCCTTCACGGATGTCATCATCCCTCTCTACGCAAAGTCTCGTGAGTTCAATCGTGAAGTGAAGTTCCTAGTGACCGACAATCGTTCTTCGTGGACTAGAAAATTCCAACAACTATTGGACAAACTATCAAGGTATGAAATCATTGATATTGATCATGAAAATGAAGTTAATTGCTTTCCTAGTGTGGTAGTAGGCCTTGGAAAAGAGGATAAAAAAGAGCTTCACATTGAACCAGTGAAGAATTTCACAAGGTTCTTGAGAAGTTCATACTCCTTGGATAGGTCTACCGCGATAAATTTGACAAATACTTTAGCCAAAAAGCCTCGGCTCCTAATCATTTCTAGATCGAAAACACGTGCTTTTATGAACATCAAAGAGGTGGTTCATGCCGCACAAGACTCAGGGTTTGAGGTGATTGTGACAGAAATGAACGCGAATTTGACACATGTTTCGAGGTTAGTGAACTCATGTGATGTGATGTTGGGAGTACATGGGGCAGGGCTAACCAACATGGTTTTTATGCCTGAAAATGGTGTTTTGATACAAGTTGTGCCTTGGGGGAACATGGGTTGGTTAGCAAACACTAGTTTTGGAGACCCTTCAAAGGCTATGGGGTTGAAGTACTTGGATTATAAGATAAGCCAAAGGGAAAGCACTTTGATTGATCAATATCCATTTAACCATCAAGTATTTGTGGATCCATTTTCAATTCAAAGGAAAGGATGGGGTGTTTATAAATCTATTTATTTAGATAAACAAAATGTAACGCTTAATATTACTAGGTTCAAAGAGACATTGTCAAGAGCCCTTGAACTTCTTCATTCTTAGGTATTTTTAGTTGATTTCTAATTAGATGAATCAGAATATATATTTTTGTATTTTGTAAAAAATATTAATTTGTATTTATGAAAGTGCAAATAAGAATGAACTTTGGATTTAATATGATTAAGGCTAAGTTACCAAGACAGTGAATTTCCATATATTATATTATTATTTCTTGTAACACTGAATTAGCAACTATTTCAAACATTGAAGTTGTGACGAACATATTCGTTAGAAGTCCTAGGTGAGAGCAAGTACGTATAAGTATCCCTTGTTAATAGATCGTCAGAAAACATGATGTTGGTAAAGAATTTACTGGTTGGATTCAATGAGGATCACCAACGGAGGATATCACTGACTATTTACTGAAAAACGTTGGAACTTATGTGTTTTAACCGACAGATTATCAAAGACACATTTACCTACGGGTGTGTAGTTCGATTCAATCCAATAAACATGTTAATCCAACCAAATAGGATCTTTTTAGAAACCTTCAAATTTAAACAAAGAGATTAGAACAAAAAACTAACAATCAAGATGAATAAACACTTTATTTCATCGATGAACAAAAAACCAACAAATTTGAAACCCGAACGGATCAAAAGCAGGTTATCAATACGTACTATCAAGAATAAAAACTTTATTTCATCGAGGTGTGTTTTAAAGACATTCTTTCAACAAATGAGTTCTCTTTTAGGCTAGGTGATATGCCTTTCTACATGAGCTACGTCTTAGTGATCGAGCTCACCTAGTCTCTAAGACGAGCCTACCTGGGCTCAATGTTTAAACAAGCCAACTCAACTCGGCTTGAACATTGTACAAGTATAGTTGATAGTTACTGAAGTGCCCTTGTAGGTGATAACAGCTGCTTCAAGTTATCTTGAACACATTTTGGTAAAAATATAACTTTTGTAGGGTAACAACAGCATGCCTAAACAACGGCCACAGCTAACCTACCAAGTCAAGTCTCGTCACATAGGTGTAAAACCTTAGGTTATTTTATTTAATAACATTTCAGTCAATAATTTGATAAAATAGCTTTGCTATGATGTTTAATAAACTAATCATACAGCACTAAAAAAAAGTAAACAAAAAGTGTTGCCGAATCAACCTTAAACATAATCTATACATCTAATAAACAAAAGTCCATGAGGACACTTGGCACTCCCACATTCATCCTCAATTGTGTAGCCAATCATATTGTGCCAAGTGTCTCATTGTGGGAATTTATAAACTTTTTCATTTAAAAAAAAAAACAGAAAATATAAATACTAACCTAAAAAACACGCGGACATATTATCTCATTGTACTCGCCTCCTTCCATTCAAACCTGCAAACCCTAATCAGAGGATTCTAGGCGATTCAACCATTCATTCATCTCCAATCTAAGGTAATCTCTCTTTCATTCTTATTTCATTCAATCCATCTTTATCCCTCATTTTCACGGTGTTTTTTTTCGTTTTTTTGTAATGTCTTTGTCGATTGAATGTTTCTTTTTCCCTGTTTTCATTTGATTATTTATGTTTCGATTTGTGTGTTTATGTTACGACAAAGAAAACCTTCGTTTGCCCTTAATTAGGGTTCTTGATTGTTTGATTAGGTTTGTTGATTGTTTGATTAGGGTTCTTGAATGGATTTTGATGGACTCAGACAGTGTTTTGTTTTTGATTTGCCATTGATGATGTTAGGTGAAACTTGGGTTTTCAGAAGATTAGATTGATGTTGTTTTGAATCAAGTTTGTATGAACATTGTGAATATGACTCGATTATATAAAGTTTTCAATTTGGGATTTTTCAAAAATTAATCTGTTTTCAAAATTTAATAGGTTTTAAGATTTTTCAGATTTGTCATTTATGTATTCATCTAATGATGCAATTTTAGTTATATGATATCATGTTTTAATTTGTTTTTACTGATAATACAGTTGCTCTAAAGGTCGTCTCAGAATGGTTTCTGGATTTTGGGTTAAATCAGAGGGCAGAGAACGTGTGTGTATGGTAAGCGACCTTTCTTATGCGTTAAAAATCTGTTGGTTGTTACTATATGTTCATTGATCACTGTACAGTATTCGGATGGATAATCTTTATTAACTGAAAATCCAATAGATTAATTTATAATCAACTGTTTTTGGTATTGATTTGTAGGCGTTGCCCGGAGATTATAAGGAATGGATTACTAAGTATGGATTCCCTACTGGCATGACCAGAATTCATACTTTGGATGAGAGATCATTCGAAGTTAAAGTGATGAATATCGCTGGGAAATGGTTTTTTTACAATGGGTGGAAGCACATGATTACCACGCTAAACTACCCAAGTGGTTGTCACTTTGTTTTTGAGTTCGAAGAAATGCTCAACTGTTTTAATATGTATACTTTTCATCAGGATGCCATAGCTGCACCGGGCAAGTATTTCTACTGCAAACTTGATGACCCACTCAGTGATCTGAATCGCCTGGTATGTTTTTTAAATGATGTGTAGAAACATGACATAACGCCTTAAATACATTAATATGTAGTAATGTTTCAACATTGTTTTTCAACTTTCCAGCATATAAGTGCCTTCGTTCATCATGGTTTGTACAATCGAAACCCTCCTATGGAACCGATTATGGTTAGCTCATTTCCAGGTAATCTCATGTATATAATTATTTGTTAGATAATAAGACTTTTTTAAATTTTGATGTTCATAATGATAACAGTATGCTGGAAATTCATCTTCTTTGCAGGGCATGTTTTCCAGATCCAACTTGAATACGATGGTCATGAGATTTTCATTACCCAGGGATGGCCGTACATGAAACAGAGGTTTAACATAACAGCAGATCATCTGATGGTGTTTGAAATTTACAACGAGGTTTGTTTGTCGATTCGAAATTTCAATAAATATCATTAATTTTGTTTGAGATTTAGATCATTAATTTGTACACTTTTCATGTGTTTCATTGTAAAATTAACAGAAAACATTGGAGTTGTCCATCTTTGAGAAAAACAAGCTGACCCTGCCTCCGGAGTTGTGGGAGGACGTTGAACAGCCCGAGGATGATCACCATAATCAGGAGGAAATAGTTGTGGTTTCTGATGATGATGGAGAAGAGTATTCAGATGAAGATGATATGGAAACTGATGATGATGAATCTGGATCGGATGAAGATGTATCTGATATAGAAGATTGGGCCGTTCCAGTTGTGTTTGTTGTTGACAGGCATTTTGTAAGTATTATATGTTAAAGCAATATGTTATAATCATTTTGATGCTAAATAAACCTTTTTATAACAAATTTCATGTATGGGTATTTGTTTTAGCGGATGAAGACACAATGGGCGAAGGCCAATGGCTTGAACAGGCCGCGCTCATTGACAATTAAGGATGCTGAGCAAAATAGCTGGGGTGTTTCTGTAGGTATTGAAGACAGGGGATCGAGTAAGCGTTTTTACATCAAAGGTATGTCTGTGTTTGTTGCTGACAATGATTTGCAGGCTGGTGATGAGGTGCATTTCCGTTGGTTTGAAAAACGAGGTCTGTTCAAGCTCTCTAAAGTAGTTAGGGTTGATGGTAATTAGGACGGGAGGCAGTGGGTAGTTTTTTGGATATAAATCACATACTTTTGGTCCTAAGTCGTGGTGGTTTTTGGTTCAATACAGTGGTTGTGGGTAACTCTTAACACGATGGTTATGGTCGTTTTTGGGATGATGATTAATGTTAGTGGTCACATACATTGATTTGTTTTTTGTGTTGATATGTGTTTTGAAAAATATATCAGTGTTATGGTTTGTATTTACGACATATGATCTTCTATGTTTTAATAGTTGTTAGCAATAATTTGGGAAATATGTTTTTTTTAGCAATAGGTAAATATGCTTAATATGATTTATTTGCTATAATGAGAATTAAAATTTAGACAACTATAGATTTTACAAATTGACTTTGTTAATATTGTTGATTAAAACTTAAATTTGGTAAATTACATTACATTAACATTAAACATTCTCATTATTAACATACTAAAATTTCGTAACTTTGACTTTTTTTTTGAAAAATTCCCAAGTTTTAATATTTTCCATTTTTAAAGAAATATACATGTTTTTTAATATTTTAAAGTCAAAAGTAATTAATAATTTTCAAAGTCAAACCGTTTTATGTTGACAAACAAGATTTTTGGAAAGACAATCAATTAACGATGTGTAATTGACTACTTTTTATGGTTTCAATCAACCTATATTCGATTTGTCTTTTTGACATCCTAATTTATGGCGTTGACTTTTTTATGTTAAAATAGTGTTGCTGTGTAACTGTTAGCACTTTGGTATGGTTGGTTTTTGGGATTGTGATTAACTGTTATTGGTTACATACATTGGTTTGTTATACCTGTTGATATGTCTTTTGAGAAATAGATTTATGATATTCTTTTTTTTTAATACATATGAATGCTTATTAACAAAGTCAACCGTTTTATTTGAAAATGTTAAATTTTTCGAATAACATTTTAAAAAAAAATAAAACGTTTTATAATATTTTAAACTCACAAGTAATTAATAATTTTCAAATTCAAACCGTTTTATGTTGAGAAACAAGATTTTTGGAAAGACAATCAATTAACAATGTGTAATTGACTACTTTTTATGGTTTCAATCAACCTATAATTTATCTTTTTTTACATCCTAATTTATGCCGTTGACTTTTTCCTGTTAAAATAGTGTTGCTGTGTAACTGTTACCACCTTGGTATGGTTGTTTTTGGGATTGTGATTAACTGTTAGTGGTTACATACATTGGTGTGTTTTACCTGTTGAATACTTATTAACAAAGTCAACCATTTTATTTGAAAATGTTAAATTTATCCAGTACCATTTTAAAACAAAAGAAAACGTTTTCTTTTTATTTTAAACTCACAAGTAATTAATAATTTATAAATTAAAAAAGTTTTAATTTGACAAACAAGATTTTTGGATAGACAAAAAATTAGTCTTTGACTTTTTTACAATAAGATTTAAGAAACAACTTTTATTTTCATAATTTCGGAAAGTTTGACCACTTAATTTGATTGAAAATGTATTATGGAAACCTTTAAACTTAATCAATTAGATTGGCATTTCATATTTTGTTTCTATTTATATAATCTATACTAAAAATACAACATTTCTTCCTTATTTATAATAGGTATACGAAATTATATATACATGTACAATTGAATCGAATATAATTCAGTTTTTTTCTTCTACATTTCGCAGGTAGTATATACTACTTTAGGTTCTTACATTGTTTATTTATATATCACACGAGTACTAACATTTTTTAGTTCGCAGTTATTTGTGATAAATATTACACACGTGCAGGCAGATGGATCCAAATAATGTAACATTTTTGAATGACATAACATGGCGGCTGAGTAATTACACAATCAAAGTTAAGGTACTTAGGCTTTGGAAGAGAGCAAATCGAAAGACACCAGGTGAAACTCTTGCCCTTGATATGGTTGTTATGGATGAACAGGTTAGATTTGATATCATCAATTCCTTTGTCACATATATGTTACAAAACTCGATTTAATATTTTCTGGTCAAATAATGTCTTCTAATTACATATTTTTACGCAGGGTTCTAAAATGCAAGCGATTGTGTGGAATAGATACATGAAGAAGCATGAAAAATTTCTACGTGAAAATGAATCATATTATATCTATAGACCACAACTAGC
Organism: Ambrosia x helenae; assembly: GCA_030844895.1. NCBI lineage: Eukaryota > Viridiplantae > Streptophyta > Magnoliopsida > Asterales > Asteraceae > Ambrosia > Ambrosia x helenae. The sequence continues at coordinate 68,112,223 of CM061227.1, read as the reverse complement.
GGATAACAAATCTGTTAAACACTTTTCTAAAAATGACATATTATCGTTTACTTTTGAAACAAATCTTACAAAGTGTAACAGATTTGATGGTAGCCAATATGGTTTTAATTTCTCTTCTTTTGAGTCTATTAAGTCTGGTAACCTTTCTCAAGAACAAAGGATTGGTAGTTTTCGAAGCCTTAATCTTTTATATATTTTTATTCTTTTAATTTGTCTTCTTATTTATTAGTTGAGATAACATTTTAAATATTTTAGATTTCATTGGGTTTGTTGAAGAATGGAGTCCACCCGAGCCTATCGAAACAAAAGCTGGATTGAAAATGAAAATGAACCTACTCTTGATTGATCTAGAGTATGTGTTTCATTTTTCCTATTCATAATTTATTATCTCATAATCTTTCATGATATATTCATTTCTCATTTGTACGATTAATACTTAGGAAGAAATGTTTGAAATTTATGCATGATCTAATAAAAAATGTATTGTATGTAGTGGGGTAAAAATGTCATGTTCTTTGTGGGATGAATATAGTGAGCAGATGTTTGAGTACATCAAGCAGAACGAAGCTGAAGTCCATGTAGTTCTTATTGTTCAATTTGGTAGCTTTACCAATTATAAAGGTTTGTCATTTCTTGCAATTTGTATTACGTTTGACATTTTTATTACTTTTTTAAAAAAAATAACGCTTGCTTTTTTCTTTTTTTTTTAAGGTAATGTAAGTTTGCAAAATGGGTTCAATATAACTCGCCTGTTTATCAACGAAGATATTGACGATATTCGTGCTTTTAAGAAAAGGTGATATGTTTAAATTATCCTGTAATTATTTACATATATCTAAATATTTGACTTATTATATATATGTTATACTAATTTTTTTATTCTTACAGTTATATTGAAAAGTTTTTATCTACGGAATCATCGTCTGTACAACGATCTCTTGGATCGTCTGGTAGTATGAATATTAATGATGAATTCTTGAATAAAACCCCTTTCAGCACTATTCGTGATCTTCCTTTGATAACAGAGGTAAGATTCAATTGATTTATCATATCATTATATACAAGTTTTATTTAAAATTCATTTTTTAACCGATTCCTGTTTCTTTTGTAGGTGAACAAACAGGTCATTGTTCTTGGAACCATTAAGGGTGTCGATGATAAAGATGAGTGGTATTATTTGGGATGTGAGCACTGTAATCACAAGGTGGAGCCGACCTTAAGTTTACCTGATGATAATGAAGAAACAGATGTTACTTCGTTTAAACAGGTGTTAGTTTGCCCCAATAGAGAATGTCCAAAGCACATCGTCTCTGCTGATCCAGTGTATGCTTTATCTTAAATATGTACATCTTAAAGTAAAACAGTATTAAATTTGTTTAATAATATTTTGTGATTTGTAAATGTAGGTTCAGAGTACCTTTAAGGGTTCAGGATTTTACTGGTATTACATCCCTTACTTTATTTGATCGTGAAGCAAAGAAATTGCTGGGAATGTCAGCAATGCAACTTTTAGAAAAATCTAAGCAGGTAAGTTGTTTATACTCAGTCCAAAACAAATTAGTTATTTTGCTTTATATTATTTATGTCATTTGTTATTAAGGTTTCTGGTGAAGAAAAAACAACTCCAACTGAGTTTCATGCTCTTGAAGACAAAAAGTTTGCGTTCAAAATTAAAGTGGGTCAATTCAATATTGACAAGCACCTAGACGGATATAGTATACGCAAGTTTACGAATGAGTCATCGATACTTTCTTCACTAGAACAAAAGTTCTCCGATATTCAGGTTTTTTATTCCCATCCTATATTCCTTTATAGGTTGATTTTATAAAAATTTATTATTGTTTTACTATATAATCTGACACATACAAATCCTTTAATGTTTTTAGGTGGATAAACCTGGATTTGAAAGCTTGGATGGAGTTGAATCGTCTACACAAAATGCAGTCTCTCTTAAGGTTCTTTTCACCTATTAAATCACTCCCGCAATTAAATTTAAATTGCTACTATTATCAAACTTTAAACCTTTCATTTACTTTTGTAGGATTCTGTTGGAGATAACAACACTCCAGAATCATCTTGCAGAGTTAGTTTGGTCCATGACGAGCAGGAAGTGAAGCGTAGCCTCGACAAAGTTTACGGTCTAGAAGATGATGCAAGTGAGTCTACTACCAAAGTGCGTAAGGGTGATAAGAAAGTTTGCACCGACAAATCAGTTGAGATCCCCCTGTTGATCCCAAAGCTTGAAAAATAAGAACATTTATCCGTTTGTTTGCTATTTTTTTGGGGATTTTTTCTGAATGTTTGTTTATGGTTTGAGACAATTTGTTTTTTATTATGGTTTGTTTGATGTTTGCTACTATTTTTCATTTGAATTAGTTGTTGGTTTGAACATTTATGTTTTTTTCCTTACCTTTGGCAAATAATTGTTCGTTGTTGAATAAATTTTAATTATTTATACGTTATGTTGAATTGTCTATAAGAATCATAACATTATTCATAGGTCCACCTATATATAATTAACATTTTTTTTATCATATTTATATTTTTGCAAACAATTTATCAAACATAAAGTTCTAATACATTCAATAACATTATTCAACAAAATATGACTAATATTTAATTATATTACGTTTTTAGAAACAAATTTTTTAAAAACATTTTTTTAAGTTACTTTAATATAAAATTCTAAGTATTATAACTAAAGATTATGTTAAAATTACAAAGTTGCTATAGTACAATTAATTTAAACAAGTGTATTCTAATTACATACTTAATAAAAAAAAACATAAAAGATACTAAATATAATTAAGTTGACTTTTTCGTTTTCTTTAAAATTCAAATAGTATTTCTTTAATAATGGTAAGTATTTAAGCTTATTAATAAACATTTTTAATTATAAATTCTTTGTAATTACACACTTGCTAAAAATAAAAAACTATACATATCCATAAATTCAAATTTTCGAAAAATTTGAATTGTAATTACACCAAAAAATTCAAATCCTGAAATTCCTTTAATCATGGTAAGTAATTAACCATATTAAATAAGTTTTGACTAGAAATTTAATTTTTAAAAATCTATAAAACCCTACTACTATAAATCAAACCAACACGTTTCATATAAAGGAATCCATTCAGTCTTACAGACAAATTAGAAGACTCAAATATTCAAGAGTTCATCTTTGCTTTTTTCTGTTTTCTCTACTTTATATCAAACAAGTTGAAGGTAAGTAATTCTTTTATTTCAATATTACATGTTTTCGCAGAACATGATTATCTACATGTTTTTTCTCTACTTTTCCATCAAAGAAGTTGAAAGTATGTAATTCTTTAATTTCAATATTACATATTTTCTCATAACATGATGATTTGTACTTTATGTTGATTTATAATATATTGTTAGTTAAGTATTATGTATCGTTGAATGTTTATATATATATAAACCTATCATCCATAATTTTAATTTTGTTTATATTTTGTTAAACTCTTATAATGTATTTTATGTAGAATTGCATCCTTTTAGTTGAAATGGGACGTAAAAGACCCTCTAACAGTTCGAATGGTAATTTTTTTGGCATAAATATACAATGTATTTTTAATTTTATTATTTTTAATTTGTCATCTAATTTTTTGATTTTTTATAAGGTGATGACAAACGAACGCCATTATCTAATATCTCAAACGGTACACTTATTTCGTAGTTATATATGTCTTTATTTATATTATCGTTTACTTATGTAACTAATACGTAATTCTTCATAGTTATCTCCCATGAAGAAAAAGTTAAGCACGCGGCCGAGTGTCGTAAATATAGAAAATTACAACTGGATGCAAAGAGATGCAAGGTGAACAATCATAATAATGGAATTCAAAATGTGCCGCCAACTACAATATTTAATCGTTACTCCGTTGAACGTTCCAACCATTATATTCAGCAAAGCTCATCTTTCCAAAGTACATTGAATGTTTCTACACCCGGTAAATCAACGAATAACACTTTTTACTTTTAAGTCTTTCTATACAGTCTGAACTACCATTCCACATTTATAATTTAAGTCAATTTTATTTGTTCGTCTTTTTTTATAAGACAATTGCAACAAAATCCTTTGTTTAATTTATCAAATGGTATTTTTATTTATTTAAACTACATGTTTCACTGTATACGAATATCCTATTTTCTTATTGATTTCATTATAAAAACTAATACTATTTCATACGTTGTTTCTACGCTTGAAGTCAATAAAAATATTGCAACGGAGTGTCCAAAATCCAGAAAACTACAAATGGATTCTAAGAGAGTCAATGCTAATCAATGTCAAAATTCAAACTCATCAACATCCAGAAGTACTTTAGTTTCAATCGATATGCCATCCTTTAGATCAACCTTCAACAACCCATTTAACGCATCCTTTTCTGGTAATAAATTTGTATGACATTTAAATATTCGATAGCTTTACTTTTTAAATTGATGACAAATTTTTTACTCTAACACTGTCTCTTTGTTATTTCATTATGTATTATCAGGTTCCACACAAAGAACTCCTTTGTCCAATATTACAAACGGTATCATAATACTATGTTATACAAGTTTTATTTTTACATTAGTCCTTTATTTTAACATTAAACGTTCATTGAATATACAAACTGATATTATTTTTATCCATAGTTTCCGTGCCTGAAGTCCAAAGACAAAAATCTGCAGAGTTACGAAACGTTAGAAAAGCACAACTTGATTCAAAAAGACGTAAAGTTGGTTCTGTTAGTAGACCTCGAAAACAACCCACTGTTGCACATGAGTGTTCAAATGATGACACGCTAAGAACTCCTACTTATCCAACCCTATCTGGTACAATTTGCTTTGTGTCGATTAATGTAATGAATTTCTGAATCTTATTAATACTAACTTTTAAATGTTATTCTTAATTACAGGTGGACATACTGATGTTAATACGGTCTCACTTGCATCATCTTCTGCTCAAAGAGAACCGATTAATACATCAAGGAATAATCGACGTTGCATCTCACCTGTCCGAATGGTTAGTTTGTCTGACGAAGAAAATGTGGAACCTCAAACAATTGAAGGCTTGCAATTTAAGGGTGTCTCTAAAGGTAAATATTAAATTTACAAAACATTTAAAAGCCTTTTTTTTCTTTTATAAGTTAATTTTATTTTATTTATTCTGTTTGCAAGATTATCTGGATCATGGTGATCAAACGGTTGTATGTCAAATGTGTAATGCAAAGTTGTGGAGGTCAGAAGCTATTAGAAGCGTAAATGTTGGTGGAAGAACAACCTATATGCTATGTTGTGGTTTTGGAAAGGTACAACTTCCAGATTTCAAAGAGAGCAATTTAGATTATCAGAACCTTTTCAAGAACATAGAATTAAAGAGCAAATATTTCTTAAAGCACATTCGCCGCTTCAATTCTATGTTTTGTTTTACTTCAATGGGAGGGAAGGTTGATTCAAATATCAATAGTGGAAAGGCTCCCTTCATATACAGAATAAGTGGTGAGAATTATCACACGATGGGTGGTCTTCTTCCTTATGATGGTTCGAAACCGAAGTTTTCGCAGTTATATATATATGACACTGAAAATGAAGTTTCAAACCGAAAAAACATTTATAGGTAATATTCTAAAAATTTTATTCTACTTTTTTTAGCCCTGTATATAAATTTTAATGTATTAAAAAATTTTTTTTTCATTCTTTTCAGTAAGGAAAAGGAAAAGTGTAAGGATATTTCTGACCTCCTTGACATTGAAATCATTCAGTACCTGAAGTCGATGTTAGACTCAAATAATGAGCTTGTGAAAAGTTATAGGAGTGTACGGGATCGATTTCATGAAAATCCTGAAGTTACCCTTAAGTTGCGTCTTATTGGTAGGAGAACTAAAGATGGCCGAACATACAACCTACCAACTTCGTCAGAAATCGCTGCTCTTATTTTTTCAGACAATGATGAGCAGCTTGACAATAGAGATATTGTCGTGGAATCAAGATCAGAGGGACTTCAGCGTATATCTGAACTTCATCTGTCGTATCTAGCCCTGCAGTATCCATTGCTTATTCCGTTTGGAGAAGATTGTTATAGGGTTGATATACCACATAGGGAAGAGAGGAAATCTAAAAAGAAGGTCGATTCAAAGTGTTCAATGAGAGAGTATTTTGCATATCATATTCAGGACAGAGTTGGTAAGTTCTCATTGATTTTGAATGCTAGGCGGCTTCTTCAACAGTTTTTGGTTGACGTTTATACAATGATTGAGAGTGAGCGCTTATTTTATGTCCGTTTCCAGCAAAGTAAACTTAGGTGTGAAACTTATACTAATCTTCAAACGTTGAACCAAAATGGACCTACTGACTTGGCAAAAGTAGGGACACCTGTGATTTTACCCTCTTCTTTTACTGGTGGTGCACGCTACATGAGGGAAAATTATCTTGATGCAATGGCTATTTGTAAAAGGCATGGATACCCTGATTTTTTTATTACAATCACATGCAATCCAAAATGGCCTGAAATTAGACGGTTTCTTAAAGACAAGAAGACAAATCCAGAAGACAGGCCAGATATTTTAGCTAGACTATTCAAAGTTAAGCTAGACTCAATCATGAAAGATTTACGTGAAAAAGCACTATTGGGCAAAACTTCAGCAGGTAAAATTCATTACCAAAAAAAAAACTTCCAATATATATTCATATATTAGCATCTTTATTCACTTATACTAATACAATTTTTATTTGTTGTTTCTAAATAGTAACGTGTTTTATTATATTGTTTTACTTTATGTTTCAGCTGTCTATACTATAGAGTTCCAAAAACGTGGACTGCCCCATGCTCATATCTGTTTGTTTCTTAAAGAAGCCAGTAAGCTACCCACAATTGAACACGTTGATCGTTTTGTTTCGGCTGAAATCCCTGATAAGAATCTTGATCCGGAGTTGTTTAGTCTTGTGAGTGACTTTATGATGCATGGACCATGTGGGCGTGAATATCCGAACTGTCCGTGCATGCTTGACGGTAAGTGCTCCAAGAAATTTCCAAAGAAGTTTTCTCCTGCTTCAACGTTAGATTCAAATGGATATCCGGTTTATAGAAGAAGAGAGTCAGGGATATTTGTTGAAAAAGGAACTGCTACGTTAGACAATAGACATGTGGTCCCTTATAATGCAAAACTTTTAAGGCGTTACCAAGCTCATATCAATGTTGAATGGTGTAACCAGGCTGCTTCAATTAAGTATTTATTTAAATACATTAATAAAGGACCTGATATGGCTAAAGTTGCTTTTGTAGAAGATAATGGAGAAGGTGAAGAAGTGATGCAAAAAGATGAAATCAAAAAACATTTTGATTGTAGGTTCCTTTCAGCATGTGAAGCTTCGTGGAGAATATTTAAAAATGAAGTGCATTATAGATACCCTCCAGTTATAAGGCTTCCATTTCATCTGCCCGGTGAGCAAAGTGTTGTATATGGTCCAAAAGAAAATATTCAAAATGTGCTCGACAAACCAACGGTGGCTGCAACAATGTTTCTAAAATGGATGGAACTGAACCGAAACGAAGCTGTGGCACGTGAACTAAGTTACATTGAAATCCCAAGTAAATTTGTCTGGAAAGAGGAAGAAAAAAAATGGGACTTTCGAAAGATGGGTAAGGCAATTGGTCGTGTTCACATGGTTAATCCATCTATGGGCGAGGCGTATTTTTTTAGAGTGCTTCTAAATAAAGTAAAAGGCCCTAGATCATTTGAGGAGATAAGAACGGTCAATGGAGAAATCTTACCAACATTTCGTGATGCATGTTATGCTCTTGGCCTCTTAGACGATGACAAAGAATATGTAGAAGCTATTGAAGAGGCTCATTATACAGGTTCTGGATATTCTCTTCGTAATTTGTTTGCGATGATGTTGTTGTCTAATACCTTATCTAGGCCTGAGCATGTTTGGGAAAAATCATGGAAGTATCTGTCAGATGGTATTATGCGTAGACACGAAGACGTATTCCAAATTGAAGGTAACAAATTTTAATTTCGAAATTTAATGAAATTATTTTTTTTTAATGTCCCTTTTATTTTAAATTGAATGTTCCAAACTTTTTCGTTTTTAGGTTTGTCTCTTCCTGATGAACAAATAAAGAACCTTACGTTGCTTGAGATTGAGAAACAGTTGCTTCGGAATAACTCAAGCCTGCGTAGGTTTCCTTCTATGCCTTATCCTGATAATGATTCGATATCATCTGCAAATAACCGTTTGATTCTTGATGAGCTGAATTATCAAGTAAGTACGTTGGCTGAGGAATTTCATACCTATTCACGTTCTTTAACTGATGAGCAACGTTCAATTTTTAATCAAATCATTCATGCGGTTGATGGTAACAAAGGTGGGCTATTCTTTGTTTATGGTTTTGGAGGAACTGGTAAAACCTTTTTATGGAAAACGTTGTCTGCTGCCATAAGATCTAAAGGACAAATTGTTTTGAACGTTGCATCCAGTGGTATTGCTTCTCTGCTGTTATCTGGTGGAAGGACAGCGCATTCTAGGTTTCGTATACCTTTGAATGTTACTGAACAATCATTGTGCGGTATAAAGCCCAATAGTGATATTGCTGATTTATTGAAGCAAACTAAGTTAATTATTTGGGATGAAGCTCCAATGATTCACAAGCATGCTTTTGAGGCACTTGATCGTACAATGAAAGACGTCCTGCAGTCAAATTCTTCACCTAATTCTGATTTGCCTTTTGGTGGTAAGGTTATGGTTTTTGGTGGTGATTTTAGACAGATCCTTCCGGTTGTTCCAAACGGTAGTAGAAGAGATATTTTAAATGCATCAATAACTTCTTCTCCTATTTGGAATAGTTGCAAAGTCCTCACTTTAACAAAAAACATGAGGTTAACTTTAGGTAACAACACGTCTGAATCCGATGAAACAAAGGCATTTGCAAACTGGCTTCTTGAATTAGGTGAGGGTAAAGTTGGTGAGTCAATTCATGATGATGAGTTTGATGTGGACATTCCAGATGATCTTCTTATTAAGGGTACATCAGATCCGATTTCTAGATTAATTGACTTCGTCTACCCTTCACTTATCCAACTTTACAAAGATAAGGATTACTTTGGAGAACGAGCAATACTTGCACCTACAAATGAAGTCGTACATGATATAAATGAAAGGCTTCTTGCATTGTTTCCTGGAGATGAAGTCGAGTATCTGAGCTCTGATAGTATATGTCAGATTGAGAATGGTAATAACCGTTCACAGGAAGACTTATACTCTCCTGATGTCCTTAATGGTTTAAAAATTTCTGGGTTACCTAACCATCGTTTAGCACTTAAAGTTGGTGTACCCGTCATGTTGTTGCGAAACATAGATCAACAAAATGGTTTGTGCAATGGAACGAGATTACGAATCACCAGACTTGCAAAGCGTGTTATTGAAGCCGAGATCATATCAGGTGGAAACATTGGTACCAAAACTCTTATTCCAAGAATAAATTTGATACCATCTGATATCAAGATTCCAGTAAAGTTCCAAAGGCGTCAATTCCCAATAAGCGTATGTTTTGCAATGACCATCAATAAAAGCCAAGGACAGTCTTTATCAAAGGTTGGATTGTATTTAAGAAACCCTGTATTCTCACACGGCCAGCTTTATGTCGCATTATCAAGAGTTAAAAGCAGGGCAGGCGTGAAGTTACTTATACTGGATGCTGATGGGAAAGTGATGACTAAAACAAAAAATGTTGTTTATAAGGAAATTTTTAGCGATATTTGAATAACTGTGTATTCGTTGCTTTTAAATTTTAATAAAATGTTTCTACTTTACTTTTTCTTATACGTTATACTACTCCAAATAATCGTACGTTGGTAAACTGCGTGTCAACGCGGGAAAATATCTAGTCACCTATTATTATGTTATACCATGAAGATAGAACCAACATTCTACATATGTTATGTTCTAAAATCTCCAACAATAAAGGACATAGGAAAGAGTTTATACATGCACATTTGGGAGCGGTAATGACGGTCTAGCTGCAGCCGGTGAAGGAAAAGAACCAAGCGCATTTACAGAAATGCTAGTGTAGAGTTATATTATACGGAGTAGCTCATTACAACAATGCTCAAACACTGTATGGATTCTTGAAGCAGTCATTCAACTTCGCTATGCTTTCGATGTTTAATCACTCCTGCATTTCATAATTAAACTACAAATCAGGGCTAAGATTTAACTGAAAAATGGAAATGGTAAATGGGTGTGTAAAGTAACTAGTCAAAACAGGCACTTTTTCTAGAGCCAAAATGGCCCATTATGTATCCTATTTCCTTCATACCAAATTCGGATACCATAAATGACAAAAACACTAAAGTTTTTTGTTTTGGTTTTACTTCAAATAAATGTTTTTTAACACATTTGTACTAAGGATATTTTTCTCTTTTAATATTTAAAGAGGCATGTTATTTACACAAGAAGAAAAAGTAAGTTTGCACAGCTCTCTACGGGCCGTAGAGGGCTCTACGGGCCGTATAGGGGGTCAGTGTAATAAATGCTCAACCCTCTACGGCCCGTAAAGCCCTCTACGGCCCGTAGAGGTGGTTTGGTGGAGTGCATTTAAACCCTACACGAGCCGTAGAGGTCTCTACGGCCCGTAGGCAGTACGAGGTACGAGGTCATTGAATGAAGTGTCTGACATTCAGTGTGTCAGTCTGAAAAAGCTAACCCTCTACGGGCCGTAGAGGGCTATACGGCCCGTAGAAAACCTGGTTGTTGGGAGCATTAAACCCTATACGGCCCGTATAGGCCTCTACGAGCCGTAGAGGGTCCAGATATATTTTTCTTCCTTGTCTTCTTTCTTCAGTTAACGAAAGAAAATTTAAAAACGCGGTGCACAAAAATCCGATCGATTCCAAGCTACCACGATGTCTTCGGGTCACTACGGTAATGTTTCGGATGAATGGGAGCATTCGTTTAGCCTATCTCACGTCTCGGAAAGCCTTTTCGGAGCCGTGGTGGAACGTGGTGAGGAGGAGGTTAGTTCCGTTGTTCGCTATGGTGACGGGAATGCACTACCCGATTTGAACCTGCTGCCCGATTTGAACCAGGAGTACGTAGAAGAACCGGGGTCATTTTACTTGCCTCCGCCAATCATCCACAGTACGAGGGAGGTGATAACGGTGGCGAGGAACCTGTCCCGGATGTTTCGTACGAAACGAATCAGGTGTGTTTATGAATTTGCACTTGTTTATAATTTAGACCCGTGTATATTTAGACTCGTATATTTAGGGTTTGTGAGATATTTAGACCCGTGTAGCTTTTTAGACTCGTATATTTAGTCCCGTACCTAAATTTGTTTTAGGGTTTGTGAGATTTGAACTCGTATATATTAGTTGTTATTTGAACTCGTAGGGTTTGTGAGATTTGAACTCGTATATATTAGTTGTTATTTGAACTCGTAGGGTTTGTGATAATGTGCCTAAGATCGAACCTCGTCCCAAACGTTTTTGGTTATTTTTTTTTTGTCTACGACCCGTAGAGGCCTCTACGGGCCGTAGGCATCATAAAACATCCATCTCGTCCTTCTTCATTCTCAAAATTAATAAGACTACTTCTACGAGCCGTAGAGGCCTCTACGGCTCGTAGGTAATCATTACCAATGATTGTATGATTGCCAATCATTGGTAATGAGTACCTACGAGCCGTAGAAGCCTCTACGGCTCGTAGAAGTCTGAAAAAATTGGCTCTACGACCCGTAGAGGGTTGTGTGAATAAAATTTATCTTTGTGCAAATAGTGGGAGCCTATTTAAAAAGCATTTCCGTCATCAGCCATGGTTTTGGCCAGCTACAGTGTATAAACGAATCCGGATTTACATACTTTGTTGACTTATAAGGTAGTTTTAATATCCGTACGACCTTAAAACAGAAATTTAAATACATCGGTTGCCGCCACAGAAGTTACTTTCTTTTTTTAATGAATTAATGCGCCTGACTGCGATAACAATGTTTGTCCACGGCAATCTTATCCTTAGAAGAAACCAATATAGAGAGTTTTGTGCACCAAAAATAAATATTGGGTGCCCGCTTGACCCTTTTGAATAGAACATGGCCTAAATTGACCCATTTATAAGTAAATCAGTTTAAATAGCCACCTCTACTATAGATACTGCTAGAAAAAACTCTTGAAAGATAGAAATATGTATATAACCAACCCAGAAAAATGACCATCTTTTTTATGAACATGCTGGATTAGCTAAACCAACCCAGAAAAATGACTATAGTTTTTATGAACATGCTGAATTAGTTAGCTACAAACCTTGAATCTCTTTGAGCGTGCGTTATTTTCAGAAAAACGGGCCGCATGCGACTGATATCTAGCGGGTTCACTTCTATAACTGTAAGCTGCAACTTTTGGCGTTGATCTACTATTTTCTTCATTTTGACTTCTAGCATTTCTAAATATGCCGTCCTTATCCCAACTCACCTCATAATCTGCCTTTAACCGTGACCCATGCTATTATAATAAAGACGTATAAGATTAAAACATCAGTGACTATGTATGTGCATTAATTATGATGTAACATTTTAAAGTAATTGATAGTAAAGATAACTTTCAGAAACTAATTTGATGCAGAATAATTACTAAAAACAGAACAATATCAAGTTATTAAGAAAATTTAATATAATAAGTAATAACAAACGAAAACTGGTATAGAATACCTTTTGCATTGACCTCCCACATAACACCTTTAAGGCCTTAGAAAATTCCCTATGGTCCTCAAACCGAACCACAATCTTACATTGGAGACCAGGAACTATGTCTTCACTATCTTCATCTGCATCTTTGTCAAACCCATCATCTTCGGAAACATCAAGATTCCTATTTAAAGACTGTCAGATAAGTAAATTGCAAACACTACACTCAATCACAGAATTTTGAATGATAACATGAACATTAATCATGCCTACACAACCTTCCTATCCATGTAACATTTAGACGACTTCATAAATATGCATCGCATGATTTTACAAAATGGGTTGGAAGCGTTGAGCTTATTCCGAATTTTGAACCAATGTAAACCACAGACCAAACTACTACATGTATAATGCTTTCAAATAAAAGTATGAGGGTGAATAAGTCATTTTTAAGAAGAAAAAAGTGGACTTTCCAGTTACCAGTGTTAAAACTGTCAAAATTTCCATGGAAGAGAAGGAGCTTAGCTCCATACATTTGAACTTAACAAATGTTGGTAAATGGTAAAATGAATTAATATCACAATTCTCTTTGGAAATGAGGTGTGTCATTATATGCCCTGCTTTTAAAGTTCAAACCAAAGTTTAATAGAACAGAAACGAGCCTCGAGGCGTTATCCCTTCGCCTCATGAGGCGTAAGCCTTGGGCGAACCGAGGCGTAAGCTCGAGGCGCTTTCAAAAAATAAATATAAAAAGTGTGTATATAAAAAATAAAATACTTGACCTAGAAAAGTCTAAAACCTCAAAAACACACATCAAAAATAAAACAATTGACCCAAAAAGTCTAAAACACATAAAAACACCCTAAACCACCCGAGGCGCACCTGAGGTGCACATTTTCTTAGCGCCTCAGCCCTCTTAGAGGCGTATGTACAATCTAAACCCCATGAGGTGCGCCTAAAACTCGTTTTCTTAGAGTTCCGCCTCGAGGCGCCATCAAGGTGTACGCCTCACCCGTTTTTTTAAACCATGGTTCAAACTTATGTCCATCAAAGTCACATCTGTGATTTCTTCAGTTATATCGCATTAGTGACAAGAAGTGAAAAGTGTAACTTCACTTATCCTCCAAAAATTTGAATTACATTATCTACTTATTCTATTACAGAAGAGTTGTGACATACTGACATATGGTTTGTTGCCACATGAGATTCTGAGCTGTAATATTTTGTTAGCAATCATACCATAATTATATTCCCATTATCTTTATTGTAGAGTCAACCCACATTAACTCTCCTCATAACTAGGAGTTAAGTAGTTTCCATGCTTATCACATTCTTGTAATTATTTATACGCTTGTACTCAATGTATTGAACATCAATTCAGTAAATAACATGGCATCAGAGCCATTCTAAAACTTTTGTTCCCCTGTGCAAAAAGGCTACGGTCTTGCAATTTTTTTCTTTTCATTCTTGAGACTTCGGTCCCTTTCTTTTTCCTGCAAACACCTTCCGCAGCCTACAACCTCTGTTTTCTGATTTGCGTTCGTCTTCCTCACAGCCATTTGTCCTCTGTCATGGCAGGAAGCGACACAACCCTTCCGAAGCCCACTTCGCAGCCCCTCCACCCGGTATACTCAGTGACAAACATCACCCAAAAAGTTCGCGTTCTTGATGGCGTCAACGTCTCTTATACCTCATGGGTTCGCCTGTTTCTTTTACATGCCCGCGGGTATCGCGTCCTTCACCATATTGATGGGACGCCCGCCCCTGACGAATCTGACCCGGACTACGCATCGTGGTTCGAAATCGACTCCATTGTCCTTCAATGGATTTACAATACCCTCTCCGATGGCTATCTGAAACGCATTCTTCCCGAAGATTGCAAAACAGCCCGCGAAGCATGGGTCAAAGTCCAAAACCAGTTCCACAACAATAAAGGAGCCCGTATTGCAGCCCTTGAACACGAGTTCGTTAACATGACCCTTAAATCTCAGCCGTCCCTTGAAGATTATTTTCTGCGACTCCGGGAGCTCGCGGATCAGTTGAATGATCTTGTTGATACACCCGTTACGGATAAACGCCTTGTATTGCAAATGGTTCGAGGATTGCCGAGTGAGTACGACACCATGGGAGCTTTGATTCATCAGTCTCAGCCTTCGTGGGATGAGGCGTGTGAGATGTTGCGTAATGATGAGAAAAGACGCCTAGCCCGGGATGCCTTGGAAGGTAACAATATTGTGGCCGCAGCCCACTCCTCTGCCCGTAACCCAAGCCGTGAACCACCCAACAACCAACCGCCTAACACTCGTGATACCAACCCACCTGCTAATACCCCACGCGACTATCGTCCCCGGTCCAATCAGACCCGTTCTAGGGGCCGCGGGCGTGGTCCGAATCACCGAACAAACTCTCAGCCCCGTAACCCATACCCTTCACCTTGGCCTTCCCAACCATCTCCTTTTCCTTATTGGACTCCACCTCCTTATTGGGCTCCTCCCCCTTGCCCATACCCCACTTCTGGCCCATGGACCCAAGGTTGGACTCCTTACAGCCCACCACAAAATCACTCCCCTAACACACAAAACACCTCGGCCCATCAACAAGGCAATCAACCTGCGGCCCATTCTCAGGCAGCCGAAGCCCAATCTGCTGAAGCCCATCTCACTGACTTGGACGCTTTGGACCCGTCCCAGATTGCTCAAGCGTTTCAAACTCTAGCCGTTGATCCTGACGATGAAAATTGGGACATGGACACCGGGGCAACCTCACATGTTACACTCAATCAAGGTACTCTCTCTAATCTCTCACCATTTTCTCACATAAAGTCCGTATTAGTTGGTAATGGCAATCGTCTCCAGGTTCTTGGATCCGGTAGCACCACCCTTAAAACACCCACCAAAAACTTTCAACTTAATAATGTCCTTTACAATCCAAACTTTATTCGTAACCTTATTTCCGTTCGACAGTTTACTATTGATAATTGGGTTTCTATCAAGTTTGACCCGTTTGGTTTTTCTGTGAAGGATTACAGGGATGGCACGCCACTGAGCCGACACAATAGCTCAAGTGGACTTTATTCCTTCAATAAAAGCACTCTAGCTCAAGCATTAGTTTCCGTTTCATCTTCACACTCATGGCATGATCGGCTCGGGCACCCGGGTCGCCACGTTATGGATTATTTTAGTTCTAATAATATTTTGCCATGTAATAAACTTGAATCTAATTTTGTTTGTCATGCTTGCCAGTTGGCTAAACATAAATGCCTCCCGTTTGTTGATTCCATGACCACAACCTCCATGCCCTTTTCCATTGTACATTGTGACTTATGGACCTCCCCCGTCGTCAGCACCGCCGGTTACAAATATTATATGGTGCTAATTGACGATTTCACCCAATATTCTTGGGTTTACCCTTTAAAATTCAAATCTGAAGTTTTCACCAAATTTTCAAATTTTCACAACTTTGTTAAAACCCAATTCAAACTCAACATACAACAATTTCAATGTGACATGGGTGGGGAATTTAATAACCATAGCTTTATTGATTTTTTTAACAAACACGGGATTCAATTCCGATTCTCTTGCCCCCACACCTCTCAACAAAATGGTAAATCGGAGCGCATGATTCGACGCTTAAACGACATCATGCTTTCTCTCCTCCTTCACGCCTCCCTTCCTTCCCGTTTTTGGGTAGAAGCTATTCACACGGCGTGTTACCTCCACAACATAATCCCCACCAAGACCCTACATAATCTTACCCCATGCTCCGTTCTTTACCAACGCCACCCGTCCTATGACCATCTTCGTGTCTTCGGGTGCGCATGTTACCCTAATGAGTCCTCGACTCGACCTCATAAACTCCACCCAAAATCCTCTTTATGTCTTTTTTTGGGATACCCCGCTAATTATCGGGGTTACAGGTGCCTTGAACTTTCTACCGGCAAAACCATTTTTTCCCGACATGTAACCTTTGCCGAGACAGTTTTTCCCATGGCATCCTCCAAAGACCCCAAACCCACACCCGAGTTTTGTGATGAGTTACCCCATTCCAACTTCACCTTTTCACACCCACCACATCCAAATGGACCGACCCCACCTCATCCTCCTAGCCCACTCGTGGCTCACTCCTCACATCCCAGCCCACCACGGCCCAATTCTATGCCATCCCATCTTGGTCCCCCACCCGCTTCCCTCCTCGGCCCAACTCACAACCGCCTCATCCAACACAGTCCAACCCACACCCACCTAACCCACTACAGCCCAATCCACAACCGAACCCGATCTCTCAACCTCAACCTACACCGGCTCCTCCTTCCCATCCTATGGTCACTCGCTCTCGAGCCGCCATTTCCAAACCAAAAATACCCTTCAACCTGTCCACTTTATCCAACACCGTTTCACTACTTCCCAAATCTCACCTCACCGCACTACAGGATCCAAACTGGAACGCCGCCATGGCCGACGAATACAAAGCTTTATTGGAGAATAATACGTGGGAATTAGTGTCGAGACCCTCATCTGCCCCTATTATTAGGTGCATGTGGCTGTTTAAACATAAATATAAAGCATCCGGGGAATTAGAACGATACAAGGCTAGATTGGTAGTAAATGACAAAAGTCAAACCGTTGGTGTGGATTGTGATGAGACTTTCAGCCCTGTTGTCAAACCGACAACAATACGGACTGTCTTAAGCTTGGCGGTCTCCCGATCTTGGCCTATCCATCAATTGGACGTCAAGAATGCTTTTCTAAATGGCAATCTAAAGGAAACTGTTTATATGCACCAGCCTCCGGGCTTTGTTGATTCTAACAAACCTGGTTTTGTTTGCAGGTTAAATAAGTCACTTTATGGGTTAAAACAGGCACCCCGTGCCTGGTATCATCGTTTCTCATCTTTTATTTTGCAGTGTGGCTTCAAAAGCAGCGTTTGTGACACCTCCCTCTTCGTTTATCAACATGGCACACAAACGGCGTATCTCCTACTTTATGTTGACGACATTGTCCTAACTGCATCGGACTCTGCCTTACTCACTCGCATCATTGCTTTGCTCAAAGGAGAATTTGCCATGACTGATCTAGGTCGTTTGCACCATTTTTTGGGACTCAAGGTTGAACAGAAAAATGGAGGTCTCTTCTTATCCCAAACATCATATGCTGTTGACATATTGAAACGTGCAAACATGTCAAATTGCAAGCCGTGTTCCACGCCAGTTGAAGTCGGATCAAAACTGGGCTCCGAATCTGGTGCTCCAGCTGTTGATGGTACTCTCTACCGCAGTCTTGCCGGGGCTCTCCAATATCTCACTATTACCCGCCCGGACATCACGTATGCAGTTCAACAAGTATGCCTATTTATGCACGATCCTCGTGAACCACATCTTCAGTTCCTCAAACGCATCCTTCGTTACGTCCGGGGCACCTTGGATTTCGGCCTACACATATCTCCATCCCGGTCCTCTTCGCTCACTGTTTACTCGGATGCCGATTGGGGTGGATGTCCGGACTCTCGTCGATCTACATCGGGATACTGCATTTATTTGGGAGACAATCTCATTTCATGGAGCTCTAAAAGACAACCCACTTTAGCTCGTTCAAGTGCTGAAGCCGAGTACCGAGGAGTTGCTAATGCCGTCGCCGAAGCTAGCTGGATTCGTAATCTCTTATTTGAACTCGGCATCATTCTCAAACAAGCCACTGTTGTGTACTGCGACAACGTTTCAGCCGTCTACCTCACCCAGAATCCAGTTCAACATCAGCGCACCAAGCATGTTGAAATGGACATTCATTTTGTACGTGAAAAGGTTCGCATTGGCGATGTCCGAGTCTTACACGTTCCCGCAGATTTTCAGTACGCTGACATTTTCACAAAAGGCCTCTCGAAGCAGCTTTTTACTCGTTTTCGCTCCAGTTTGTGCCTTCGACAGGCTACGGCTCAAACTGCGGGGGACTGTTAGCAATCATACCATAATTATATTCCCATTATTTTTATTGTAGAGTCAACCCACATTAACTCTCCTCATAACTAGGAGTTAAGTAGTTTCCATGCTTATCACATTCTTGTAATTATTTATACGCTTGTACTCAATGTATTGAACATCAATTCAGTAAATAACATATTTTAATACCCAAGAAACAGGTCCGAATGACTACTATGTTCATCAATTTATCAAAGAGTCGGCAAGTAACAGCCATCATAAGACATTGACAAGGTTATACTCAAAAGTAAGTTTTCTAACCACCTATATTTCATACCATATAATTTCTCAGTGGTAACTAAATCACTTGACGTACATAAAAGCCAAATCCCAATAGTTTGCATTTATTGTGTGTCATACAATAATCATACAAACCACAATGAAATATACAAGAGGAAGATACAGAAAAAATAAAAATATGTAAAGGAATCCAACAAAGAGGCATACCTAATTTTTCCTAATGCAGAAAACATTGTATGAGTAACCAGCATGGAAGGCTTACTTGAGACCCTTGTCTCAACAAACCATCGTGACGGAACACCTCTCAGCACAATTATGTCAGGTTCCCGTTTTCTACCCCTAGAGTATCCTGTTCATTGTTGGACATAATATTTGATATTATCCTAAGTATGGGTTATTAGTGTATATCCTAAGTTTTATATTAGTTAGATATATGGTAGTTATTTTAGTGAACCATCATGTCGGTTCATCAAAGGGCATCACACCCTTTCAATATGTATAAATAGGGCCAACCCCTATCATTTGTATTTGGATGATTTCATTAGTAATATATCAAGTTTATACAATTCTCTCTATTAAAATCTTACATTTGGCATCAGAGCCTTGTTCACATCGATTCATCCCTGTGAAAGAAGAGAGAATCATCAAGAAGTTTCATCCCCTGTTTTACCGAAAAAACAGAGCAAGACAATCCTTATAATTATATTCGATATCAGCGGTGATTATTGAATAAAAGATCATCCCCATCATCTATATAACCAAGGATTATTGATTAAAGGGCCCAGAAACCATAATACAGAAGGAACACGACCGGTAGAAAGAATCCGGCGAAGATCCGGCGAAATTCCGGCAAGACAGAAAACGAAGAAGAAAGATCAAACGTTACGGTTTGACGTTTACATCCCATCCCTTTATCGTTTAGAAAGAATCGAATACGAAAAAAAACCTCTTAATCCAGTCGAAAAATCAAGTTTTGTTATCCCCTATTTTCTGGAAACAAAAGTTTTTTTCCCGCCAAAATTTTTTTCAGACAAAAGAATCCAAAACGTTTATGTGAAACGTCTTCAATCTGAACGCAAACATTCAAACCGATTTGATTTCATAAACAAGTGTCTAAATCAAGCGGTGGATTAAGATTTTGAAAAAAAAAAAAACGAAAGCAAATCAAGTTTTATAAGAACCGTATTCGATCGAAAGTGATTTGATGAAGTGATTCAAATCAATACTCTGAAAAAAACAGACCAAGAGAAAGAAATCAGAAAGAAAGCGCACGATTTGTGTGCAGAAAGTTTTGTAAAAAGTTTTTTTTGACTTTCAAAAGTCAACCCAAATTTTTAAAGAAAATAAAATAATATAAAGGCAAAGTGCCAAACATTGTATTGCAGAAAATTTGTTTTTTTTTTCAAAGTCAAGATAAACCTTTGGGTTACTAGTTTTTACACAAGTCAACGAAACTTTTAAAGAAAAAAAAGGAATCAATATTTTTGGGATATTTTGACAAAGAAGTCTACGATTTCCTTTTTTTAATAAACAAATCAATTGAAAGATTTGTATAAGTTTCGAAAGATCAGTTTAGAAAGATTCACTGATCAAAGTATTAGAAAGAAATTTTTCATAATACTATTTTTGTGGAATCATTAAGTTTTGTTAAAAAAAAGGGAAGAAAATTCAAAACTGTTAGAAAAATTCCACGATAGAAAGTCAAAATCAAATCACACCGATTCATATAGCAAGTACTCCGAATCCATTTTGGTTCGTTGAGAAAAAAAATAGCAAGTGACTCCGAGACACTTCGTGACTCGTTGAGTATAGCAAGAAAAGTTAGTCCTTTGTGGCAAGTTAGACCTTTGTGGCAAGTTAGACCTTTGTGGCAAGTTAGTCCTTCGTGGCAAGTTAGACCTTTGTGGCAAGTTAGTCCTTTGTGGCAAGTTAGTCCTTCGTGACAAGTTAGACCTTCGTGGCAAGTTAGACCTTCGTGGAAAAATTCGACCTGTGTGGCAAATCAAGAAAGAAAACCTTTGCTTCAAAGTAAGCAAGCAAGAGAGTTTAGCAAGTCAAAAGAAAACCTTTGCTTCAAAGTAAGCAAGCAAGAGAGTTTAGCAAGTCAGAAAGTTAGCAAGAAAGCAAGATTGGAAAGAAAAAGTCGAAGAAAGTAAAGCAAGAAAGCATGGCAGGGAAAGAAGACAAAAACACGTCTAGCAGTTCAGTATCATCTCGTGAGCAAGGAAATGTATCACTACAATGCCCGAAATTGACAGAGACAAATTACACTTCATGGGCACTATTAATGGAAACAATCTTAAAGGCTTATGGTCTTTGGGAAACAATTGACGCGAAAGAAGGAACAGAAGCAGCAGATGAAAAGAAAGTAAATACTACAAAAGCAATGATTCTCCAAACATTACCAGAAGATATCTTAATGCAAGTAGCACAATGTCAAAATGCAAAAGAAGTTTGGGAATCAATCAAAGTTAGATACCTTGGAGCAGATATGGTTCAGAAAGCACGACTACAAACATTGAGAAGTGAGTTAGAAACTCTAAAGATGAAAGAAAATGAACCAGTAAGTGACTTTGCAAGCAAGTTAGCCAATATAAGAGCCAAATTCAAAAGCCTTGGCACAACTCTTAAAGATAAAGCAATAGTGAGAAAACTACTCAACTCAGTTCCGAAGAAGTCCCTACCTATTGTAGCAACTATTGAGCAATATTCAGAGATAGACACAATGCCATTAGAAGAAGCAGTGGGGAGAATAACAGCATTTGAAGAACGCCTCAAAAGTCAAAATGAACCAGAGCAAAATCATCAATCGAAACTCCTAATGGCAACGTCAAGTAATTATCATTCTGGAAGTTTGCACTATGGTAGAGGACGTGGAAATCATAACCATGGTAGAGGTCGTGGAAGAACCTTTAACAACGGACAAGGAAGAAACTTTAGCGAAGAAAGGAAAGAGTATGAGAGAAATATGAGTCAAGGATACAAAGACAAAAGCAAATTCAGATGCTTCGACTGTGGCAACTATGGTCACTTATCGTATGAATGCACAAAATGGAAAGACAAGAAAGATAAAAACGAGCAAGTATCCCTTCTCATTCATGAAGAAGAAGATCCAACCCTACTCTGAAGCAAGAAAGGATAAATCAAAATTAAGGGGGAGAATGTTGGACATAATATTTGATATTATCCTAAGTATGGGTTATTAGTGTATATCCTAAGTTTTATATTAGTTAGATATATGGTAGTTATTTAGTGAACCATCATGTCGGTTCATCAAAGGGCATCACACCCTTTCATTATGTATAAATAGGGCCAACCCCTATCATTTGTATTTGGATGATTTCATTAGTAATATATCAAGTTTATACAATTCTCTCTATTAAAATCTCACATTCATTGAAGAAATATCAATGTCCATCGCAGTTGAACTTCAAAAAACAGTAATTATTTAAACAACAACATTACAAATAAGGCGACATATATTTAACATAAACAACATAGTGTATCATCAAACACTTCTATGAATAATTACTATAACAAAACTAAATTGCATTTCAATTACAGGTTAGAAAGTAAAACTACTAACTACTCTGTCTATGAATAATTACTATGCCAGTTTTGATGAAACCGTGAACTGAACTATTTGGTTCTCAAAGTGGCTCACTTTGGTTAGGAGATTCTCTCGATTCTAATGGTTTACTGAAAACCCCTAATTTGAATAATGAAAAGAATGTTCTATCCTCCGTTGTCAAGTCTCACCCAGACGCGCGCCTACGCCCACTTTTCAGGCCCAATGCTTCGCCTCAAAGCCCCCTCATGCGCGTTTTTCAGGCCAAAAATCGTCTAAACATGTTTGTACAGGTCTGAAACAATTAAACAACCGTAGACAAGCCTGAAATCAAACTAAACTAGCCCTAAAGAAGCCTAAACATGTATAATACCCTAAATATTGCCTTCTTATACCATATGTCTCGCCTAAAAAAAGCACTCTCTTTTCAAGTGGCTTGCACTAAGACCCAAGGCTCCCCCTTTACGCCTTCGAAAACTATGTTCTATCATACCAAATTATCACTAATATTTTCCCAATTTGAATCTAAACAAGAGTTTATCTAACTCACAAACAGATAACATAACAGTACAATTATTCGCCTTTTGTTAAACAACTCGCAGAGTACAAAACAAACCTCTATCAGCACCATCAAATACATAATCCTCTTCCCACTCTTTCCTCATAATTTCAAACTGATCTGATTTCGGAACCTCAACTCCCAACTTAAACTTAACCCCAACCAAACTCAACTCAATCCCATCCATCTTACCAACCACCATTTCCCTCCACTCCTTAACCTTCTTCTCCACCTC
This sequence comes from Ambrosia x helenae, assembly GCA_030844895.1. Classification (NCBI taxonomy): domain Eukaryota; kingdom Viridiplantae; phylum Streptophyta; class Magnoliopsida; order Asterales; family Asteraceae; genus Ambrosia; species Ambrosia x helenae. Next base: position 68,088,962 of record CM061227.1, on the reverse strand, counting down.
AACAATATTATCATCCAAAAAGTCAAACTCCCGAATAAACAGCTTGCCGCGGGCAACGGGGTCCTCGCGCTTGCGTTTCTTAACGTCTTTGAATTTGTAAACATGAAGGTCGTATTTAGGGACGGTGAGTTTGAATGTAGTGTTTAGGAAATTGATTAGGGCGGTTTTGAGCTGCCATTCGTCGAGTGGTTTGATGGAGGCGTCGATTCGGTGGATGGTTAGGTTGAGCTTGAGCCTGGGGACGAGGGAGAGACCGGAGTCTAGGTCTAGGGTTTTGGTTGGAAGGAGGGTGTCTAGAGAGTGTGTGTTGGTCATAATGTTGGTATTGGTGTGTTGGAGACAAAGGTTTTTTTGGTTACAATTTATAAACCCAAAAATATTTAAATACTTGCCCTCCTAAAAAGTAAAAATGGAAAATTGTAGGATTGGTTACAAGTTTTGTTCTTTATGTTTATAGCTGATTACAAAGTATGCCCTTTACGTTTAAAATTGATTGATTATGTACTTTTTGTTTCAAAATCTTGTATGTTTGTCCTTTGGCACTAACCCAATTAGATTTTAACACTAATGTGAGGGTAAATTTGTCTTTCTACTCTTTTAGGGACTATATGTGTAACTGCCTTAAAAGTTTTGAAGAAATATGAAATAAACAACTAACTACCCATCACCCCCACCCCTACCCCCACCATCATCAACGATAACCACCACCCACACCCACCACCACCATAACCACCCACCACATACTACACACCAGATTCTTCACATCAACCCCATTAGACTGCCCATAAACACCACATCCTAACTAGATCATTAAGTCATTAACATTCATCTCCTCATCTCGAATAGACTTATTGGTAGAACTATTTTTATTTCATACAAAAAGCAACCTTCCTCCTCTGTATTTTTAATATTACCCTTCAACCCAAGTAAATGTCAGACCCACATTCTATTTATAAAAGAGAACCCATTGTTTCTCTACCTATCTCCATCCCACTACCAATAACCATACTCAACATAACCACCACACCAACACATACGGTCACCAAACCATCTCCAAATCTACCACAAAAAATTGCTACTGCACCTCACCTATTTTAATGGCCAGAAACAATTTCTCAATTATTTTGCAGAAATTCGACCTAAACAACTCGATCAATTAATGTAATCGGATTTAGATTCCACAAGCCCTAGATTTGTCTCTGGTATCATCAACAAACAATTTCTCAATTTCCCTCTCTATAAATGGTGTTGTTATGGTTGTACGGCTTGTTATGATTCGGGGGGGGGGTGGTGCGATGATGGTGGAATCAGTGGTGGTGTTAGAGAGTTGGTTAATGGTGGTGATTTGGTGCTAGTGGTGATGTGCGGTGATGTTCAAAATGTTGGAGGCTGGTGGTAGAGATTAGGTGGTAGTGGGTGTTTACAGACATTAGAGAGAGAAATGGAGAGTTGAAAGGGGTTGAAGGTTTGGTAGTGTCAGGTGGTTATTAGTACAGAGTTTATAAAAAATATATGTATTTTTTATTTTGTTCTAAAACTTTAAATTAGTTATACAATTAGTCCACAGAAGATTAAAAAGATAAAGTTACCCTTATATTAGTGTTAAAATCTAACAGAGTTAGGGCCAAAGGACGTAAGGTGTACGATTTTGAAACATAAAGTACAAAATTCGTTAATTTTAAAGACAGAGGGCATGCGTTGAAATTTAGTATAAACGTAAAGGATAAAACTTGTAATTCAGTCTAAACGGAATATACATGATTAAACTTTGTCTATCGTTATTAGAGTATTCGTAATGGTTAATGCTTTTAAGAGTTATGTCTAGACACATCAGTGTTGATGCTTTTCTGTGTGACAAAAGCTTCTTTAGATAGTTGGTCGTTTCCGCTTATAGTCGGCCCACACATATGGATTTGTATAAAGACCATGCATGGGTTTGTAAGCTAGGGTTGTTGGTTAAGTAACACTTGTGGCATAATTGGTTGTAATCCTTGTGATAGTTAATCAATAGATACAACGCATTTAAAGTATTCTTTGTGTTCTTGTTTGTTCGATTTGTTAGTTCCATAAACATCAATCAAAGGATTCCGCACCTTGATAGATCTGATCAATCTTGTAATCGATTCATTCCAAGGATCTATAATCAGTATCATAACACCCCTTCAAAAAATGTGTAATTATTAACGCCTATTAATACCATTTCAATCATTGCTTTGCATATTTTTTTCTCCTCTTTGAGCAATATATTATAAATGTCCATCCTTTTTCATGCCTCTATAACGCCCACGGTGATGGTGTTGGAGACGTTATCAAGCTCATTCATACCCTTATAATGCCCATTACGCATGGTCTTAGAACTGTCTCATCGAATTCTACGATATCATATTTTAGGTTATAGCTTTTAGATTTTAGAATATTTGTTAAATCATTGTTTCCTTTTTTTTTGTCACTATGTTTTTTTTTTTCTTTTTTGCGATTCATGGTGTCTTTTTCATCGGTGTTGTGTTATATTTTATGACCGATTGTGTTATATTTTGTGTTCCATTATGTGTTTTGCATTTTTTTTTCACCAAAACAAATCGCATAAATCAGAAATCTAGAAAGTGTCTATAAAATGTACCCTAAATAATTACTAAAAATAAGCAGATTCGTGTAACTTACAAAAATGTCTCATCCCCTCCTTTCCTCCCACGCAACAATATCTTATTACTATATATAATTTTGTGTAAAATACTAAAATGTATAACTAAAACTAACAACTTAGAGTCTTAGATTATTTTGTAATTAGCATTTTGACGAATACTTAGATTTTGTTAACCTCTTCTAAGACTAAATAAATTTACATATAGAATCAATTATTTATCAAAACAACTTATTTTTCAACAAAACATAAATAAGCATCCCAAACCATATGTTATGCTCATCTTGAAAGTGCTATATTAATATTATGAGCCAACAACATCGGTGCGCTAAGATGAGGCAAATGGCCTTCAACATTCAACATCATCACGGTGTTCTTCCCTCCTAGACTATCCTTCAGGTAAGTAGCAACGGACGTAGGCACTGAGACATCCTTCGCAGTCTGAATTATCCAACACGGCGTCTTAACTAGTCCTAGAACTGCTCTTAGGTCACTGTTGAACACGGTTTGGGATACAAATAGTGAAATGTCTGGTCTCATGTTGAACAATGTCCTACTGAATTCCCTCACTGCTACTGGAACATCTGCTCCTACTGCTAGTGGAGCGAATCCACATATCCATGATTCGTAGTTTGATTTCATCGCCATGAACAATTTCTCGATCTCACATTCCTCGAATCCTCCGTGGTAATCCTTGTCATTCAAAAACCTGATATTTGTTACATGTTAGATTCAATACAATGTAAAGAAAAATAGTACTTTAGACTAAAAAAAACTAGTATATGATACTTTTAAATAAGCATTTAATGGTTATCAGTCAATAACTTTTTTTTTATCTCTAGGGAGTTACCGGTTCCAAATGAGTATTTAATGCTGGAAAATTATTCATTAGTACTTCCAAAACAATATTAATGGTTATCGGAACTGATTTTTGAAGACTCCAGTGTTGAAGAATGATTCAAACTAGAAGTCCATGCACATGCATGGTTGTTTGTTTGGCTCCTGATCTTTTGGATGATCTCCTGGTTTTTAGTATTTGTTATTTTGAATAAGTTTATGTTAATAGTTGGTAGTCAAGTCCTGAATTCTTAGCTAGCTGTTGGTTTTCTTTCCTTTATATACTACACTTGTATTTCCTGTTTTGCATGCACTTTCTCATTTGAATAATAGAGCCAAACATTTGAGTTCTTTTTGTTTTGTATTATTGCCTTGAACTAATAGTGATATTAAAGCCTTGTCAAGCTCTATTCGAAATCTGAGTGTGTGAGTCTTTCCTTCAAGTGTCAAATGGCTAAACAAATGAATGCTCTTCCAATAGCTCCTAGCCCTATTCCCGTTTTCAAGGGAGATGGCTATGAGTTTTGGAGCATTAGAGTGAAAACAATCTTGAGATCTCGAGCTCCTTGGGATCTAGTTGAGAATGGAGTGAATGAGGGTGATACTGATCAAAGGAGACTGAGAACAAACAAGAAGAAGGATGCACACGCCATGGCAGTTATCCAGCAGGTAGTTCATGATCAGCTACTTTCCAGGATTGCAATTGCATCATCAGCCAAAGAAACGTGGGAAATCTTGAAATCGAGTTTCAAGGAGATTCTCAAGTAAAGGCAGTTAAGTTGCAGGACCTGGTAAGGGATTTTGAGAATCTCAATATGAAAGAAACTGAATCTATTAGGGGTTACTTTTCAAGGGTTATGGGTATTATGAGTCAACAAGGTCATATGGAGAGACCATTGCTTACAAAGCTGTTGTTGAAAAGGAGCTTAACACCAAAATTTGATTATATTGTTCCGTTTATTGGGTTTTCACATAATCTATCAACTCTCACACCTGTGAAGTTCATAGGTTCATTGCAATCACAAGAGGAGCGGATCAACAGTAGAGGTCAAGACAAAGTTGAGAGGAGTAATGAGCAGGCCTTACAAGTTTTTCAAGATAATAGTAGAAGCCCTCAAAGTAATACCAAAGGAAGAGGCAGAGGCTACAATAGAGGAAGAGCAAGATTTTCTAAAAGAAAGGGACCTCAATGTTATCAGTGTCACAAATTTGGCCATGTAAAGAGAGATTACTTGTATGTAGATGAAGGCCATGTGAATGTGGCAGACAATGATGCTCAGGAAGACATGAATGCTGGAGAGGATCAACACTTATTTATGGCAATGGTTTATTTTGAAAACTTTGCTCTTATGGCAGATGATGGTGGTAATAAAACATCAAGATCTCTTTGGTTTCTTGATTCTGGATGCTCAAATCATATGACAAGTAAGAAAAATATTTTTGTTCAACTAGATGAAACATTTAAGTTAACTGTGAAGCTAGGAGATAAAAAGAATTTAGAAGTTGAAGGAAAGGGAACTATGAAAATAGAACTTAAAACTGGTGGGCATAGATTACTTGATGATGTGTATTTTGCTCCCGGTTTAGAGCACAACTTGCTTAGCATGGGCCAACTGATGAGGAAAGGCTACTCCCTGTTGTTTGATGATGGGAATTGTGTTATCAAGAACAAAAGAACAAGTGCCACTCTAATGACAATCATGGTTGCTAAGAACAATATGTTCTTAATAGATTCTAATCATCCTGAATCATCAACTAATCAGATCTCAGCTCATTCTACTTCTATTACTGCCCAAGATGAAGTATCTAGATTGTGGCACTTGAGGTATGGGCATTATAATTTACATACATTAAAGAGTTTATATGATAAAAGGATGGTTATTGGTTTTCCTCAGATACATGTCATCAATGAATGTAAAGGCTGTATCTTTGGAAAGCAAACCAAGGCTCCTTTTAACTCAAAATTTTGGAAGGCCACAAGGAAGTTAGAATTGGTGTATACTGATGTTTGTGGTCCCATGCAAATGTCTAGTTTGGGTGGTAGTTTTTACTATTTACTATTTATTGATGATTTCACAAGGATGTGTTGGGTTGACTTTATAAAAGAAATATCAGAAGTATTTAGCAAATTTAAAGTTTTCAAAGCACTTGTTGAAAAGGATGCTGAGTGTTTTATAAAAACTTTTAAAACTGATAGAGGAAGGGAGTTTTGCTCAAAAGAATTCAATGTATTTTGTGAAACTCATGATATTAAACATGAACTTACTCCTCCCTACACACCACAACACAATGGTGTTGTAGAAAGAAAAAAAACAGAACTATAATGGGGCTCTCAAGAAGCATGATCAAGGAGAAACAAATGCCAAATTATTTTTGGGCAAAATGAGTAGCTACAACAGTGTATCTCATCAACTTGGTTGTTACAAAATTTTTAAAAAACAAGACCCCCTACTAGGCTTGGTACAATGAGAAGCCCAAAGTTTGTCATTTGAAAGTATTTGGAAGTCTTGCTTATGCTGTCATAGCAAATCAAGGCAAGAGGAAGTTAGATCACAAGTCAGAAGGGTATAACTGATGGATATAGGTTGTATAATCCAAAGACTAAAAGGGTGTTTACTAGGAGAGATGTAGAGATTCATGAACGTACGTAATGGGTATGGGGAGAGAATATGGACAAAAAGAGTTATGAAGCTACATATGTTGACCCATTTTCTGAAATGGGCCATCTTGGGGAAGCTGTAGAAAGTGAAAGTGACCATTCATCATCGGATTCATCTGCCGAAAGTAGCCATAGCAGTGACAGCTCACCTGGTGACAATGGAAGGTCAAATGTTCAAGGTTCTTATGGTCAGTTTTCTTCTGATCAGTCATCATCTCCATCACCCAAACTCAAAGCCTTAAATGACGTTTATGATGTTGCAAAGAATGTGAGACTTGATTATGACACTAACACAATTCTTAATGATTTTACTGCCTGTCAATTTGCTCTAAATATTGTTGATCCTATAAGTTATCAAGAAGCTGTTATGAAGCTAGAATGGAAAGTGGCCATGCAAGAGGAGTTACAACCAATTAAGAAGAACAACACATGGGAACTGGTGGATCTTCCCTTGAATAAAAACTTGGTTAGGTTAAAGTGGATCTTTAAAACTAAGATTAGCCAGAAAGGAGAAGTTCTCAGACACAGAGTTAGATTGGTTGTGAAGGGGTAATCTTAATAGTAGGGAATTGATTACATATAGAAGAACTTTATGTCCAACAGCCTGAAGGGTATGAAGTTATTGGATGTGAACATAAATTATACAAATTGAAGAAGGCTTTGTATGGCCTTAAAACAGGTTCCAAGGGCTTGGTATTCCAAGATTGATCACCATTTTATTAAGCATGGTTATAAAAAGGAGTCATAGTTAACTAACTTTGTATGTTAAGAAGGTGGAATCAAATCATCTAATCTATGTATGCATATAGGAATAATGGAAATAAATAATCCCAACTATTGACTATTGGCCACTAAGAGGCCCAACTACGAAAATTACCAATAGTGGTCCCAACTTTCGACATATTGGAATATAATGGACCCAAACTAACGGAGGTCTAACTCCGTTAGTGTGATGCTGACGTGGCATCCTAGGTGGCAAAATGATCCTACGTGGCATCCTAGGTGGCATGCCACGTTAGCACCACACTAACGCCGTTAGTTTGGGTCCATTATATTCCAATATGTCGAAAGTTGGGACCACTATTGGTAATTTTCGTAGTTGGGACTGTTATTGGCCAATAATCAATACTTGGGATTATTTATTTCCATTATTCCATGCATATATGTAGATGATATAATTTATACAAGTTCTTCTTCAAAATTGATGGCAGAATTCAAAAGAAGTATGATGGAAGAATTTGAAATGTCAGACATGGGATTATTAAAGTATTTTTTGGGCTTGGAAATTCAACGAACTAGATTTGGTATATTTCTCTCACTAGAGAAGTATGCTAAAAGTTTCTTAATTAAATTTGGGACGGTTGGTTGCAATGTGGAAGGTTCCTATGCAAGCTAAGGATAAGGTAACTGAAATAGCATACATAAGTTTAGTTAAAGGGTTAATCTATTTGACCCACTCAAGGCTAGCCTTGGCTTATTCAGTGAGGATTGTATTAAGATTCATGCAAGTTCCTTCAAAAATTCATTGGGGGGGGGGTTGCTACAAGAAAAATCTTAAAATATGTAGCTGGAACTTTGAAGTTTGGAATTTGGTATGAGAAAGTGTTGACATAGAGTTAACTGGATTTATTGATAGTGATTGGGCTAGTAATATTGATGATCGAGAAGGTATTTCTGCAAATGTGTTTACTCTTGGAAGTGGAGTTGTAACATGGAGTTATAAGAAGCAAAGTATAGTGGCCTTATCAAGAACCGAAATTGGGTACATATTTGCTACAGCTGCCACTTGTCAGGTTGTATGGCTAAGAAGAATCATGGAGGAATTGGAATTGTAGCAGAAGAAGGCCATGGTGTTGTTTTGTGATAATCAGTCAGCAATTAAGTTAAGTAAGAATCTCATTCTGAATAATAATTCAAAACATATTGAATTAAAGCATCACTTTGTCAGAGATACGGTTGCTAGTGAGCAAGTAGCACTTGATTTTTGCAAGACAAATGAACAATTGGTTGATATTTTGACTAAGGCATTTAGTAGAGAGAAGTATGTTGTTTTTAGGCAACAACTTGGTGTGAAAGAGTTTGAATCAAGGGGAGGTGTTGAAGAATGATTCAAACTTGAAGTCCATGCATGTGCATGGTTGTTTGTTTGGCTCCTGGTATTTTGGATGATCTCCTTGTTTTTAGTATTTGTTATTTTGAATAAGTTTACATTAATAGTCGTTAGTCAAGTCCTGAATTCTTGGCTAGCCATTAGTTTTCTTTTCTCTATATACTGCACTTGTATTTCCTGTTTTGCATGCACTTTCTCAATTGAATAATAGAGCCAAACATTTGAATTCTTTGTGTTTTGTATTATTGCTCTTGAACCAATATCCAGCCAGTCACCGGTCAGAGTATTTAAGAAGGAAAAATTGTTCTCTAATACTTTTATCTATTGGTTATTGATGACTGATTATTCGATCTCTAGCCAGTTACAGGTTCCAAATGAGTATTTGAGGATGAAAAATTATTATTTTTTACTTCCGAAACAATATCTACTGGTTATTGGTGATTGATCTCTCTAGTCAGTCTCCAGTTTCAAAGTGGTATTTAAGACGGAAAAATTGTTCTCTAATACTTTTATCTAAGGGTGAGCGGGTGGTCCGTGATGGCCGTGATCATCACGACAACCGCCCCCACCAAAACATCTCGGGCGCGAGGCCAAAATCTCGTGACAACCATCACGGAGAAAAGAGACCGTTAGGGATGAGGTGTGATGGTGTGATACACCACCCCATGTATTTAGTGATGGGTGTGATGGAATGATAAAAATTAAGGTAGCACAATCTAATTGGGTGTGATAAAACCCACCATGATGACCATCTCCGAAGAACCGAAACGTCTAATAGCTTGCCGATCCAGTTTCGAAACGGCTAGGGAACGGAAACGCCAAGGGAACGCCCCCGAAACGTTTTCCAAACCATTTCCGTAATTGTCAAAACGTTTCCATGAAGTTTCCTCGCCGTTTCCTAAATTCCAAAAGATCTACAATTCTCCTTGCCGTTTTTGAAATTATAAATTGGTTTTTAATGGGCTTTTCTAATCCAAAAGCATACACTTATACAAATCAAAACCCAAACCGCCTACATTATAATACACTTACACAAGGACAATCCTTATCCAGAGTTGGGTTGTATTTGAAGGATCCTGTTTTTTCACACGGACAGTTGTATGTTGCGCTATCAAGGGTCAAAAGTCGATATTGACTGAAGATAGTTATACTAGATGAAGATGGCAAACTGACGAACAAAACATCAAACGTTGTGTACAAAGAAGTATTTCAAGCTTTATGAATAATTTTATAACATTTTAATGCATTTTTTAACTTATCTTTATTGACGTTATGTACACACAACTTCAATAATACAAATATTATATTCATATTTTTATATTTTTCTTTGGTATGCACCGTGGGTACCCACGGGTATCTAACCTAGTATATATATATATATATAGGTTAAGAGTTGTGTAGAAAGTAGTGTTTTCCTAAGAAGTGTAGGAAGCCACACATTAATGACATGTGGCATTCTTAATATTAATAGAAAAGGGTATATTGGTAATTAACAAATTGGATTGGGTCTTTTTAATAATAAAACAATTTGAAATTATTAACTAGATAATTATGAAATATATATCAGTTATCAATTTTCCTTTTTTATGCAATTGAATATTAAATTACATATCATCATCTTAATCATCATAATTCTCACAATTTCATCATATCGACATCTTTATTTCTATTCACATTCACATGATGCCTTATTCCATATCCAATTTATTATGGATCTAATTTCATCTGCAGTTTATAACTAGGTGATTTTCATGGGAACAACTATGATGAATATAATACACAATTTATGAATACAAAACACTACAACATCAACTATTAGACATTAAAACACACTAATATGAAACTTATGAACATAAAACACAGCATCTTCAACTATTCTAAATATACTAACATACAACGAATGATATAAAACACTACACCAGCATATAACAACCATTCAAACACACCAGCATATAACTTTTGAATATAAAACACCAAATCATCAACTAAAAACCATAAAAATGTTAAAACATTGACAGTTGTGATAAAACACTATGCGAAGAAATAACACCAGTAAAACACTATACGAAGAAATAAACAATGATAAAACACCATGCGAAGATATAAACACGGGTACGTAAACCTTACACATAAAGTACATGATAAACATCTTCTGATCGTTGTAAGTTCATATAAAAACATTACAAAATCGAATTGATCTTTGATTGGCATTGATTATTGTTTCGGATTTGAAGAGGAGACAAATAAATAATCTAGTGTTTTAGACTTCATCCATTTACCTATAAATTAAAAAACACCAATAAACTTTAAAAGATTGTCGATTGAATCAAGAAGGAAGATGATTTGAAGGAGGAGGGTTTCTAGAAGAGGGTTTGAAAGATGGAAATTTGTGTGAATGTGTCAGGTGTTGTGCAAACATTTTTTATTTGATTCCTTTAAAAACACAAGTGACTTTACAATAATACCCCTCCATGTTTTAATTAACTAATGATTATAAAACACTAATTACATAAATGCCACTCATTTAATCCACACCATTAAAAATCTAATCCAAGGGATGTAAACACTTCTTAGACTTCTTAGGAAAACACTACTTTCTACACGAACCCCACCCTATATATATATATATATATATATGTGATATATCTATACGAATAGGTCTAAACCTCTCTGGCTCAGTCTTATGGCGTCTCAAGAAACAGAAGGATCCTCAAGTGCATTAGCAGAACAACCTGGATTGTGGGTCTATGTGACTAAAATCCAAAAGCAAGGTGCAACAGGAGGGGCTTGGAAATTTAAGTGCAATCTTTGCAGTGAAACTCGATAAGGATCATATTCAAGGGTTATAGCACATTTGCTTGGTATAAAAGTTATATCCATTGATGCATATATTAACCATGTTTGCGTGCTTTGTTTTATGTTTTTTTTTTGGAGACATGGAGTATTACATTAGCTTAAATAATATATAATAGTAGATGGTGAAGATGATGTTGTAGTTTTGTCGTGTAATGGTTCAATATTTTTTAAACATATTATTCTTGAATTCAGTGCATTCAATCGATTAGAGTTAATTGCCAATTTAGTCCCTAAGGTTTGTCAAAAGTTGTCAGTTTCATCCAAATCTTTTTATTTTGTCAATTTAGTCCCTATGGTTTCATTTTTTGTCATTTTAGTCCCTAAGGTTTGTCAAAATTGCCACTTTTATCCAAATCTTGTTAGTACACATGGACTAAAATGACAAAAAAAAAATGAAACCATAGGGAATAAATTGACAAAAAAAAAAGATTTGGATGAAAGTGACAATTTTTGACAAACCTCAGGGACTAAATTGGCATTTAACTCAATCGATTATTATATCTATATTGTCGTGTATACTATAATAGATCAATGTTTGTGTATAAAATAATATAACATGGTCATGACTCATGAATGATGATGTATATTGCCGTGTCGTGTTGTTTATATTGTTAGATTATATATTTATATTGTCGTGATGTATATTGTTAAAATCGATCAATTTGTTTATATAGGTAGCGGGATTGCTATTTGCAAGAAAGCAACAATGGGTGACAAACTTGAGATGAAACGATTAGAAGAGGCGTATGAAGAGAAGAAAGCCGAGTCTAAAGCTAAAGAAGTTGAGTTGTCGTGTGAAGCTAGTGTTGGATTTGAAAAAAGAAAAGGTATTTCAACACCTATTGAAAGAGCTTTTTGGTGTTGAAATTAGGGACCAACTGGATCAAGAAATAGCAAGGATGTTTTATACAGGAGGCTTACCTTTTAATCTTGCAAGAAATCCACACTATCACAGGGCTTTTCAGTTTGCTGCTGCCAACAAAATTGATGGTTATGTACCTCCTAGCTATAATAAGCTCAGAACAACCTTACTACAAAAAGAAAAAGATAATGTTCACAAGCTATTGGAACTTCTTAGGTCTACATGGAAAGAAAAAGGTGACTATTGTGAGTGATGATCGGAGTGATCCTACAAGAAAGTCTCTTCTCAATTTCATGGCTACCTCAGATAATGATCCTATGTTTCTAAAAGCAGTGAATTGTTTTGGTGAAGTAAAAGATAGATTCTTTATTGCTAGTTTGATGAAAGAAGACATCAATGAAGTTGGACATCAAAACGTTGTGCAAATCATTACTGACAATGCAGCAAATTGTAAAGCGGCTGGACAACTTATAGAGAGTTAGTTTCCTCACATATATTGGACACCATGTGTTGTTCATACGCTTAATCTTGCTCTAAAGAACATTTGTTCACCTAGTAATGTGGAAACAAATGTACTAGCATATGAACAATACAACTGGATAAAAGAGCTTCATGAGGATAACGCTTACAATAAAAAATTTCATCATGAACCATAACATGAGACTTTCGATTTTTACCAAGTTTACTCCTCCTAGACTGCTTTCGGTTGTCGTCCATCATTGTGATGCTTAAGAGATTAAAACTTATCAAAAGGGGTCTACAAGCTATGGTCATAAGGGAAGAATGGTCTTCTTATAGAGAAGATGACACCGTGAAAGCAAACTTTGTCAAAGACAAGATTGTGGATGATGAGTGGTGGGAAAAAGTATCATATATTCTAAGTTTCACTAGACCTATATATGAGATGATTAGAGTTTGTGACACAGACAAGCCATGTTTACACTTGGTGTATGAGATGTGGGATTCGATGATTGAGAAAGTGAAGATTGAGATCTACAATAAAGAAAAACGTCCGGCATCTCAATTAAGTCTTTTTTATGATGTAGTGTATGGTATTTTAGTGGCTCGATGGGCGAAGTATAACACTCCCCTACATTGTTTAGCGCACTCTTTAAATCCAAGGTATATGATTTTAAACTATGCTCTTGATTTCTATTATATACTTATTTTTTGACTTTTGAATGTTGTAGATATTACAGTGATGCATGGTTACTTGAGGATTCTACGAGACGTGCTCCACATAGGGATGGAGAAATTTCAGAGGAAAGGATGAAATGTTTTCGAAGGTTGTTTCCTAATGATGATGAGTATAGCAGAGTCCTTGAAGAGTATGCAATGTTTTCAATGAAGAGTGATCCTTTTGAGGATTTAACAAACATTTCAAAGATGGCTACTATGGAACCCAAGAGTTGTGGGTTAACTTTGGTGCTCAAACTCCTTTTCTCTATACTTTGGCATTTAGATTACTTGGGACAACCTAGTTCTTCTTCTTGTGCCGAGCGTAATTGGAGTACTTATGCATTTATTCACTCGCTTAGGAGGAACAAGTTGACTACAAGTCGTGCTCAAGACTTGGTTTACATCCACAATAATCTCCGACTTTTGTCAAGGAATCCGAATGATGATGGAAAGATGTGGGATGTGGGTGGAGATGCTTTTGATTCAATGGAAGATGATAGGGTAGGGATGAAAGGCCGGTGAGATAGTTTTGGAGGTTGTCGACCTCACTCTAGATGAACCAGATTTTGAAAAAGATTTGATTATTGAGAATTAATTACATTTGAAATATGTAGTATCTTTTGGATTTTACACTTTACACTTTACAATAATATCTATTTTGGAATTTCTTTAATATATTTTTATATTTTTTTTATTGCCGTATCTTTACCGTTCCCGTATCTTGAATTTTTGTGTTTTGCCGTTCCCGTTTCGGTGCTACCTAAATGACCACCTCAGTTACCCTAATGGTTATCAATGACTACTTACTCGATTTCAGTTATTGGTTCCACATGAGTATTGGGCAGAGTTTTTGAGAGTCGAAAAGTATTCTTTATTACTTTCAAAACAACATCTAATGGTCATCACTGAATGATTTTTCCAGTCCACCAGACCAAAAAATTATTCCCCAATGCTTTTATCTAATGGTCATCAGTGATTGGTTTTTTTTTTTTTTAAATCTCTAGCACGTTAAGTATTTGCCCAGTATTTGATACTGAAAAATTATTCTTTAATACTTCCAAAGTAGTGTCTAATGGTTACCGGTGATTGACTGGCTTTTGCAGTCTCTGGTCAGTCACCGGTTCCATATGAGTAACCAAATGGTTAGGTGATTGATTTTTCTAGTCCACAAACATTTACTAATTCTTTTGTGCAGGAAAAAAAAAACTTAGAAAAATAGAAAATGATCATATATATTTAATATGTTAATGAAGTTCACCTTGGGGAAGCACCAATGAGTATGAGTTTAGAGAACAAGTCAGGGCGGCGAACCGAGGCTAGAATTCCTATCATGGCAGAGACCGAGTGACCTACATACGCGCAACACTCAACGCCAAGGGTGTCAAGGATGTTAAGGAGGTCATCCGCATAGGCGTCAAGAGTTGTGTACCGCCCGAAATCAAAGTAGTCAGGATTAACACTCCCAGCACACACAAGGTCATAAAGAATGACTTTGTACTGTGAAAGGAAGTACGGGAGAATGCGGTTCCACGCAGACTGATCGGTACCGAACCCATGCGCTAGCATCATGTAGCTCCCGCCGGTACCGACAACTCGTACGTTAAGTGCGTCCAAAAGAGTTTGACCCATTATTAGTGTTGGAGATTGTCGCTTGGTTTGAAAGGAAACCAATATTATTGTGATATTTGGTTATATGTGTAAAGGTGGCCACATATTTGTTATGGGTAAATAAAGATAAAAAGGAGACAAAGAAAATGATGCATTTCTTTTCTAGTTGTGGTGGAGACACCACCCACTTTTGTGGATGCTTTTGTGGTGGTTAAGTATAAACAAGATGGGGATATTTTTCAGGAAAGAAAAAGTATAATATAAGAACATACTACTTTATTATTTGACATGTTTATTTGAATAAAATTCGGAGTTAATAATTGGGTGTTTAAATTGGGAATTTAGTCTTAAATATTTGCCATATGATAATATTTGGTCCCCAACATTAACCAGTATGTAAATAGTAAATTTACCTATCTCATGACGATAAGCACCAAATCCTTTTTTTTAGGCTTAGTAAATTTACCTAGCTCTTTGGTAGTTCTCTTTTAATAATACTTTGTCCCTATTTCAAAACAAATAATTGAAGTATATAAAGACAACGACATTTAATGTATGCTTTACCATTGAAAAAGTAAGAATAATTGGTCAAAAAGAAGGTAAATACTAAATAGTCCCCATTTTTCCGTTTTGAGATAGTCCATTAATCAATTGGATAGACCAAACGAAATGCATCGGTGGCCATTGAACAAAGTTGTCGGGTTGGGCTGTCGACTCGAGAGGTCGTTTTTTCTTTTTCTTACCGAAAAGTATTTAATTGAAATAAACAAGGGAGGAAGTGAGAGAGAAAATCTATTTATTCATTTCTTTAAGAACACATTAAACATATATATAGCATTATATATAAATACAATTAGCAACTTAACGTTGCAATTTAACGTCATCCTTTTCCGTCATCATTTCTGTCTTCATCACATCCTTCGTGCCCATTTCCTTTTCAACTGCCATTTTTGTCTTCAACCGCTTTGCCCTTCCTTTTGTTGCCCCTTCAACCATTGACTCCTTCAATTGGTAACTGGTAATTGTTACAAACGGCGTTAGTGGCAACCGGTGGTTACGGTTTCTAGCAATAGATAAACGGTCATAACAACGATTTAAGACATCTTTTCGTTGTGTATAAATGCCTTTTAATCACATCCGTAATTGGGTAACGAATTATTTGAAAAACATCATTGAACATTGTAATTTCTTCTTCTAACACAAAGCACAGGTTACAAGAACATCCCAGACGGGGTGACCACGGTGGCTGGCCACCGCTGGAAATGAAGAGAGAAAGGGAGGGAGAGAGGCATCAAGGTGACTGTACCGTCGTGGTGGTATGTAGCCGGAAAGAGTATTCAAGAGAGAAGACAAACACTCGGGAACTCTAACATGTAACTGCGGTGTTGTTCAATTAGCGGTTTTGATAGTGGTATTGATGGCGGAGGGAGCAATTTTGCGGTGGATGCACAGACGGATCTGGCCACCAAGAGTGGTGGCACCCCCACGCCCCCCCCCCCCCCCTCTCTCTCTCTCTCTCTCTCTCTCTCTCTCTCTCTCTCTCTCTCTCTCTCTCTCTCTCTCTCTCTCTCTCTCTACTTTCAGATATTTGCTTGCAAGAATAACCAGGTTTGAGAACATGGTTTTTAACTTTTTGTTTGAGATACAATAATCCAAGAACAACTTTTGTTTGACCCATGGTTTGAGAAATGTATTTTACTTTTAAAAATAAAAAACATTAAACATGAAAAATGACATTGTTTGTGGCATTATGTGTTGGGTCTGCTGACCTGGAGAAGAACAAATGATTGAAAAGCCAAAACATGCTACATATGATCCTAAATAAAAACAGCATTTACAAGTTACTTCTCCCAAAAGACTGTTGACTCTAACATCTGCTGTACCCCAACAACTGCTGGAACAACAGCTGATCACAAAGGTCTGATGAAGAAACAACTGCTGGAACAACTACTGATCACAAAGGTCTGATAAAGAAACAACTGCTGATCAAAGTACTGAAGATTCAAGGTCTGTTGGAGCCAACAGTAGTACAGCACTTAGGCTCCGACAGATGATTCAAGACCATCAGAGGTTTACCTATCAGCTGTTTAGTTATCAGAGGTTTCCTATGTAACAGTGTTTGTTTCATCAGATGTTTTATGTTGTTATTCTGTTAGATGTCACTGTCTTAGGTGACGTCAGCCTAGGTCATCACTTGTTTAGATTGTCTATAAATAGAACAGTGCATGTATTGTTCTATTCATCACTCAAAACATTCTCTTAGACAAACTTACACAAAGTGATCAGGCTGAGGGGGAGTAATTGTACAATCATTTGTAATCATTAAGTTTTATGAAAGCTTTCGATTCTAAAACAATTATTCTCTTGTTTTGATTTATAGTTTATCATTCCGCTGCACTTTCCATTTATAGACTTACTTCTTTCATCTTTCATTACTTAAACAATTAAAACAATCAAACTCAGATCCTAACAATTGGTATCAGAGCTTGGTCAATTAAATTCGATCTAACCAATCGATTTAACATAAACAGATCAGCTCACAATTATTGATATCGTTTGTTTGTCGGATTGAAATAGAGTAATAGTTTATTTACGATTCAATCGTTTTATAAACTGACTTTGTTTTAGAAACAATCAGAGAATGACTTTAATCAATCACGATCCACATAAAACTGGCACGAACAACAAGCCACCGATGCTTGTCAGATCTGAATACAATATTTGGCAATGTCGGATGAGCCATGTTCTAGCTCAACAAAACACTAGGTGCTGGAAGTCGGTTATCTTCGGACCACATCTTCCGATGGTGCCGAGTACCGAAGATCCCAAGGTTCAAAGATAAAGTGTTATAAATGTCATAGACTTAGTCATTTTGCTAGGGAATGTAGGAGTCAACATGGTACACCTATGATTACCTATCTAAATCAAAGGCCACAGACCAACACTTATCAGGTTTCCCAAAATACCCCTAGACCAAATGTGCAAACTACTGCTCATTTTGCACAGTCCTCTACCATTGTTCCTGTCCAGTATGTCCAAACCACTATTCCTCAGATCCACTATGTTCAAACCCTTGTTGCTCAGGCACATGGGCTAATGACTGCTACTCCACCCTCTGCTCCTGCAGAGACCAGTCAACAGAGTTTCTTCATACAAGGCTTTGTTGATTGGAGCAGTCTACCAGATGAGTTAACAGATGAGAACTTTGCTTTTGTATCCAAAGCTGAAAATGAACCAGAAAATTTTTGTTTCATGGCTATGGATACAATTGTGGAAGAGGTGGAATCTGAGGATGTGGTGACTGAATCTGAATATGTGACTAATGATATTGTTGATGCATTAGTTCCAGATGAAAAGTCTGGGGAAGAGGTTGTGAATGTCTTAGATCCCTGGGGTGATGATTGTGAGTGCAAGTGTGATTGTGCATTGATGGCTGCTGCTAAGGTATCTCCTCAAATCCTAAAAGATTTGTGTTCAAACAAATGTGTAATAGCATTTGCTAACATTAAAGAGATGAATGAAAACCTTAGAAAGAAAATTTTAGATAATGAAGTTCAATTTGAAAAACTTTCAAAAGAGTTAAAATCAAAATTGACTGAAAAAGAATCTGAAATCCGCAGTTTAAAACATGAAGCAACTATAACCAAAGACCAGCTCCAAACTATGATGACAAAATATCATAGTTGTAAAAAGGAGCTTGAGGCCACCCAAGTTGAATGTGAAAAATGGGTGGAATCTTGTAAAGGTTTTGAGATGCTCCTCAACAAACAAACCAAAAGTCATATAAAGTTTGGTTTTGGTTTTGAATCCACTGCCCTAGCTTTTCAAAACACTGACAAAAGCGAAAAAAAGTTAGTTGAGGTAGTACCAACTAATTTGTAGGCTTAAGAGACTAAAATCACTGAACCTAATAGCAAGAAAATTATTCTTGAAAAGCCTGAAGGTTCCTCATCATTCACTAAACTTGAAAAATATGAATTTAAACCTACTTGGTCTGATGAGTGTGATACTCTTGAAAACTTCAATGAGTTGATTTCAAAACCCCTGATGGTAAGAAAGCACCACAGGCAAAGGTCATTCCCTTAAAAGACCTTCCAGTAGATGCTCAAATATCTGTTGAAAAGAAGGTTGAAAAAGGGAAAAAGAAAGAAAAGGCTGAACACTTGTTTTGTGATTTTTGTGAAAAGAAGAATCATGTTACTAAAAATTGTTTTCTTCTAAAAGCATATGATATCAACAAAGGAACAAGTGTGTGTGATTCTAAGACCACATGCTCAATATGTGGTAAAAAGAATCACAAAACCAAAGAGTGTCTGTATCTCAAAAATTTTGATGTCAAAATACAAGAGTACAAGGCTAAAACTCTTGCAAGTCAAGTGGGGAGTACTCCAAAAGAAAAGCCCAAACAGACTTATGTACTAGCCCAAACATCTGTTACCAAAAGTCTTAAAACATCTGCTCCCAGGGATGTCCAAGTAATAGATGCTCCACCCACAAACAAGTACCCAAGAGGATATGGACAACCACCTTGTCATAGTCTGTCACATGTTTATGAAGAATCCAAGAGGCCTTCAAAACCAAGAGTGAACAGAAACCCCTATGATTACTATAATCTGACAGGAAATGATCAAACATCTGTTGCACCAAGTGTTGACATCCAAGCACTGGCAAATGGTCAGCAACAGTTGTTGAACTTGGTTCAAAAACTGGTTCAAACCACTGATCATCTTCCTAAGCTTGAGGCTGAAAAGTCTGTGGACCCATCAAAAGTTGGCTTTGAACACTTACCAAAACTAATCCATTACTGATGTGCAGGGAGCTTCTGCTTCCTTAGATAGTCTATGGTATGTAGATAGTGGAGGCTCTAGGCACATGACAGGATGTAGAGCCATTCTTCTGGACTTCTTAGCTCATGGAGGGGGTGATATATCCTTTAGTAATGATTCAAAAGGTAAAGTGTTGAGTTCAGGGACTGTTCAGGCTGGGAAACTCAAGTTTGAAAATGTCAATCTTATTGATAATCTTAAATTTAATCTTCTTAGTGTCTCACAAATGAGTGACAAAGGCTATGGGTCATTCTTCACTAAGAAAACTTGTAAGATTATTGGGCCAGAAGTGGTTAAAAAGATTGATACCATCATAGCTGAGAGCAAAGCACAACTTGTTGCTCATAGGAGTGGCAATGTGTATGTTGTTGATATGTTGAAGGATAATCCTATGGCAAATGTCTGTCTGCTTTCTACTGCCTCCACTAAAGAGACAGAATTGTGGCATAGGAGACTGGGTCACACCAACCTTCAAACAATCAACTCACTCTCCAAACAAAGCCTTGTAAGAGGTCTACCATGAAAAGAATTCAAGTGTGATGAGCATTGTGTTTCCTGCTTAAAAGGGAAACAATATAAAAGCTCTTACAAATCCATTGATGGGTCCAAAACAAGTCAATGTCTTCAATTGTTGCACATGGACTTGTTTGGCTCAGTTAAAATCATGAGTCTAAGAAGAAAAAGATTTTGTCTTGTCATAGTTGATGATTTTTCTAGGTTTACATGGACTTACTTTTTACACTCTAAGGATGAGACTACAGGTATTTTGAAGGACTTTGTCACCAAAGTTGAGAAACAATATGACTTGCCAGTAAAAGTCTTTAGAAGTGACAATGGAACAGAGTTTAAAAATAAGGAGTTGGATGATTTCTGTGTGTCAAAAGGAATTGTGATGCAGTACAACATTTCAAGAACACCAGAACAAAATGGGGTGGTTGAAAGGAAAAACAGAACTCTCATTGAGGCTGCAAGAACTATGCTAGCAGATTCTGGTTTGCCACTGTCCTTCTGGGCAGAAGTTGTAAAGACTGCTTGCTATGTTCAAAATAGAGTTTTAATTAACCCAAAACATCAAAAGACTGCTTATGAAATTCTGTTTAAAATCAAACCATTAATATCATTTTTCAAAATCTTTGGCTGCCCATGTTTTATTTTAAATTTTAGAGATTCCATTTCAAAATTTGCAACCAAAGTAGATTGTGGGTATTTTCTAGGATATTCTTCTACTGCCAAGGCCTATAAAGTGTTTAACACAAGGACTAGGACAATAGAAGAAACTCTGAATGTAAAGTTCAATGAACTTTCATCCATAAAAATCCCAGCAAATCCTGCTGAACTGTTTGATTTAGACAAATTCAAATTTGAAGATATTACTGCTAAAACTGACAGTGCAAGTATTCCACAGTCTCCACAACAGGATTACAGAATTGATGTTGTGATTCCAAGTCAGTACAAAGTCACTTCTGTATCAGGGGAAGCAGATGTTCAAAACACCTGTCAAAACTCTGCCACATCTGTGTCAACCACTGTTGGCCAGTCTTACCCTCAAACCACTGCCTCATCAAGCTCAACCACTGTTCAATCATCTGTTGACAAAAGTCCAACCTCTGTTGACAAAAGTCAGTCCAACTTTACACCACTTGGACCCATTCCCCCACTTCCATTTCAAACATTTGTTGGTACTACAGAAGTGCAAACAAATGTTACACCAACAGAGTCAACAAACCTCTGTCCTTCACCTCAAAATGCCATCATACCATACTAGGGAGATTAATCTACCTAAGAGCTCATCCACCAGATCAAATCATTGGCAACATTAGAGAGGGTGTGCTCACAAGAAGCCAATCCTCAAATATCTGTCTTTTTGTAGGCTTTCTATCTCTCACACAACCTGTTAAGTACCAAGAGGCACTAAAAGACAACAGTTGGGTAGAAGCCATGCAGGAAGAGCTCCTTCAGTTCAAAAGACAAGTATAGGAACTTGTACCACTGCCAAAGGATGTCTGTCCAATTGGCACAAAGTGAGTCTTCAAAAACAAAACTGATGAAAGGGGTATAGTTGTCAAGAATAAAGCCAGGCTTGTGGTTCAAGGCTTCAGACAAGAAGAGGGGATAGACTATGATGAAACCTTTGCTACTGTAGCTAGGCTAGAAGCTATCAGACTCTTCCTAGCCTTCGCTGTCAACCACAACATCAAGGTGTATCAGATGGACATTAAATGTGCATTCTTTTATGGCAAAATTCAGGAGGAGGTCTATGTATGTCAACCACCTAGTTTTGAAGACACATTCCATTCTGATTATGTCTATAAGCTCAACAAAGTTCTGTATGGACTCAAACAAGCACCTAGGGCCTAATATGAAACTCTTTCCACCTTTCTCTTATCTATTGGTTTCACAAGAGGTAAAATTGATAAAACTTTATTTCTAAAATAGAGAGGGAAAGATTTAATGATTGTTCAAATATATGTGGATGACATTATTTTAGGATCCACATGTAACAAAATGTGTGAAGAGTTTAGGAAACTTATGACAGTAGAGTTTGAGATGAGTGCTATGGGTGAACTTCAGTGCTTCCTTGGTCTCCAAGTGAAGCAGCTGCAAAATGGCACATTCATTCATCAAAACAAGTATGTTAAAAACTTACTAACCAGATTTGAGATGAATGATTGTAAGCCATGTAGTACACCCATGAGCACAGCCAGGCTACTCACTATTGATGACAAGGATGAACTGGTTGACCAGACACATTACAGATGCATGATTGGGTCTTTATTATACTTAACTGCATCCAGGCCAGACATTATGTTTGCCACTTGTGTCTGTGCAAAATCCCAGGCTTCACCTAGAAAGTGAAACCTTATTGCTGTGAAAAGGATATTCAGATACCTAAAAGGTGCTCCCACACTTGGTATCTGGTATCCTGCTAATAGAAACATTGAGCTTTCAGGTTATTCAGATAGTGATTTTACTGGCTGCCACAACACAAGGAAGTCTACATCAGGAGAGTGCCAATTTCTAGGGAATGCCTTAGTCTCATGGCAAAGCAAAAAAGCAAGCAGCTGTTTCAACCTCAACAGCAGAGGCTGAATACATTGTTGCTGCAAGCTGTACAGCCCAACTTATGTGGCTTCAAAATCAACTACTGGATTTTGGTATAACTACACTAAAGACTCCACTCATGCTGGATAGTCAAGCTGCTGAAAATATCATCAAAAATCCAGTCTCTCATTCAACCACAAAGCACATAGACATCAGACATCACTTTGTCAGAGATAGCTATGAAAAAGGTTTGATTTCTCTGCACCATGTTCCAACAGAGGATCACCTGGCAGATGTGTTGACAAAAGCTTTAGACACATCTACCTTTGAAAAACTGATCTCTCGGATTGGTATGCTAAACATGGATTAAACAACAAAAATGTTTTAAATAAAAACATTAAAATGTTTCAGAAAATCAAAATTCATCCTTAAAAATAGCTTTTTAGTTGAAGAAACTGCTAAGGATAAAACAACCACTGTTTCATCCACTCTATCATCTGTTAGTTGAAAAATCAGTTTCAAACATCTGATCAGATAAAACAACTACTGCTTGGTTGAAAAATCTGTTTTCAAACGTCTGATCAGATAAAACAACTGTTTCCATTATATATATATATATATATATATATATATATAAGAAAAACCTCAAGTACTGTTAGCATCAGCACTTTAGTAATTCAACAGCTGTTTGCATCAGTCCTTTGGCAACAGCTGTATGCCACATAAGCTCCATCAGATGTTTGCCACGTCTGCTCTCAAAAGCAGAACTTTGGCCACATCAGCGGTTTCATCAGAGGCTTTAAAACCCTGTTTTACCACAACAGTTGTTACACTGTCTCATTGTATTCAAAATACTGAAACCGCTTTCTTCAACATCTAACCCTCATACAAATTCCTTCCATCTTTTGACTCGAAAACCATTACAATGGATCTTCAAGCAAAAGCCACTCACAATTACCTTCCATATCTGGTTAAAACAGATGAAAACATTCTGTTCCATACCACCATTGATGTCTTTCTCCAATCCAAATACCTGTCAATACTCACCGCTAATGCAACCATCTACATCGATACTCTCCAAGAATTTTGGTTAAATGTTGATGTTCTACTTCACGACAAAAAGCCTACTACCATTATCTCAAAGATTGGAGATACAAATATCACCATAACCCCCCAACTGATATCTACAACCTTCTCACTAAATGACTTGTCAGGTAAAGATTCTTTCCCTAAGGCTGAACTTCACACTGAGTTTCAAAAAAGTGATTATGATTCACAGATGACTGGTTCAACACTTTTCAAAAAGTTTTTCCCACCAGTCATGAAATTTTTCTTTCATACACTCCTTCTCTGTCTCTCTGCTAAAACCACTTCTTTTAATGAAATCCCATTGAAAGTTTAGTACTTGGGATATGCTATGTTGTCAGAATCTGACTACAATCTATCCCAGGCCCTGTTCCTGGATTTAGTGGAAAATATGAAGGGAGTCAAGTCTGGGTCAAACAATGCTTTTCTGATATACCCAAGACTTCTAAGTGTAATCCTACAAAAGGTTTTACCTGAAAAGGTGTTTAAAAGGGTAAATCATTTCAAATGAAGAGTCTTTAACAAGAAACTTTTACAACAATGTTGGGTCCAAACACCCAAGAAAAAGTGTATAAAGTCAAAGTTTTCAAAAGACAAGCAAAGAGTGATAAGACAACAACTGTTGTCAAAACCTCTGTTGATGAGCCCACTGCTCCTAGTGATCTTGGCACTACATCTAGTGCTGTGAAACCCACACCAGCCACCTCCAAAAGGAAACATCCATCCGCAAAAGCCCTCCAAGAAAACCAAAAAGGGGCCTTTGGAAGATGAGATACCAGAGGACAACCCTGTTGCAGCACAAAAGCAGCAAGAAACCACTGTTGTTACTCCCTCACAACAGTTGGAGATATCTCAACCTGACCAAACTCCTCATGAATCCTCATAAAAGAATAATGTTGCAAGCCAAGGGGAAACACATCATGAGACATATGAGTCACTTGACCATATGCTCATAAGCCCTTCTCCCAGGGCTACTTCTCTTTTCACTCCTCAATCCTCACCTTCACATGTCCTTCCAACAATGCAACCATTGTTCGAAGCTATTGATAAAACTCAGGATATTCAAGTTCCTCTCGATCACCTATCACTGAGAGTATACACCAACAAGTGACTGGGACAGAGAAAAATCAATTAGCTAGCCCACGAACAGAGGAGGTTACACCCCTTGAGTTACATGTAACTCAAGGTGAGTTTTCAAGTGAAGCAGCCACTACTGATGTAGAGACCATTGTCTCACAACAGGACAGTGGTTACATAGCTAAGACTTCCTTGAAGGCAACAACTGATGAGGCCACTATAGTGACCCCAAAATCAGTTGGAAGTCCCCAGAACCAAGACAAAGGGGCATCTGGTTCTCATTATATGGACTCACCTCCTAGGACTGAACAACTTACAACTACCACTGGTAGGAATCCAGATGATCCTATTAACTTAGGTGATGGGTTAAAATACCAAGAATTGACGGATAGAGTACAATCCATTGAAACCTCTGTTGCTAACATCAAGACAGATCTCAAGACTATCATGAATCTTTGGCTGCTCTAACCAAAAGTCAACCATCAAAGGAAGAAATTGCTAGTGAGCTATGGAAATCTGTTTCCCCCATCATCATAGCTCATAGAAGACTAGCAGACCAAACTCATGAAACTTATATTGCTCAGATCAGGACCATGGTAGATGCTAGGTACAAAAATACCCAAGCAGACATTAAAGCCATAAAAGACCACTTGCTAAAGACCACTGGCTTTGCCCCTACCACAATTCTCAGAGATGAAGATGTTGATGAATTCACTGCTGATGATGTCAAAAAGGGGGAGAGTGGCAGAGATAGATTGCCAAAGTTAGATCCCTTTGGATGTCCACCCTCACAAAAGGGTCAATCACAAGCTGCCAACAAACCAGGGTCTGCCCCACCAGCACCACAACAACCCAATGTTCAAACCACTGCTGATGTTGAAACTGTCAATGCTGGCAAGGCAAAAGAAGTTGACAACTCTGCCAATGTCTTTGCTGAAAAGGCTGCTGAAGCTAAGCAAAAGAGGCTTGACACATTGGAAGTCAAGGCAGAGGATCTAGTGCAAAGAAAGATAGACCAACAACAAGAAGTTGAGGATGTTGGCTCCTCTAAAAGGAAGAAAATGTCTGCAATACACACCAGGCAACCACCATTTAAAACTGCTGCTGCTAAAACATCTGCTGCTAGAACCACTGTTGCCATCAAAACCACTGCTACCACCAAAACAACTGAACCTACAATCACAACCACCAAACCAACCACTGAACCTACTACCACAACCACCAATACAACACCTACAACCATACCAACCACTTCACCACCTAAATCCCAAACATCTGCTGGTCCTGCACAAGTGCCAACAGATGTTAACACAACCACTGCTGCCCAAACACCACCATCACCACTTATCTTGTACAAAAGGAAGAGGAAATCAACCTTTGTGGTATAAGATGAGAATATACAAACCTCACCACCTTCCACATCAACAACAAAATCTGCACCTATACTAGCCATTCCACTTACATCATTTTCACCACACACTTCTCATTTCACTTCTCACAGACCAACACCATCTATCACACCATTGGCTGCTCAGTATCCTCTTGAGCTTGATCTACTCAAGGGGGAAATGCAATCATTCTACAATACTGATGCGTGAAATGTGTGATAAATATATTTTAAGTCAAATTAATTTCAAAACAAGTTTTAAATGGGAAATACCCACTAAACCACACACTACCGGCAAGTGTACCGGTCGAAAGTAGTAAAGCAAATAAGTCCGAGTATCGAACCGTGGACACAGTAATAGCGGCTCTCGGTACTAAACTTTCGTCGAGTCCTAGTCTAATAAATTGAAGTGATGGTGATTTAATTAATTACTAAAAAAATATAAAATTAAAGTAAATAAAATACAAGCAACTCAAACAAAGCAAACGAACAAGTAGAACAGGATTAGATCAAGTAATGAGAAAATGGCTACCTAGGTAAGAATCAAGGTGACTGACTTATAGCTCTCAGGATTGGATAAATAGGTTTTGGCTACCGGGATCTTAAGATACACTAAACTAGACCAACACTGGAACGCGAATCACTCTCCAACATGTCGCAATACTGAATCTAGGGAAGTGTGTAAACTCACCGGTCTCGGGTTCAGATCACCTCTCGGTCTCTCCAAACTATGCTCAGGTATCCTAAATCTGAATGTCCTCTCGGCCCCCTCATAAACAATACATCCGGGATGTGTAAGGGATGCAAGGGATAGTTATTCTAACAGATTTCTAACACAGGATGCTAACAAAACAGGCACGCTAGGGGTGACTCACTCTCATGCAGACCACGGTCCCGAATACCTACCAAGCTAGACACACTGACACCTAATCTCCTCCCGGTCTCAAAGTGGTAGAATGCTAAATTACCAAATAATTAATTAACTTGTTTCTAGGGTTTACTACGTCTAGCAACCTAAAAATATATCAAAATCACCAAGTCTAAGATACTCACAAAACCCTAGAATAAAAGATACAAAATCAATTAAACTAGAATTAAGCGAAACAAGTAATAATATTCAGATATCAAGCACGCATATACAAAAGAAACCTTATTAGAAAACTCTTTACCAAAACATTATCCAAAACATTATATAAATCCAAACCGAAAACTATTATTCAATTATCACCCATCATCAATACCTAGGTAGCACTAAAAGTTTAGCTATTCATAGTCATAGAAATCAATGAAAACATAGGTTCAAACAAATAATAAAACATAGTATCAAGTAGTTGAAAACACAAAGTAATCAAAAACCAAAACTAGTATTTTAGATAAACAAACCCAAGCCTTCACCAATGGTTCCAAGCCTCCTTCTCCTTAAAAATTTCCTTTCAAAAATCCTAGTTTTTTTTTTTTTTGCTATCTAAATATTTTTTATTTCAACAAATGGGGCAAATTACATAAGAATAGAAGGTAGTCGGGCAACAAGATGCGCCGCCACCCCCTTCTGAATAGAGAACCCTAATCTAGAGAACACAAATCCTTGCCCCTGGGGAGTTGAGAAGTTGCTGTGGACCACCCGCTGGACTCTCGTCAGAAACCTGATCGCTTCCGGTGCCAATGAGGCAAAAGTGTCCAAAGCCAGAGGGACAAAAGCATGTTGGTTATCCTCGCACGCTTTAGCGTGCTTTGCCACCTTGTTCGACTCTGCTCTAAGTACCGCTTGCCCCGCCACGAACCCACTCTCCCTGAATACCGCTAAAGGTGACACACCGGTAAGGTCCACGCATGCGTGTTTCCCACCTTCCCAACCGAACACTAGCAGGTCAGCCAGACGTAAAGTGGACCTCCCTTCTGCCGGGTCTATAAGAAAGTTAACCGGGGCCTCTTTCTTTGCCGAGATCCCTGCTCGTCTAAGAATATCCATTAAAACGTCCCGAACGAAATCGTGCCTGTACTTAAACCCCGGTAACTCTCTACAATGGAGGGCATGTTCCCCATATTTATCCAAACACGCTTTACGGCAAACCGGACATGTTTCATCATCCGGAAAATGGGAATCATCAAACGGTATTTAAGGATTGCTCTATATTCCACCGCTGACATTCGTTGCCCCAGTCCTTTGATAGGGATAAATGTTAGGAAATCTTGGGCGTGGGGCCTCTGTAAGCATTCCATGACGGTTTTCTGGCATGGGGTCAAGCAAAAATCTTCCCCCAGACTTTGTGCAATTCGACAATAAAGAGCATTCGCCAAGGTTTTTTGTGGCTTTTTGGGGGCGGTGTCTTTATTGGAGAAACCGCCAAGATCAAAGTCAGGGAGATATTCATGCAGGCGTTCCAAAGCGCAAACATAATCCGGATCCGTGTTATCATCCCCGCTGTTACGTAAAATATGGTCTTGCAACCTCCAGGATTGAGATCTGGACGCCACAAAGGCATAAGTGGCTACATCTCGGGCCGAGAGAAGGCCCAACCCACCATGACCATGCCGCATCGGTAAGGTTGCGACCCGCCACTGGAGGTCCCCAAAATATGGCCCCCCACAAACTACAATATCTTCAATTGCTTCCCGAAGGCCTTTATCAAAACATGAGACAGCAGTGCCTACAAAGGGGGGCTGGCATGTTCGTAAGCCGAAAAGCAACTTTGCGACCCCCATACAGGATCTGAGCAAGAGGAGCTCGCTTTGAGGATCCCGTAGACGAGGGAGGAGCCCCATAAGATCCACAGCCCGTGACGCCCTTTTGGTAGACAAATCACAGATGAAGCTAGCATCGCGGCTGACTGCCCCTCCTAGAAGTTTGACACCTCTCTCAGGCCGTCCAATATCACTGGGAATAGCCCTGGCCTAGTCTTCACCCCATCGCAGGTTGGCCAAAAAATCTCTGTTTTCCTGATATTAAGGTTGAGCCCCAATGATGGTCCTTCTGAACTGATGATTTCCAAGGCCTCAGCAACCTGCACAGCGTCCCCGATGATCGTCCCATCATCTAAGTACCAAGCATGGAAGGGGAGGTTGCAGTTTTCCTGCACCTGGCGCACTAGGGGTGTAAGGCAAGGGAAAAGAGCAAAGGTCCCAAAGGGTCCCCTTGTTGAACCCCCGTGAAGGCTCCAATGCGTTCATCCCTAACATATAACCTAGCTGGCTGGGCATACAAAAATTTGACCCACGGAAAAATGGAGGGGCAATGGACATGGACTTCCCGTAACAAAACAGATCAGTCAACTACGTTGAAGGCATTAGAAAAATCAACCGTGAACATGGCCAACGAGCCGTCTGCATGAAAGGAACTGAGGAACCTGTTAGCGCTGTGCAACACGGCCTCTGCCCCATTGGGTATTCCCACCCCGAATTGGTAGTCTCCCAGGTACTTAATAACTTCTTTACCAACTTTCTTCATGGCTACTTTGGAGACCAACCTTCTCCATATGGCCCCCACGGCAATGGGGCGAATCCCATTATCAGGGTTCAACAATGGGGTCAGGGGGGGCTGAAGCAATAAATTCAGCGAGCACCCCGGGACATAACCCCCCTAGCCACAGATTGACCACATTGGTGATAGCGGAAAGCAGCCCTGAAGCAGTCGCCGACCCCCCCCCCCCCCCCCCCCGCTAAGGGCATCCAGCAGGTGTTGAGCCCGTAAGCCGTCCCGACCACAAGATGTCCCTTTCGGGAATGACTTCACACACCTGTAAACGCAGTCTTCATCCACTGATAATGCAGGGTGAGGTAGAGGGCTGGACGGTAGGGTTGGCGGCGAAACAATGGGATGCTTGTCGATAAGGGCTTGCATTGTAGATTCCCCAGGTGGAGCTACCCCACTGGAGCACAAAACCTTAACAGCGGCGGTGAAGTGCCCATCCCTGACTTTCCTAAGACATTGCTTGATATTTGGGTCAACTTGCTCGTCCTTTTCCCCCCTTCGTTGTGCTCCCCCACCATGCGAAACCTCTTCCCCCGTTGGGAGGAGCGACGTAACCAAGTCCTCAAAACCAGAGCCGTCCTTCCATGTTACTAAGGCCCGCATAATACTATCACATTGCAAGGACTTCCTGTTACCTGACCTCCGTTTCTGCCTAGAAGACGGAACGACCACCTTAAGAGTACATCGTGGTAAGAGTAAAAGTTTGACCCAACTTTCAACAGACCCAGGAGAAGCCACTACTTTACGAATGGCGCCCGTCAAAGCCTGAGTAAAAGCTAAACGACAACTTGGGGGAATACTTTTAACAGTCCGCACCGGGATAGAGAAAACCTGATCTAGGAGAGTGACATCCCCCACCACTCCTTGTTGGGACTTAAGATCAGAACTCACCCTAGGATCCATAGGCCTTAGGATCCCCACAATAAAATCCTCATTAGAGCCAGAATTTCCAGAGAAGATTGAGACGCCATCTGGGTGATGGCACCCCCTACTAAGGGCATGTGTCTTCATGCACCTCCCACACAACCAATATCCAAAAACTCGTAGGGTTTCCCCCCACATTAGTAAACATTTCTAAATCGCCGGAAAGTGCGTTTCTAAAGAAATCCTTTCGATCATCTTTAAAATGGAACTGCTGTAAATGTGAGATTAACCTGTTATACCCAGAAGACCCAGGTTTGCCATCTTTACAGTCGTGGAAATTTCTGAGGGGGCATAGCCACACTCCATTAGACGAGGTGGGAGCAAGGCCCTCCCCTGAGGTGTCCCCGCAAGCAACCTTAGAAGAGACCATACAAGAAAAATGTGTCCACTGTCTCGAGATGAGAAGGAGACAAGGTACCACACCCCACCCAAAAGGACAAAAGAGGAGCAAAAGCAACCTATAGTTGCTCACGCCCCCCGGAAACCACTTTGAGAGGGTAGTTAAGCCATTATTATTATTATTGTTATTATTATTATTATAATTATAATAATCGTTATTATTAAATATTAATATTGAAATTATTATTATTATTATGTTAACATTATCAAGAAGGGTCGAAGAAAACGGACAGAAGGTGGAATATGGTCGAAGGAAATGAAATATGGTCAAATGGGTTCCAAAAAATAAGAAAGAGGACGAATGGAAAGGAGCAAAGGGTCGAAAGGGAACGGAAGGGGACGAATGGGTTCCAAAAATTTAAAAAATGACCGTTTGAAGGGAGGGGGAAAAACAGAGATGAAGGGGAGGCTGTTTGGAGAGGAAAGGACGGAGACGGAGATAAGGCGGAGGAGGTTTAGGACGGGTGGATCGGATTTGGAGGTGGTCGGATTAGGGTGGTGGTCGTTCGGAACTGGTGGGTGATACGCTCTAAAATATACATATATTTATATCAACATTCTTTACATTTTAATTAATATTTGAGTTAGTTTTTATTAAATATTACTCGTTTTAGTTCGTATTAGCTATTTAAAGGGTTTAAGAGAGAACGAGCTAAAATGGCGCGTTTGAATTAATCTTGAGACGCACTAAATTTTAAATATTTTAACGGGCCATCTAATTAAATATTTAATTGAGCTAGTCTCTTATTTAAACTTTTGTGGTGTAGGAACTAATGGGTCAGGGCCCAAACAAGATGGAGCAAAATAGGCAACAACCAAGCTGGGCTGAACTCTAGTTACCCGTTGGGCTGCATTTAATTGGGCTTAGGCTAAAAAAAAAGAAGCAGATATAAAACAAAGGATGGGCTCGGCCCACTTGACAAAAGTAGGGCATCACTTAGCACAAAATTATAAATGAAAAGGTGAGCTGTACGATGTAAAGGAGGGAGGCGCAGAAAGGAACTGTCACATTTGTGACAGTGTCGTTCATCATCATCACAATATAACTATAATAATAATAATAAATTAAAACAAAAAAAGATATATATATATATATATATATATATATATAATAATAATAGTAAAGGAGTACAAGGCACGAGAGTAAAGAAAAAAAAATATAGGAAAAGAAGGTGAAGGGTCACAAAGAAGGGGCGACGACTACGGTGCTTTTTGATTTGGTATTTTTTTAGTCTCGCTATGATTTTTCTTTGTGAACTTTATAGATTTGTTTTTATTTCTTTCACTATTATGGTTGGCTAGGTTTTAGTTGGTTGTCTAGACTTGGGATGACTCTTGATGTTAGTTGATTTTTTTTGGTATTTGGCTACTCGTTTGACACTTGTTTATGATAAAAATCGAATCTTTATTGGTTTTTGTTGTGATTTATTACTCGGATGATGTTGGTGTTATATTTTTAGATCCGTATGTGGCTATAATTTATCGACTTAGTGCTTTAAAATTAAAAGTCACATATTTTTATCAATTGCTTTGTGTGATGATTTGATGGGTTGACTTGTTGACTTAGGATCTAGAAATTGCATGTTTGACGTCATTTTGGGTTTGTCACCTACCTTGAGACCGAGAGGAGATAGGTTGTGGGTTTGTTAGGATTTATTGGTTTATTTGGTTAGATATTGCACGAGAGTGAATTTCTTTCCCGGTATCCTTTTTATCCGCTTTCCCCAAACATTTACCAATAGGACTAGATTCACCCCTTGATACCATTAGGTATTTGGTGATTAGTGAGACCGAGAGGAGATCTAATCTTTGGGTGCGTAAACTTTTATGATTGGTGAGACCGAGAGGTGATCCATTCTTTACCCGGTGAGCTTCACACTGCTTAGGATTTCATTTAGTGTTCTAGTGAGACCGAGAGGAGATCTAGATACTATAGTGTTTCCCGAGTTGGTTATACCCGGAGATCCCGGTAGTCATTCGAGTGTCCATTTCCCGTTAGCTTTCAACTTTATCAGTAGGATTCCCAGTCTAGGAAACCATCTTCTTCATTTCTGATTCCCTTTTCGTGAGCGTTTACTCTCTGATCTCTCGTACCTGCTGCTTGTTTATCTCTTGTCTTATTTTATTTTATTTGTTTAGTTGTTTATCGTTTTAGTTACTTTTTAATTGAAAAAACCATGCTCTTTTATCTAGATTAGGACTCGATAGAGGTTTAGTCTCGAGGGCTGCATATCAGTGTCCACGGATTGATACTCGGTCTTACCGACTTTACTACACTACGACCGGTACACTGCCGTGTTGTGTGGTTTAGCTTGGTGATTCCATTTTTAAAACCAGATTGTGAAACTTAAAATATTTTTATATGTAAACCACAGCAATCAGTGGGTGACAGGTGTAACATCACGTATAAATACATATTTTTTTCATCACTTTAATTATACTTAAATTATTTCAAAACATAATAATAATAATAATAATAATAATAATAATAATAATAATAACAATACATTTAGTTTTAAAAAAAAATGAGTTAAGAACAAACAAAACAACTATAAGCCTAGCCCACCTCTTCCTTTGTTTTAAAAATTTGTTCGGAGCCCAGACAAATGTCCAGCCCAAGATCAAACCCGGCCCACTAGCCCTTACCCCCTTATTCTGTTTTAAAAAAAAAAAAATTTAAAAGGCTTCTGCCGGGACTCGAACCCGGGCAGAGAGCCGGCCAGCAACCCCCACACACCAAACCATCTAGGCTACACTTGACACTTGAATAAATCCTAACTTTAATTGTATATAAGCGCACCCAAAACCTAACCACCCTCTCTTCCTGTTCGACGAGCAGCAGCAACAGAGTTGACCAAGTATTTTCCCATTTTGACCAACTAATTCACTCATTTTTGGGAAGATTAAACCTGTAACATTACGCATTTAATAATTATACGTTACCAATAATTTGGATTTAAACGACTAGTTTTTAGCATTTTATACATATATATATATACATATATTTATAATAATAATAATAATAAAAATAATAACAATAATAATTTTAACATAAACAAGATTATTTGAATTTTGATTGTTTACCCAAACCATCCCAGCCCAAACCCTTATAATTCCCAGCCCAAAAGTCTGGTTGTAGCCCAGCCCAGACCCCATTAAACCCGGCCCACATTGCTACCTTCTTCCTCCCCTCCTTTCTTTTTAATCAAAAAAAACGGTCCCAGCCGGGTCTCGAGCCGGGGTCACACGCACACAACACACGGCATTAACCAACTGAGCCACATGGATTCTTTGTTTCAATACGAACGCAAATGTTATTTATAAAGACTCTGTTTTCTTATCTGCTACTTTGGTCGTGCCTGTACAACAGCCGAAGACAGTCAAGAGCAAATCTTGACTTGTGATTGAACCAAATAAGGGAACAATTGAATAATGGCTTCGTGACATGTAATTGACGAGTATCACGCCTATTATACACAAATAAACGCGATCAAAACGTTCCTTTTTAAGGATAATCACGCGTATAATTAA
Organism: Ambrosia x helenae; assembly: GCA_030844895.1. Classification (NCBI taxonomy): domain Eukaryota; kingdom Viridiplantae; phylum Streptophyta; class Magnoliopsida; order Asterales; family Asteraceae; genus Ambrosia; species Ambrosia x helenae. The sequence goes on along the minus strand of CM061227.1, from coordinate 68,054,469 downwards.
AAGCTTGGTCAAATTTCTATTTTTGCATTAGGAATCGTAATGCTATAAATTAAAGCCCTCCTAACGATCTCTGTGTACCGATAAACATACTCTCACTCTAATCTTTCTCTTTCGTTTTCTCTAATGCGCGATTGAAGCTCGGTTTGACTTTTTCGTTGACTAAACGTTCATACATCACATAAGCTTCGTAAGTATCAATTAAATACATGTTTTGATTCCCGCTCACTCATCGATCAGTAACCCCAACGTTTCTGGGGTTATGGTTCGTTAATTGTATTTCTTAGAAAACTAGGGTTCGTATGGTGTTATTTGGGGAAGAAGACTAGAATACCTACTTGTTTAAAATTAATTTGAAATCAAATAGAGCACCAACAGTTGTGCAGACCAGTTGGTGAATCTGTTTGGGCTTAAGTTTCGGGCCGGCCAGAACCTTGGGTTCGAGTCATGGCGCCCCTTCTTTTTTTCTTTCTTTTATTTTCATTTTTTTTTTTAAAAAAAAAACCAACCAATTATATATATATATATATTATACCTTTAATCTTGTAAATTCATTTTTAATTATTAAAACCTTTTTATAAATTCTACAAAAATTATCTTATATTAATCTGAGATAAAAGTTCAACACCCAATTTTTAGTTTTCAAAAATTTATTTATTTAATATATATAATAAATAAATCAAGTTTATTCCATTTTATTTATAAAAATCTATAAAAATATCAAAACGATCTTATTAATTTCCACAAAAATTATTTTAAGTTTTTATAACATTAAACTTTTCAGAAATGATTTTTATTTCTGAAAAATCATTTATTTAATATTTTTAATCATTTTTTGTTAGTTTTAATCATAATTAAATCATAATAAATTCAATTTTCATTATTTTTGCACCAAAATTTTATACAAATTATTTCTGATCATTTAGAACAGAAATATGAATTTTAAACTGAAAATTATTTAATTTTAATATTTTTAAATATTAAAGTTAGATTTTGACAATTTGTTATAAATAGATTTAATAATCTATTTTAAAGAAAATAATTTTATAAAAATTATTTTTACACTTTAAACACATTCTTGTAACCATCCTAAGTTTAAATTTCATAAAAAGATTTTTGGTTATTTATTTACTAAATTTCTCTCAATTGGCGAACATTTTTAATATTAATCAAACGAGCAATTATCCCCAAATTCGAAGCCCTATAACTTATACATTTGTAGACTTGATAGACTTAGACATATTTATTACCTTATTATAGGGTGATATTTGACATATTTGAGCAACACACTATTTTTCAAGGAATAACATTTTACCAAGGTGAGTTTACATAGCCCCTTTACTCTATTTTCACTATTTTCGGGGTGAAACATGTCTAAACATTTTATACTATCATTTACTCATATTTACTTGTGATTCAATTACAACATCATACTATCATTTGACTGTAACAAAAAGACACAGTACAATCATTAACAATGATCAAGCCGCCTGTTTAGATTATAGCGCTATAGGTCTGACAAACCCATCCCACCCTCATAGACTCAGGGATGATCGATAACAGTAATAACATTTAACTAACTTGCGAGTTAGTCATCAGTCGACACAAGGTTTGGTTGTACAAAGACGCATTGCTACATGTCAGTATCATACTCTATCATCATACAACCCTGAGTGTTGTACAAACTATTGTTATCAACTATTTCTCAAAAACCTATGTAATTCTCACCAACTTTTGTTGACCCAAACATTTTCAACTTAACATGTTTCAGGTCCTACTTGCTTGAAGAATTGCTTGAAGATACGTGCATAGTTTATTCAATTTGATGTACGAATTCTTGTAGAACAATTGTATGTAATTTATTTAAATCAATTAATGAAACTTATTATTCTCCATGAGCTACTGAACAATCATCAATACGTGGCACCCCGATGTTTCCGCCATCGGTTGGGGTGTTACAGATTGGTATCAGAGCCATGGTTATAGGGAATTAGGTTATTAGAAAAATAATCTAGTCTATAACCATAGGATTTAACAAGTACTTGCTTCTTTTGCTTGCTATTCTCTATCTCCCTCCTACTTCATATCCCTACTTTCATTCCTACAAGAAGGTTGCTCACCATCACTGGATTCACTCTTAGACTAATATGGCAAAACTCTCAGGTTTAACCTGAACCACCTTGAGATCTCGTCGAAGTTCTAGATTTTAATAACGAACACGTGCAATCTGGAAGGGTGAACGCCTGTATTCTGAGTTTTCTGTCTAGGCTGGCATTGCGCATATATCCCAATCAGACGAGGGACCCGGATGCCTACCTGGGAATTCTCGGGATGAGTGTTCACTTATAGGCTAAAGCATGTCTTCATATGTTATTAGAATTGAGAATCTTTGATAAGTCAACGTTTTCGTTTATTCGTTTTAATTAATGAATAAATGATTACACTCCTTATATAATCTCATTCATTTCATTGTGTCTATTACAGATCATGCCTCCACGTCGCAGCACTCGCAACAGCAATGGCGAGAACCACGAAGAAGGTGGTGACAACCATAACCATGACCAAGTTCCTAACCACAACAACAATGGTATCGATGCTCAATTGGCTGCGATCATTTCTCAACAAATGGCGCAGCAAATCGCAACTCTGGTTCCCAATTTACTCGCTCAGGTCATCCAATTGAACGGCAACGGGAATGGTCACAACAATGGGAATGGGAATGGCAATGGCAATGGTAATGGACCCCAAGCTTGCACCCTTAAACATTTCAACTCTTGTAACCCTCCAAAGTTCAGCGGTGAAGAAGGAGCTACAGGACTCCTCCAATGGTTTGAGGGTATTGAGAATACCTTCATCAACAGTGAGTGCCCCAACAACTTTAAGGTCCGTTATGCCATGAGTGTTCTTCACAAACGAGCACTCACTTGGTGGAATGAAGAAAAACGCACTCGTGGGGCCGAAGTTGCTCTTGCTATGACATGGGACCAAGTCAAGGAGGTTATGAAGGAAGAGTTTTGTCCTCGCAATGAAGTTAAGAAGCTTGAGGATGAGTTCCACACCTTAGTTCAAGATAGTGGGGAAAACCTTGCCTACAACACCCGCTTTCACGAGCTTAGCTTATTATTACCCCACAAAGTCACTCCCCTGTCGGTAGCCATCGAGAAGTACATCGGTGGTCTGCCCATGCAAATCCAGGATACAGTGTGGGGAAGGAATCCTGCCACCTTGGAGGAAGCCAAACGTTTAGCAGCTACCTTAACTGATAATCACGTAAAGAACGGGACCTTAGTTCGGAAAGGCAATAAAACAAGTATTGTAGCCGCGGTAACCACTGAGAACCAGAAACGTAAGACCAGGGATCCTGCTGCAAACCTCACTCCACAAGCTTCTAACAAGAAACCTTATACAGGAAACCATCCATTGTGTAACACATGCAACCGACATCACCCCACTACTTCAGCGTGTCGCTTGTGCACCAATTGTGGTAGGTATGGCCATCTAGTTAATACATGTCGCGAGACCCCAAATCCTAATGCCAACCAACCCACCAACCCTGCTCAAGCTGCTAACCTTAACCAATACAACTATGGTCAATGCTATGAATGTGGAGACCCAAATCACTTCCGTAACCGATGCCCTAAACTGAACAGAGATCAAGACCCTCCAGCTACTTAAAGCCCTACCATTTGAATAATGTCTACTTTCTCTTTAATTCCATGTATTGCACTTTTGATTCAAATAATAAATTCAAGTATTACCATAACCTCTGTGTGCATGCTTGTTTGTATATGAACTAATTGCTATATCTATAATCATACTTACTTGTACAACGATTAACTACCAAACAACCAGCTTAACGATTAGCAGAGGTCATCGTGTCATTCCAACAGTCGGGAGAGGCCCTACCACCTGAACGACTGGCGGAGACTATCAGACCCGCTTAACAATCGGTAAAGTCATAAAAGGACACAAAACCCTAACGTAAGGTAAATTGGTAATTACGGTCCGGAACGTAATCATGAATTTACAGGTACGTTAAGGTAGTGTGAAATTTTATCAAGGTTCCCGGTGGTTGACCAATTGTAAATCTAGTGTTTCTCTTAACTTCGGGACGAAGTTCCTAAAAGTAGGGGAGACTGTAACATTACGCATTTAATAATTATACGTTACCAATAATTTGGATTTAAACGACTAGTTTTTAGCATTTTATACATATATATATATACATATATTTATAATAATAATAATAATAAAAATAATAACAATAATAATTTTAACATAAACAAGATTATTTGAATTTTGATTGTTTACCCAAACCATCCCAGCCCAAACCCTTATAATTCCCAGCCCAAAAGTCTGGTTGTAGCCCAGCCCAGACCCCATTAAACCCGGCCCACATTGCTACCTTCTTCCTCCCCTCCTTTCTTTTTAATCAAAAAAAACGGTCCCAGCCGGGTCTCGAGCCGGGGTCACACGCACACAACACACGGGCATTAACCAACTGAGCCACATGGATTCTTTGTTTCAATACGAACGCAAATGTTATTTATAAAGACTCTGTTTTCTTATCTGCTACTTTGGTCGTGCCTGTACAACAGCCGAAGACAGTCAAGAGCAAATCTTGACTTGTGATTGAACCAAATAAGGGAACAATTGAATAATGGCTTCGTGACATGTAATTGACGAGTATCACGCCTATTATACACAAATAAACGCGATCAAAACGTTCCTTTTTAAGGATAATCACGCGTATAATTAAAAGCTTGGTCAAATTTCTATTTTTGCATTAGGAATCGTAATGCTATAAATTAAAGCCCTCCTAACGATCTCTGTGTACCGATAAACATACTCTCACTCTAATCTTTCTCTTTCGTTTTCTCTAATGCGCGATTGAAGCTCGGTTTGACTTTTTCGTTGACTAAACGTTCATACATCACATAAGCTTCGTAAGTATCAATTAAATACATGTTTTGATTCCCGCTCACTCATCGATCAGTAACCCCAACGTTTCTGGGGTTATGGTTCGTTAATTGTATTTCTTAGAAAACTAGGGTTCGTATGGTGTTATTTGGGGAAGAAGACTAGAATACCTACTTGTTTAAAATTAATTTGAAATCAAATAGAGCACCAACAGTTGTGCAGACCAGTTGGTGAATCTGTTTGGGCTTAAGTTTCGGGCCGGCCAGAACCTTGGGTTCGAGCCATGGCGCCCCTTCTTTTTTTCTTTCTTTTATTTTCATTTTTTTTTTTAAAAAAAAACCAACCAATTATATATATATATATTATACCTTTAATCTTGTAAATTCATTTTTAATTATTAAAACCTTTTTATAAATTCTACAAAAATTATCTTATATTAATCTGAGATAAAAGTTCAACACCCAATTTTTAGTTTTCAAAAATTTATTTATTTAATATATATAATAAATAAATCAAGTTTATTCCATTTTATTTATAAAAATCTATAAAAATATCAAAACGATCTTATTAATTTCCACAAAAATTATTTTAAGTTTTTATAACATTAAACTTTTCAGAAATGATTTTTATTTCTGAAAAATCATTTATTTAATATTTTTAATCAATTTTTGTTAGTTTTAATCATAATTAAATCATAATAAATTCAATTTTCATTATTTTTGCACCAAAATTTTATACAAATTATTTCTGATCATTTAGAACAGAAATATGAATTTTAAACTGAAAATTATTTAATTTTAATATTTTTAAATATTAAAGTTAGATTTTGACAATTTGTTATAAATAGATTTAATAATCTATTTTAAAGAAAATAATTTTATAAAAATTATTTTTACACTTTAAACACATTCTTGTAACCATCCTAAGTTTAAATTTCATAAAAAGATTTTTGGTTATTTATTTACTAAATTTCTCTCAATTGGCGAACATTTTTAATATTAATCAAACGAGCAATTATCCCCAAATTCGAAGCCCTATAACTTATACATTTGTAGACTTGATAGACTTAGACATATTTATTACCTTATTATAGGGTGATATTTGACATATTTGAGCAACACACTATTTTTCAAGGAATAACATTTTACCAAGGTGAGTTTACATAGCCCCTTTACTCTATTTTCACTATTTTCGGGGTGAAACATGTCTAAACATTTTATACTATCATTTACTCATATTTACTTGTGATTCAATTACAACATCATACTATCATTTGACTGTAACAAAAAGACACAGTACAATCATTAACAATGATCAAGCCGCCTGTTTAGATTATAGCGCTATAGGTCTGACAAACCCATCCCACCCTCATAGACTCAGGGATGATCGATAACAGTAATAACATTTAACTAACTTGCGAGTTAGTCATCAGTCGACACAAGGTTTGGTTGTACAAAGACGCATTGCTACATGTCAGTATCATACTCTATCATCATACAACCCTGAGTGTTGTACAAACTATTGTTATCAACTATTTCTCAAAAACCTATGTAATTCTCACCAACTTTTGTTGACCCAAACATTTTCAACTTAACATGTTTCAGGTCCTACTTGCTTGAAGAATTGCTTGAAGATACGTGCATAGTTTATTCAATTTGATGTACGAATTCTTGTAGAACAATTGTATGTAATTTATTTAAATCAATTAATGAAACTTATTATTCTCCATGAGCTACTGAACAATCATCAATACGTGGCACCCCGATGTTTCCGCCATCGGTTGGGGTGTTACAAAACCAATTATTTGCTGTTGACTTATTTTATTAATTACCCCGCGTCCATTACACATCAATCATATGGGTAATTATCATCAATTTGAGTCAATTATCACCAAATACACGCGCATACCTTCAATGGTGGGTCAAACATTCTAATTATACAATCTAGACCTAAGCACTATAAATTGAAACTTGCTGGACCTTCACAACTCGCCATTCATTCTTTCTCAAACTCTAATTTCTCACAAAAAAACCTCTGTTCTTGAATTATTGTTCAAGTTGACTTCGAAGCTTGACCAAGCAATTCGTATACGATTAAGCTTTGTAAGTTTAATTTTTGTTATGGGTTTCTTTAATCGGCCTACACACAACATTTACCCTATGGTTAATTGGACTAATGTTGTGTGTATTGATCGATTGGAAAATCTAGGGCTCGTGTAATCAAATTGGGGAAGAACACGCTTTTACTCATATTATTTATTTTAAATAAACAGAAATCAACACAACCACTGGTCTGGACCAAGTGGTTGTGTCTGGTACCCCTCAACAAGGCCACACGGGTTCGATCCCTGCCATGGCACTCTTTTTTTTTCTTTGTTTTGTTTTAATCAAAAATAATTAATTATATATATATTACTTATATTTTATAAATACGTTTTAAAATATTAAAACTCTTTTAATAATTCTACAAAAATTATTTTAAGTTAATCTGATGAAAAAGTTTAACTCACAATTTTTAGTTTTCAAAATTTTATTTATTTAATATATATATAATAATTAAATCAAGTTTATTCTATTATATTTATAAAATTCTATTAAAATATCAAAACAATTTTATAAATTTCCACAAAAATTATTCTGAGTTTATATAATGATAAACTTTTCTGAAATGATTTTTAATTCTGAAAAATCATTTATTTAATATTTTTAATCAATTTTTGTTAGTTTTAATCATAATTAAATCATAATAAATCCAATTTTTAATATTTTTGCACCAAAACTTTATACAATTTTTTTCTGATTATTTGGAACAGAAATATGATTTTTAAACTAATAATTCTTTAAGTTTAGTATTTTTAAATATTAAAGTTAAATTTTGACAAATTGTTATAAATAGAATTAATATTCTATTTTTAAGAAAATAATTTTATAAAAATTATTTTTATACTTTAAACTCATTATTGTGATCACCTTAAATTCAAATTTTATAAAAAGATTTTTGTCTATTTATTTACTAAATTTCTCTCAATTATCAAACATTTTATTATTAATCAAACGAGCATTTATCCCCAATCCGAGGCCCTAGAACATATACATTTGTAGATAGACTTAGACATATTTATTACCTTATTATAGGGTGATATTTGGCATTGTTGGGCAACACATATTCTATATCACGAGACTTAACATTTTTAAGGTGAGTTTACATAGCCCCTTTCATCTATTTTCACTATTTTTGGGGTGATACATGTTTAAACATTTTATACTATCATTTACTCATATTTACTTGTGATACAATTACAACATCATTCTATCATTTGACTGTAACAAAAAGACACAGTACAATCATTAACAATGATCAAGCCGCCTGTTTAGATTATAGCGCTATAGGTCTGACAAACCCATCCCCCGCATAAATTCAGGGATGATCGATAACAGTAACAACATTTAACTAACTTGCGAGTTAGTCATCAGTCGACACAAGGTTTGATTGTACAAAGACGCATTGTTACATGTCGGTATCATACTCTATCATCATACAACTGTGAATGTTGTACAAACTATTGTTATCAAGTATTTACAAAAACCTATGTATTCTCACCAACTTTTGTTGACCCAAAATATTTTCAACTTAACATGTTTCAGGTTCTATTTGCTTGAGGATTGAGTTAATGCTTGAAGATGTGTGCATAGTATTATTCATTTTGATGTACGAATTCTTGTAGAACTATTGTATGTAATTTATTTAAATCATTTAATGAAATTTGTTATTCACCATGAGCTACTGAACAATCATCACTACGTGACATCCCGATGTTTCCGCCATCGGTTGGGGTGTTACAGATTGGTATCAGAGCCACTCCTGTGCCGTTCGGGATGGTGGGTGCACACCTCATCAGAGACGATGAGACTCTAACAGGGGGTGAATGTGACACCCCAGGAACACACCTCATCAGGGACGATGAGACTCTAACAGGGGGTGAATGTGACACCCCAGGAAAATCCCACGTCGGCCGTGGCCAGGAGAGATCCTTGGTTCATAAGTAATGTCTTGCCTCTTAAATCACCAACGCGTTTTGGGGCTTAAAGGTAGTGAATGAGAGGAGAACTCCACAGTTAAGCGTGCTCAGGTGGGAGAAATTTCAGGATGGGTGACCTCCTGGGAAGTCTCCACTTGGGCAACCAAAAACAAATCCGTGAGCTCTGGATGGGCAAAGCGGACAATATTGGTGATGAGAGGGCGGGATGTTACAAATGGTATCAGAGCCATGGTTATAGGGAATTAGGTTATTAGAAAAATAATCTAGTCTATAACCATAGGATTTACCCAGTACCTGCTTCTTTTACTTGCTATTCTCTATCTCCCCCCTACTTCTTATCCTTACTTTCATCCCTACGAGAAGGTTGCTCTCCATCACTGGATCTATTCTTAGACTAATAGGACAAATCCTCAGGTTTAACCTGAACCACCTTGAGATCTCGTCGAAGTTCTAGATTTTAATAACGAACACGTGCAATCTGGAAGGGTGAACGCCTGTATTCTGAGTCTTCTGTCTAGGCTGGCATTGCGCATATATCCCAATCAGACGAGGGACCCGGATGCCTACCTGGGAATTCTCGGGATGAGTGTTCACTTATAGGCTAAAGCATGTCTTCATATGTTATTAGAATTTAGAATCTTTGATAAGTCAACGTTTTCGTTTATTCGTTTTAATTAATGGATAAATGATTACATTCCTTATATAACCTCATTCATTTCATTGCGTCTCTTACAGATCATGCCTCCACGTCGCAGCACTCGTCTTAACAGTGGTGACAATCATGATGAAGGGAGTAGCAATCACAACCATAACCATGACACTAACCACAACAACAACAACAACGGTGTCGATGCCCAACTGGCTGCGATCATTTCTCAACAAATGGCGCAGCATGTAACAACCCGGTCATAGGGCTAGAAATTTTTAGCATATTAGTATTATTATTTTATAATAAAGTAACGAATAACGAATAAAGGATAGTACGTTTATATGCGAAATTAAAAACCGAATCTTTATACATAAATTAAAAATAGAAAGCACGCATTACGAGACCAGACTGATAAATGTTACGAGCCTAAAATCCGGACTCGAACTAGATTGGTGAGTCACCAAGGAAGGACACATGTCATCCCCTTGTGATGACAACCAAACATCAAAACCATTGATGTAAAAAATGGTTTTAGTGAAAACCATTTAACCACAAATTATATAAATACCCATACCCACTTATTATTAATCTGCTTTTTTTTTTTTTTTTTTTTTTTTTTTTTGAAAGGCTAACTTCATTAAAAACAGCGGATAATCTCCAAGACGGAGATAACCACGAACCAATACATCAAGTTACATCAAAAAGACACCATTTATCCCAATCTATCTTAACCTTTTTCGATCTACTATTAAACCATAAGAAACTAATAGCCTTCACTTCCGCAATCGTTTTGGAAACGTTAGCCTTTCCTTGCCTGAAAATAATCTCGTTCCGGTTCGCCCATATCTTCCAACACATGATGACAACAATGCCGTAAATGATCTCCTTCCGGGAACTAGACGTAGGCAATAACTGAATATTTAGAATAATGTCTTTGATAGAGAACATGATCATCGGGGGGATCTTCAACCACGAAACCAACCCGCTCCATAACCCATTCGAGTGCAAGCAGCCTGTAAAAATATGGTCTGTATTTTCGGGGACCTCTCCGCAAAATCTACACAACCCATCCCCAATATTGATATTCCGACGAATCAGATTTGAAGCCGTAGGAATTCTATCTAAGCTCGTCCTCCACATAAATACGTTGCATTTGCTAGGAATCCACTTACACCATTTATAAACGTCTCCATTTGCACTACTTTGATCGTTGCGGAGCCATTTCCTCGTTTCCTTGACCGTGTAAGTGATATTAGAACTAGAATTCCATCTCCACGAATCGCGTCGATGTTGCAACCGGACAGTCGTGACCAAACGGAAACAATCGATCAACTCCCGAATTTCATCGTCCAAAGAAGGATATCGCCTCCAATCCCATTGAACTATGCCAGCATCGTTATCATAACCAATTCGGTCAACCACCTTGCACCACTTGTTTCTTTCAAGACGAAATAGATTAGGAAAAACATCTCGCAATGGCATATCGCTAATCCATGTATCCAACCAGAAACGAATATCCTTCCCGTCGCCAAGCATCCCACGAATCATATTAATGAACCGCGTCCCCTGAACTTGAGTCGCATATGCCGCTTTAACAATCTTGCTCCACGGGCCACTAGATTGTTTATTCCATGGAATCATATCCCACCGACGATTAGAAGCGTGAATAGCCTCAATAACCTGTTTCCACATCGCATTATCCTCGACTTTGAAACGCCAAATCCACTTGAACAACATCGAGTTGTTACATTCCAAAAGCCTACTCAAACCCAATCCACCTGCCTCTTTAGATTTCACCACATTATCCCAAGCTACCCAGTGTATCTTACCAATTTCATCCGTCCCACCCCATAAAAATCTTCTAATGAGACCTTCAAGTTTATTTATGACCGCTATCGGCGCCTTATACATAGAAAAATAATACGTAGGGATACTCTCCAAGACGGATTTAATTAACACCAATCTCCCACCCATGGATAAAATACGAGCCTTCCACAAAGAGAGCCGTTTTTTAAACACTTGAATCACCGGGTCCCAACTATTTATTCTAGACATATTACCACCAACCACTATCCCCAAATATTTAAACGGGACCTCACCAAAACGACAACCTAGCCAAAGAGCTTTAGCTTGCACCTCCACATACGGCTTCCCAATTCCATGCAACGTGGACTTATTGATGTTGATTCTTAGGCCCGAACATAACCGGAAAACGCGCAAGATCCTTCTTAGAGAATTAAAATTCGCTTGCGACCACTCCCCCATAACCATTGCATCATCCGCATATAATAAGTGGGATAGGACCGGGCCGTTATTAGGCAGACGCACCCCTTCAAACGCTCCCATAAGACAAGCTTTCCGAATAATGCTAGACAAGGCCTCCATAACAATTATAAAAAGAAATGGAGAGATGGGATCTCCTTGTCTAATACCTTTACTGCACGAGAATTCAAATGTGGGAGAGCCATTCACCAAAACCGAAGAGGAGGCCGACGCTAGGACGCCGTGAATCCACTCGCACCACCTATCCGGAAATCGCATTTGTTTCATGATCGAAATCAAGAACCCCCAATTGACGTTATCATACGCCTTTTCAAAGTCAATCTTGAACAAAAATAATTCTTTATTCCTCCGTTTTGCCCAAGACATAACCTCACTAATAATCATAGGGCCATCCAGAATATATCTTCCCGACAAAAAAGCCGATTGGGTCTCATAAGTAACCGACTCCATGACCGTCTTCAATCTATTAGTAAGAACCTTCGATATCACCTTGCTTATCACACCTATCAAAGTAATGGGACGATACTCACCCAACCCCACCGGATTCTCCACCTTCGGAATAAGAGTAATAAAAGAAGACCCCACCCCCTTATTAATCTTCCCAGTGTCGTGGAAAGCTTGAAAGATCTTCAAGAAATCATCTTCAAATAAGTGCCAAAATCTCTTGATAAAACGGAAATTAAACCCGTCTGGACCCGGTGCCTTGTCACTACCGCATTCAAACGCCGCCTCTTTAATCTCTTTTTTCGTAAATGGACCCACTAGAAAATCGGCTTCTGCATTAGAAATCGTCTTCAAATCATCACAAACCAGGTTCGGCCTTTCTTCCATCTCTTCTACAAACTTGTCCCTGAAAAAGGAAAAAACTTCACGTTTAATTAGATTAGGTTTGGTAACCCAAACCCCGTTAGCCATAATACCCGGGATACAATTCGAGACTCTTCGTTTATTGATAACACCATGGAAAAAACTCGAGTTCTCATCCCCATCCCTAGCCCATTTCACCCTCGCCTTTTGTCTCAAATCCTTTTGAATAGCAACTTCAATCTCGCGAAGACGTCTATGCCCTTCACAATAAACCCAATATTCTTCTTCCCGTAAATCCCGGTGTTCCACCTCGCAATCCAACTCATCTAAATCCACCCGAATACTTTGCATCTCCTCCTCCTCAAACCTCATGTAGCGATTTTTCCACTCCACAATAGCTTTGCGAATGAACTTTAATTTATGGAGAAGGAAAATATCCGGACATATGTTCTCACGGAATCGGCCGGCATTAGTGTTAATCAAATCCTCGAACCCATCTCGATCTAACCAAGAGTTGAAAAACTTGAATGGTTTCGGACCAAAATTCCTATACTCAACTTTAAGAATCAAGGGACTATGATCCGATTTTCCCCTAGGCAAGGCTCTATACTCCGCATTAGGCCACATGTTAAGAAAATTTAAGGACACAAAAATTCTATCAATCCTGCTGCACTTATTACCCGCAACAAAAGTAAATTTTCTGCCTTGTAAACCAAACTCGTGTAAATCCAACCCATCTAAAAAATCATTGAACTCATCCGTAGAAACAGCATCAAACTTAGAGCTTTTCCTTTCACATCTATCTCGAACACAATTAAAATCTCCGCCAACAATCCAAGCAGAAGAATCTTGGCTAATAATCCTCTCCAACTCCCTCCATACCACTCTCTTATCATCGATCCTTTGAGGAGCATAAACATTAACCAATCCCACCTTCATACCAATACTTTTGATAATACCATGAACGACAAGAAAATTCCTATGTTTAAGAACCGAAAGCTTTTGAAACACTTTCTTATCCCACATAGAAACTATACCCCCGGATCTACCCGTAGCATCAACCCATTCCACCTCAAAATCACCCCTACCCCAAAACCTATCCAAATTGACATTCTGCAAAGACGTCAACTGGGGCTCTTGAAACATAACGAAATTAATCTCATTGGCCACTCTAATATTCGAAATCCAACCCGCCTTGTCCACCCGACCCATACCTCGAATATTTATGGACATAATATTCATGGATCCACCAATTGTAAGCTCTCATCGTTGACCGCAGTAGCTAGAGAGTCCTGAAAATTTTCCATGTTCGAAACTCCAAGGTCTCTAGCAAATGTTAAAGTATCTTCCACTTCTCTTCTAATTATTTCTTCACGAGTAGTGGTACTGCCATTGCCCGCATTAACATCCGCTCGGTCATTAAGATCCGGGGTAAGAAATACCTCCTGTTGAGCCTGTTCACTCCCCGCAGCCACCTGCACTGGCGTATCGAAAATAAACCTGTCAATGTCAAAAATATCATTATCTTCACGTACCCTCTTCTTAGGTCTATCTTTGTCCAATGGTGACACAGATCGTCGATAGGTCCCTTTCTTCTTAGAATATTTGCCACTCTTCCGTTTACAGCTTCTAGACGTAACCCCGGCTCCCAATGAATCATCAAAGTGGCCATTTAAGTGTGGCAACACTACATGCTCATCTACCTGTTGCTCAACTATCATCTCATCCGATTGCGTATCAACACTAACCGGTTTCTCCACTAGAACATCCAAAACCTCTACCACCTCATCCTCTAAATCAATCACACATTCAGGCACCCATTCCTCCAAATCCTCCTCCACATAAGCTAAATAAGAAGAGTCTCTCCAATTAACTCGACACTTGCCGTCAACACGTGCATGCGACTGTAACAAAACACCCACAATAACGTAAGAGATGTCACCCTCATCAGAGTATTGTGCTTCTGCGATTACCGAACCAAATTGGCCAGCAACTTCATTGGTTACCCCCTTATCCGCGATATGAATCGGAATACCCCTGATTTTCAACCATGCAATTCTATCCGTTTTCACCACTTGACCAATCCAAGGCTCTAACGATGTAAACCAGTCTTTCCAGACTTCATTACTCGATAGAAAACTCTCCTTCCCGCTAATACTATCAAAGCTCAAAAGAACCGTCAGACCTCCCATGTATCGAATATTGCACCCATCCTTAAACCCTTCCTTCAATTTATATCTTAACGAGTTAAGAATACCCAGAGAAGAAGCTTTAGCCACAATACCACACTCATACAACTCCTGCAAATGCTTTCCATCCGATTGAACGGTCACTTCAGGGATCTTAGACTCCGGTTTTTTGTTAAGGAGAGTATCACGAAACGATCTCTGATCCACCTCTTCAGACGGGTTAACATCAACATGCATACGTTCCCCTCCATTCTGTTCATCCCCATGCACTTGTTCCTCCGGACCATTCACCGGTTTCCACACCGTTTCCTTGTGCACCGTACTATCGATCTTCTTCCCTTTATCGTTTGCATCCTTCTGTCCGTTCACAAACCTAGCTGGAACTATAAACAATTTATAGCTTCCAATCCAAACATCTTTGAGACTACCCTCCAAATCCAACCTATTTCTCGGTACTTGAAAGTTGCAAATCCGAACCTTTTCCCCAGTTTATCGTATTTTCTAGCAATGTATATTCCTTGGACATCCCCATACCTTAGCAGAACTTCCTTCAGATCGGCCGAAGAACAACCTTCCGGAAGGTTTGAAACAAAGAATTTTACCCCGTCGCTTGATCCATTAGATTTCTGTTGTTGAACGTTGTTACGGTTCTTCTTGACAGGAACATCATACCAAGTATCAGTCTTAAACCTCTCTCGATTCGTCATGCTGAAGGATGAAAACCTATTCGCCGCCGTATCTCCAAAATCTCCTTCCTAGAATATCGGATCTGTCGAGCCGATAAGGGACAGAAAAAAATGTCCGAAGTGGGTGTGTCGTGACTGGAGGGATGACCTGGTTGGGGTGTTTGTTAGGGGTGACGAGGGGTTGTGGGTGGCCGGTAGTTGGAGGTGCAGCGGAGGGAAGGTGGAAGGGAGGCGGCGCAGGTTGGTTGTGGTATACGGTGGTGTGGGGTTTGTGGAGGTGATTGACCGCCCGTGGCTGGAGGTGCGGCGGATGGATGGTGACAGATGGATGGTTGGTGCGGCGGAGGGAGGATGGTTGCAGAGGGATGATGGTGGCGAGGATGGAGGAAGGCAGGGGGCGGCGGAGGTTGGGTGTGGTTGCAGACGGAGGGAGCAGGGTTGGTGGTTGGTGCGGCGGAGTTGGGGCCGGGAGGTGGGTTTGGTCTGGTTTATTATTAATCTGCTGAACTCACAAAACCACCCACACATATAACCGGATGAGAGAGACTGTAGAGTTAGAGAGAGAAAGAACCAGGAGAAGGACCGGTGGACTTCGATCACTAGCTCCGGCCAAGCCACGGCGGCTCCTTGACCCTCCGACACTACCTTTAGACCCCCAGCCCCTTTTCCATATCATTTGTACCCTGTTAAAGATCAAGAGAGTTTTAGGGAGAGAGAGTGCCGAGAAAGAGATCAGAGAAGGAAGAGAGAGAGAGACCCGATAGAGAAATGGGAACAAAGGAGAAAGAAGGGGAGACCAGTGGGTTTCCGGCCATTCACAGCGGCGCTGTCGCCCTTGTCATCGAGTGCAGGTGTGTGTTTTAATTAATCATATCAGTTGACAAGAGAGGAGTTGGAGGATGATCGATGGTTTGGTTGTTAAAGGTGGATAATTGGTTGGTAGAAGTTATGTTGATGATGGTGATGTTGAGGGTTTCAGGTCATGGGAGTGGTGGTGTTCCGATGTTGGGTGTGGTTGTGGAATGGTGCAACGGATGTTGAGGAGGATGATTAAGTTGGGTCTTGGATTCCGAAGGGAATTGATGGGCTAACAAGGATGACTTTTGTGAAGGAGATAAAGGGAATAGACCCGAGTCATCTAGTTGACTCGGTCAACAGACGGTCAAACTCAGTTGACCAGGTCAACCCAGTCAGCTACCAGACCAGGCTTCATGTACGAGAGGTATAAAACGACAAACTCGAAGATATAGTTATTTATATATGAATATACGGTTAACACGTGTGGGATTAACCAAGCTTAAACGAACCAACCCATGGAACCTATGAACTAGATATAATATGTATATTTGCATAAACTGTTATTGGTATTATTGTATTGATAATTTGAGATATAAGAACAACATATGGAACATTAACTATCGGACCTTGACTCGGAATAGACAAATACCAAGCATAAACTATAATATGGACATAATGGCAAGTAACATAAGAACCACATAAAAGGGCACTTAGACGATTAATAGAATTATTAACAGAGCAAGAGAAGATGGACTTGGATAGACTAGTTTCATAAACAACTTAGTAGCAATGTGACAATAGATGATTAAACACCAATACTTGAGATATTGAATCTAGAGACTTGACAAATGAGTATACGACCTATTATTGTTAGGATATAAACGACGATATATGATTTGGTTATAGACGACGAATGGAACATTGGGACATTTGGATATTAGACGTATGAAATATTGGGTGTAGAGGATATAGAGTAACAAAGAACTAGATCTAGACAATATAAACAACTAAAAGACCTAGTACCCACACGTGTAACCGCGATGCTGGTTACACGCGCTAATGTTTGTAAACTTGAGTAGGTTCTTGACAGATAAATGGATCACGACTTGGAATGACATTTAACCGCATGATGATGCGATACAATACCAAGGTGAGTTCCGTGTACCACTCCCCTTTTTCTGTTTTACAGTTTTGGGGTGAATGCATGCTTCCTTTTTTATAACTGTTGTGATGTGACAAGATACTAGCTGCCGGATAACACTGACACTCATTAACTCAGAGGTGAGCCGCTTAATATATGGGTAGTACTACTTGGGGAAACCCCCACGCACAGTGAACCCGGGACGTTGGGCCCGGGAAACCCTCCACTGAGGCCTGCGGACCGTTGCGGCATATATTATGCCTTGTAGATCTATAATGGCGGTAGATAGATCTAGTGTTAAGGGTTGAGGGGTCGCTTGTACATCACGTGTGTTAAACTGTGTTGAACTGTGTAAACTTGTTTTGAACTGATAAACTGTTTTCGGATCCACTTACTACTTATATGGACTCACCAGCGTAATTGCTGACCCAAAACTCTTTTAAGCATGTGTTCAGGTACTGCAATTGGATGGATGGCAACCGCGAGGTATATGCTTGCTAGTAGCAGAATAGAGGTTATCTGGTTAGAAGATTCGGCTATATGTGTTGCGGTTAGAGCATCTAGAGATAAGCGGGTTAAGAGATCGGATCGACTAGTGGATTACACTCCTCAACTGCTTCGACGACCGCCGCGTCTCGTCCCTGCAATAGATATTAGTTTATTTTATATCTTGTATTTATAATATTTGGAACCAAATAGTTGTGCAAATATTTAATATTTGCTATCGTTGCTTCCGTTGTGCAAGTCTGTTACCAAACTGTCGTAATGTCCAGGCCCCACCGGGTCGGGTTGTTACACAGCAAATCGCAACTCTGGTTCCCAATTTACTAGCACAAGTCATCCAGATGAACGGCAACGGGAACGGTAACGGCAACGGGAATGGAAATGGAAACCACAACGGAAACGGGAATGGTCTCCCAGCCTGTACCCTTAAGCACTTTAATACCTGTAATCCCCCTAAGTTTAGTGGAGATGAAGGAGCTACTGGTCTTCTACAATGGTTCGAGGGTATTGAGAATACCTTCATCAACAGTGAGTGTCCCGATAACTTTAAAGTCTGTTATGCTATGAGTGTTCTTCACAAACGAGCGCTAACTTGGTGGAATGAGGAAAAGCGTACCCGAGGAGCTGAAGTTGCACTTACTATGACCTGGGATCAAGTCAAGGAGATAATGAAAGATGAATTTTGCCCACGTAACGAGGTCAAGAAATTAGAGGACGGGTTCCACACACTTGCTCAGGATAGTGGGGAAAACCTTGCTTATAATACCCGCTTCCATGAGCTCAGTCTGTTATTGCCTCATAAAGTCACTCCGCTACCTGTAGCCATCGAGAAGTATATTGGTGGGTTGCCCATGCAGATTCAGGACACGGTATGGGGAAGGAACCCTGCTACCCTTGAAGAGGCCAAGCGTTTAGCAGCTACCTTAACTGATAATCACGTAAAGAACGGTACCTTAGTTCGGAAAGGCAATAAAGCAAGTATTGTAGCCGCGGTAACTACTGAGAACCAGAAGTGTAAGGCCAGGGATCCTGATGTCAACCTCACTACACAAGCTTCTAACAAGAAACCCTATATAGGAAACTATCCATTGTGTAACACATGCAACCGACATCATCCCACTGCTTCGGTGTGTCGCTTGTGCACCAATTGTGGAAAGTATGGCCATCTGGTCAACACGTGTCGTGAGACCCCAAATCCTAATGCCAACCAACCCATCAACCCAGCTCAGGCTACTAATCCTAATCGATACAACTACGGTCAATGCTATGAATGTGGAGACCCAAATCACTTCCGTAACCGATGCCCTAAACTAAACAGAGATCAAGACCCTCCAGCTACTTAACAGCAAATCTCACCATTTGACTATTGATTACTTTTATTCTATGTATTGACGCCATTTGAATAATAAATACTAGTATTTAAATTTTTGTTTGAGAGTTGTTTACATGGTATAATTATAACACTTGAATGCATGCTTGTTTGAATGTGAACTAATTATCTAAATCTATACAACTACAACTCATATATTGTGCTTGTTATACTTGCTTGCATAAACATGCTATCAATTTGCAATCTATGTGTATAATAAATGTCATCATGCCTTTTCAACAGTCGGGAGAGGCCCTACAACCTGCTCCACGACTGGTGGAGGCTATCAAACCTACTCAACGATTGGTAGAGGTCATTATGCCTTTTCAACAGTCGGGAGAGGCCCTACAACCTACGCCACGACTGGTGGAGGCTATTGAACCTGCTCAACAATCGGTGGAGTCATAAAAGGACGCAAAACTTTAATGTAAGGTAAATTGGTGATTGCGGTCCGGAACGTAATCATGAATTTACAGGTACATTAAGGTAGTGTGAAATTCTATCAAGGTTATACACTCTAGTTATCTAGTAGTTCATTTAGACAATCACCTCACACATAACACGAGACATATTATTCTATTCATGTCGTGCCTTAACAAGATTTTCCAGGTCACACTTGTCCTAATCCTCTTCCACCCTGTGTTTTCAATAAACTTCGGGACGAAATTTCTAAAAGTAGGGAAGACTGTAACATCACGTATAAATACATATTTTTTTCATCACTTTAATTATACTTAAATTATTTCAAAACATAATAATAATAATAATAATAATAATAATACATTTAGTTTAAAAAAAAAATGAGGTTAAGAACAAACAAAACAACTATAAGCCTAGCCCACCTCTTCCTTTGTTTTAAAAATTTGTTCGGAGCCCAGACAAATGTCCAGCCCAAGATCAAACCCGGCCCACTAGCCCTTACCCCCTTATTCTGTTTTAAAAAAAAAAATTAAAAGGCTTCTGCCGGGACTCGAACCCGAGCAGAGAGCCGGCCAACAACCCCCACACACCAAACCATCTAGGCTACACTTGACACTTGAATAAATCCTAACTTTAATTGTATATAAGCGCACCCAAAACCTAACCACCCTCTCTTCTTGTTCGACGAGCAGCAGCAACAGAGTTGACCAAGTATTTTCCCATTTTGAACAACTAATTCACTCATTTTTGGGAAGATTAAACCAATTATTTGCTGTTGACTTATTTTATTAATTACCCCGCGTCCATTACACATCAATCATACGGGTAATTATCATCAATTTGAGTCAATTATCACCAAATACACGCGCATACCTTCAATGGTGGGTCAAACATTCCAATTATACAATCTAGACCTAAGCACTATAAATTGAAACTTGCTGGACCTTCACAACTCGCCATTCACTCTTTCTCAACCTCTAATTTCTCACAGAAAAACCACTGTTCTTGAATTATTGTTCGAGTTGACTTCGAAGCTTGACCAAGCAATTCGTATACGATTAAGCTTTGTAAGTTTAATTTTTGTTATGGGTTTCTTTAATCGGCCTACACACAACATTTATCCTATGGTTAATTGGACTAATGTTGTGTGTATTGATCGATTGGAAAATCTAGGGCTCGTGTAATCAAATTGGGGAAGAACACGATTTGACAAATATTATTTATTTTAAATAAACAGAAATCAACACAACCACTGGTCTGGACCAAGTGGTTGTGTCTGGTACCCCTCAACAAGGCCACGCGGGTTCGATCCCTGCCATGGCACTCTTTTTTTTTTCTTTGTTTTGTTTTAATCAAAAACAATTAATTATATATTTATATTACTTATATTTTATAAATACGTTTTAAAATATTAAAACTCTTTTAATAATTCTACAAAAATTATTTTAAGTTAATCTGATGAAAAAGTTTAACTCACAATTTTTAGTTTTCAAAAATTTATTTATTTAATATATATAATAATTAAATCAAGTTTATTCTATTATATTTATAAAATTCCATTAAAATATCAAAACAATTTTATAAATTTCCACAAAAATTATTCTAAGTTTATATAAGGATAAACTTTTCTGAAATGATTTTTAATTCTGAAAAATCATTTATTTAATATTTTTAATCAATTTTTGTTAGTTTTAATCATAATTAAATTATAATAAATCCAATTTTTAATATTTTTGCACCAAAACTTTATACAAATTATTTCTGATTATTTGGAACAGAAATATGATTTTTAAACTAATAATTCTTTAAGTTTAGTATTTTTAAATATCAAAGTTAAATTTTGACAAATTGTTATAAATAGAATTAATATTCTATTTTAAGAAAATAATTTTATAAAAATTATTTTTATACTTTAAACTCATTATTGTGATCACCTTAAATTCAAATTTTATAAAAAGATTTTTATCTATTTATTTACTAAATTTCTCTCAATTATCAAACATTTTATTATTAATCAAACGAGCATTTATCCCCGATCCGAGGCCCTAGAACATATACATTTGTAGATAGACTTAGACATATTTATTACCTTATTATAGGTGATATTTGGCATTGTTGGGCAACACATATTCTATATCACGAGACTTAACATTTTAAGGTGAGTTTACATAGCCCCTTTCCTCTATTTTCACTATTTTTGGGGTGAAACATGTTTAAACATTTTATACTATCATTTACTCATATTTACTTGTGATACAATTACAACATCATTCTATCATTTGACTGTAACAAAAAGACACAGTACAATCATTAACAATGATCAAGCCGCCTGTTTAGATTATAGCGCTATAGGTCTGACAAACCCACCCCCCCACATAAATTCAGGGATGATCGATAACAGTAACAACATTTAACTAACTTGCGAGTTAGTCATCAGTCGACACAAGGTTTGATTGTACAAAGACGCATTGTTACATGTCGGTATCATACTCTATCATCATACAACTGTGAATGTTGTACAAACTATTGTTATCAAGTATTTACAAAAACCTATGTATTCTCACCAACTTTTGTTGACCCAAAATATTTTCAACTTAACATGTTTCAGGTTCTATTTGCTTGAGGATTTGAGTTAATGCTTGAAGATGTGTGCATAGTATTATTCATTTTGATGTACGAATTCTTGTAGAACAATTGTATGTAATTTATTTAAATCATTTAATGAAATTTATTATTCACCATGAGCTACTGAACAATCATCACTACGTGACATCCCGATGTTTCCGCCATCGGTTGGGGTGTTACAACAGGTTGGTTGAGAGAGACGGTGGTGGTTATCGAGCTGGTGGAAGAAGACGGTGGTGGTCGTTTGGTTCAGAGACGGTGGTGGTTTTGAATTCTTACGACCGTTAGTAACTGTAACAGATGATCATACTGTGGTTATCAGTCAGGAAGCAAGAACTCCTGGATGCATCAATTCTGCTCCAAGTTTGAATCTTTTTGTTTCAAATCTTCAAGATTCAAACACTTCTCACATGGGTTACTGATCAAATTCTAGTTCAAGCTGCTGTTGACTCTGTCCTTGGCGGCTGCTGCTATGCTTCGATGATCATTAATCCTCCAAGGCCGTTGTCCCCCTTTTTTTCCTATTCGATGATTTCTTTAACTAATATGTCATAGGTTTTTTTTTTTTTTTTTGACTCCAATTGGGCCTCAAGTCCACGTGACCTTTTTTTTATTTCATATCTTATTTTTTTTATTATTATTATTACTATTATTATTATTATTATCTCATGCTCACATCTCGGGTGTTCTTGGCTCGACCAAAGTTCCTCATTTATGCTCCAACATCCATGACCACCTGCTCTCAAGTGTTCGTGTCCCGATTAGAAATTATTCGTTTTGAGCTCATTTTTCACGAACACCTATAAAATAATAAAATAAATAAATAAATAATAAAACTGACACGAAACGAATACAAACTTGACCAAATAATATACATCCCCACACTTAAACCTTTTTCGTCCCTGAAAAAGACTGCAATGTAATCATAATTAGAATTCTTGGTTTCAAAAACTTTTAGGTTCATTAATTATGATCTAATTACGCATCAACCAAAACTGTCGGTATTGTTGTCCACCTAAACCCAACCACTAGCTAATCAGGCCCCAATCATGTAAAGCAATTAAGTTCATATTATTACAATCAATCTATGGGTCTCACACTCAAGATATCCAGCTTCACCTAATCCCACCTCAAGCTTTCGAAGCAAAGGTTAAACCATATAGATTTACCAACCACTGCAAACTAAACTCCCTAATGTATTAGAAATTAAATTTATGATGGATTTTGGATGAAGTTTATGAGCTTAGACACATTTATTCTTTTTTTCATACCTAACCCAGAGGTTGTCTCAATCAGAGTCACCATCCCCAAGAGCGACAGCATGAGCTTCGGTATAGTTTTTTTTTCAACTTGACCTCGAGGGAGTTTCGATCAGAGGCTTCAGTTTTTTTTTTTTTTTTTTTTTTGGTCTAGCTCAATTGATGGACATGTGGATTTTTTTTTGGGCACCACTTTTCACCGGATTTATTCTCATAAAAAGGATCAAGTGTGCTATTTAATCAATAATACATATGGGCTTTCAACGTCTAGTGGTACCTCTAATTACTATCAGCGGTTTCAGTTCTACCGTTTCTCCTAAGATGAGAACCCACAAGATTTCATGATTTATTAAGGTATATTAAGAACAATCCTAGGACCTTTCAAAGCTAGCTGGGCCTACCGACACATTTAAGCAAACACGCTTTCAATCTATTTATTTTCTCATATATATAATATTTTTAAAACCAAAAATCCCAATTTTACTATCCTTTTCCATATAAAATGCACAAAAGATCAGGGACATTTTTCAATTCTTTTTTTTCAATTTTTTTTACTCAACCTACAATTAAGTAAAATAAAGACAAAGTCTCCCATCCCCACACTTAGAAAGTTACAATGTCCTCAATGTGCTCCAGGATACAACGTAAACGAAAAATCAAAATGCAAAAATAAAGAAGAAACGAAAATATATATATATATATAACAACAAAATAAATCGAACGAACTCCCCTGGAATATGTGGCGATAACTCGCAGAAAGTGTTCTGTCCGTCCATCATCTACAGCCGTATAGCTTTCCATTGCGGCCATAGTTGGAATCCTGCAAAAATAAACTAAAAAGAAAGTGAAAGTAAAATGACTCAATGACAAGTGAGATGCCTGTTTATAAAAAATAATTTTAAGATCGACCCCACCCGAATGGAGATTAAGTACGGGCGGGGAGGATCCAATAGTGAAAAAGGCCAAGGCAATCCCACAAGACTCGATAAACTAAGAAAATAAAAAAAATAAAGAAGAATGAAAATAAAATAAAATAAAAACATATATGGCGAATGATGATACAAAACGCTACATTTGGGTTTTCACCCGTGTGATCCTATTCTTATCAAGCACTCTAACCTGGATCAACGAGGATATCTACACCATCCTCATGTAAATCAATCGTCCCACTTATGTTATCTCTCCCAAGGCACGATCTTTTCCACCTAAATCTAGGATCACCAGAAAATATTCTTAAATGCGAGTGGTGAATCAGGATCCTATCCCCACACTTAGATTTATTCACTACCTCAAGGCTTAATTTAAAGAGTGTCTTATCGTCCTCATCTATCTTGTTCTCACTCTCATACTCGTGGGATCGGAAAATATGAACCGAGGGCTCATCCCTCACCTCCTCGGAACTCTCAACAACCTTAACTACCTCTAACGTATCTGGAGGCTCACCGGCTACACAGCCCGGATCATGCTCCACAGGAACTACAGTCTCTATCTCTACCCCTTGCCTCTCTTCTGTTTGGTGCCGCCTATCTAATAAGTCTGCTCCACAGATGTAGTCAATGCACCGGTCGACATGTGACATGAAAGTGCCAAGAAAGCACACAGATTCGACCTGACTACTCATGCTCTCCCTAGACCTATTAACACCAAAGGTGATGGAGTCATCCCCTACACGCAGTGTAATTCGACCGTCTGAGACATCTATCAATGCCCTTGCAGTGCGTAAGAAGGGTCGTCCCAAGATTAACGGCACATGCTCATCCTCCCGTATATCAAGTACGACAAAATCAACGGGAAACAAGAACCTCTTCACCCTTACTAGCAAATTCTCTAGAATGCCCATAGGGTACTTCACAGATTTATCAGCCAACTTTAAGCACATCCTAGTTGGATTCAACTCCCCAAGATCTAATCTTTTAAACATGGAATAGGGCATGAGATTAATGCTAGCACCTAAATCAGCGAGCGCGTTCCTAACTGTCAAACCACCTATCTGACAAGGGATAGTGAAACTCCCAGGATCAGTCATCTTCTCGGGTAGTTTATTAAGAACGACAGCCGAACACTCCTCACTCAGAGTGACTTGGGAAAGTTCTTTCATCTTCTCCTTGCGAGACAACATCTCCCTCAAGAACTTCCCATACTTAGGCATATCTCTACGAACATCAATGAAATGCCTATATTGCTCTAAGTTCTCACTCTTATTCAACCTACCAGGATAGGGCGGTATTGGTTCATAAGGGGCAGGTGGAACATAAACCTTTTTGGGCTCCCCCTTAGACTGTTTCTCCTTTAACCTACTTTTGGGCTGTGCGGTACTTGCTGGGTCTAGCCTAGTAGGGTGCACCTTGCCCGGAGACTCTACACTAACCTCCTCATTGACACTCTCCTCCTTAACTACCTCACTCTCTCTTGACACCGGGTGATCAACTCCCATGCTCTTCCCACTTTCGGTGAACATCGCATTCACCTGAACATCTGTCGAATTCCTGGTCATCTTACCAACTAACTCTCCTATGACCCTCTCTAAACTCTGAAGTGTGGACCCCTGATTCCAAAATAACATCTCAAATTCTTGATTTTTCTTTTGTTGTTCCTGATAACGGGTCTCACGCTGCATCACTATGGTCTCTAGGAGTTTATTCGTCCTAGCCTGATTCTCCTCATTTTTCTTTATTAACTCACTAATCTCAGACTTAGGATCTCTTATACTTTGCCATCCAGAGTTGTAACTTTGGACATGATCTGAATTCTGGACATAGTTTAACTCCTCACTAGGACCTACGTGACAATCTATGGTCTCATGACCCCCTCTACAAATCTCACACTTAGCATTAATTTTAACCTGAATGTCCTTCATGACCTTAGCTAAAGATTCTACCGGGCGGCTAGTGCAATGCTACTCTCAACAGAATGGATACCCTTAGGGGCAATAGTAACGCCCCCAGAGCCACGCTCAATGTACGTGCTGGTGGCTAGGTCCTCTATCATCTCAAGGCATTCAGCAGCGGTTTTGGTTTTCATCATGTTATCGCCTGCTGTAGAGTCAAGAAATCTTTTGGTCGCGTCAGAGACTCCAGTATAGAATTTCTCCACGACTCTCCAGTCCTCAAGACCATGATGAGGGCACTTATTCAAAAGTGCCTTGAATCTGTCCCATGTCTCATAGAAGGACTCCCCTGACTGCTCGGTAAAGGCATAGATAAGATTTTTAAGATGAGCAGTTTTAGCAGGGGAAAATACTTCTGTAGGAATTTCGTCTGAAGACCAGTCCAAGAGGTGATGGCTCCTTGTGGGAGGGAGTCCAACTAAGTAAGGGCCTGGTCAGTAAGTGAGAACGGGAACAAACGCAGAAGAATGGCATCATCAGTGACACCATTAAGTTGGAAGGTGCTACAGACTCTACCAAATCTAGTCAAGTGGGAATATGGGTCTTCATCACGCATGCCGTGAAACTGAACTGAGTGAGATGTGATGTTGATCAGAATGGGTGAAATGGTCCAGTTGTTCGACTCAACAGTGGGTAGTGTGATACTAGACCGGATGTGAGTGGGTGTAATGCTGATGTGTTCAGCAACAGTCCTACGTGCAGCCATTTCTTTGTGATCTATCTGGTGGGCAAAATGTTCTAGGACTGCAACGGGGTACTTCTTATGTACACAGAGAAACTAAAACTATACTAGAATAAGAAAAACAAATAGCAAATAAACAAAAATATACTTTTTTTTTCTTTTATAAAATTAAAAATAAAAATCTACCAAACTAAGAAAGCAATAACATGACTAGATCCCCGACTCGGGTCGTCCTCAAAACCTTTATGCGTGAAATGTGTGATAAATATATTTTAAGTCAAATTAATTTCAAAACAAGTTTTAAATGGGAAATACCCACTAAACCACACACTACCGGCAAGTGTACGGTCGAAAGTAGTAAAGCAAATAAGTCCGAGTATCGAACCGTGGACACAGTAATAGCGGCTCTCGGTACTAAACTTTCGTCGAGTCCTAGTCTAATAAATTGAAGTGATGGTGATTTAATTAATTACTAAAAAAATATAAAATTAAAGTAAATAAAATACGAGCAACTCAAACAAAGCAAACGAACAAGTAGAACATGATGAGATCAAGTAATGAGAAAATGGCTACCTAGGTAAGAATCAAGGTGACTGACTTATAGCTCTCAGGATTGGATAAATAGGTTTTGGCTACCGGGATCTTAAGATACACTAAACTAGACCAACACTGGAACGCGAATTACTCTCCAACATGTCGCAATACTGAATCTAGGGAAGTGTGTAAACTCACCGGTCTCGGGTTCAGATCACCTCTCGGTCTCTCCAAACTATACTCAGGTATCCTAAATCTGAATGTCCTCTCGGCCCCCTCAGAAACAATACATCCGGGATGTGTAAGGGATGTAAGGGATAGTTATTCTAACAGATTTCTAACACAGGATGCTAACAAAACAGACACGCTAGGGGTGACTCACTCTCGTGCAGACCACGGTCCCGAATACCTACCAAGCTAGACACACTGACACCTAATCTCCTCCCGGTCTCAAAGGTGGTAGAATGGTAAATTACCAAATAATTAATTAACTTGTTTCTAGGGTTTACTACGTCTAGCAACCTCAAAATATATCAAAAACACCAAGTCTAAGATACTCACAAAACCCTAGAATAAAAGATACAAAATCAATTAAACTAGAATTAAGCGAAACAAGTAATAATATTCAGATATCAAGCACGCATATACAAAAGAAACCTTATTAGAAAACTCTTTACCAAAACATTATCCAAAACATTATATAAATCCAAACCGAAAACTATTATTCAATTGTCACACATCATCAATACCTAGGTAGCACTAAAAATTTAGCTATTCATAGTCATAGAAATCAATGAAAACATAGGTTCAAACAAATAATAAAACATAGTATCAAGTAGTTGAAAACACAAAGTAATCAAAAACCAAAACTAGTATTTTAGATAAACAAACCCAAGCCTTCACCAATGGTTCCAAGCCTCCTCCTTAAAAATTCCCTTTCAAAAATCCTAGTTCAAGCTGTTGTTGACTCTGTCCTTGGTGGCTGCTGCTGTGCTTCGATGATCATTAATCCTCCAAGGCCGCTGTCCCCGTTTTCTCCTATTCGATGATTTCTTTAAATAATATGTCATAGGGTTTTTTTTATTTTTCACTCCAATTGGGCCTCAAGTCCACGTGACCTTTTTTTTTATTTCATATCTTATTTTTTTTCTTTTATTATTATTATTATTATTATTATTATTATTATTATTATTATTATGTCATGCTCACATCTCGGGTGTTCTTGGCTCGACCAAAGTTCCTCATTTATGCTCCAACATCCATGACCACCTGCTCTCAAGTGTTCGTGTCCCGATTAGAAATTATTCGTTTTGAGCTCATTTTTCACGAACACCTATAAAATAATAAAATAAATAAATAAATAATAAAACTGACACGAAACGAATACAAACTTGACCAAATAATATACGAAATACATAGGAAATTAGATGTGATTTGCAACACATCAAATACTGAGGATCCATCTGAAAGATCCTTCCTATCTCTCCCAAATTTTCCTGTTCCCAGAAACATAGATCAATATTTGAAATTCAAAACTGAACAGGCTGATTTGATCATCAAGGAGAAATGCAAAAGGAAGGATGACAGGACTGCTCAGGGCATCCATTCAGCAGAGCTTAGCAAACTGAGAAAGATTGAGGATTTTGCTAAGACCCTGAGCAATTACATGTCCACCATGCCTCTCAGTAGTGATTTGGAAAGGGTAGTAAGGGAGTATATACTTGATCAGATCTTGGCAACCATGCCTTACAAAGCAAACAAGAAACAGTTTGCAGGCTGGACCACTCATGCACTTCAAGAAGAACTTTTGAGAATTGAAGAAATGGCCAAGAATCCTCCTGTGAAAGTCTCTGCCCCTGACTTTAGGAAAGGCAGAGACCCAGCCAGAGCCTTAAAGTTTAAAAGAATGAGACAAGAGATTGTGGCTGCAAAATATGGAGAGATGAGGTCAGTTGCAAGATGGGCTGAGCTGAGGCTGGTTGAAACTTACAAGAAGCTGGAAGAGAATAGAAAGACTGATCCCACTCTACCCAGAAAACCAATTTACTCTGATGCTCCCATGGTTAAGAGACCTCAACGGGCCTTTACACTTGACAGCTTGCTTGACACATCTAACCTATTTGTTGCTGCCAAGAGACAGTTCAAAAGACAGAAGGAGATGTCAGAAGAAGACCAAAAGAAGTTTGCTGATACATTTGTAAAAGAGGGTATCTACAACCAAGTTCACTATTTCTCTGATCCCATAACTGATGAACTCGGAAAACTCATTGGGAGACCTCCATCACCAAACTCATCTAAACTAAACTTGCAGCTCAACAAATCCTCTGGTTCAAAAACTAAAATGGAAGGTCAACAAAGACACGCATGAATTGACTTTGCTCAGATCAGATGGAGAGGCTCAAAAGTTGAGTATGGATGATGCACATGGCCTATGTGCAGATGATCTCCAAACATTGCTTAACTTAGAGCTAGAAAGAGATGCTGGAGACCTCTTCTCATTGAACTTTGAACTACAGTTCAAAGGACAAATTAGAGAAAGTTTGATGAGGAATAAAGATCTACAATAAAGACTAACTTTTGGCATCATCTGTTCTAGGGGGAGATTGTTGGGTCTGTTGACCTGGAGAAGAACAGATGATTGAAAAGCCAAAACATGCTACATATGATCCTAAATAAAAACAGCATTTACAAGTTATTTCTCCCAAAAGACTATTGACTCTAACATCTGTTGTACCCCAACAACTGCTGGAACAACTGCTGATCACAAAGGTCTGATGAAGAAACAACTGCTGGAACAATTGTTGATCACAAAGGTCTGATGAAGAAACAACTGATGATCAAAGTACTGAAGATTCAAGGTCTGTTGGAGCCAACAGCACTTAGGCTCCAACAGATGATTCAAGACCATCAGAGGTGTCCCTATCAACTGTTAAGTTATTAGAGGTTTCCTATGTAACAGTGTTTGTTTCATCAGATATTTTATGTTGTTATTCTGTTAGATGTCACTGTCTTAGGTGACGTCAGCCTAGGTCATCAGTTGTTTAGATTGTCTATAAATAGAACAGTGCATGTACTGTTCTATTCATCACTCAAAACATTCTCTTAGACAAACTTACACAGAGTGATCAGGCTGAGGGGGAGTAATTGTACAATCGTTTGTAATCGTTAAGTTTTATGAAAGCTTTTGATTCTAAAACAATTATTCTCTTGTTTTGATTTATAGTTTATCATTCTGCTGCATTTTCCATTTATAGACTAACTTCTTTCATCTTTCATTACTTCAACAATCAAACTCAGATCCAAACATTATGGCACACGATTCGTAACCAAAGTACTTATGTTTTGTTTTCAACAAGCAGTTACGTTTTGAACAAAAATCATGTATAATTATTAATCACAAGATCTTTTATTATCTAGCTTATATAATTATAATTGATTAATGATTACTCAAATTAAATCATAATTACTCAACATAAAACCAAAAAAAAAGCTATTTGGATTATCATTTTTCACAAGAGCGTGTTTAATATTGCTTATTATACCTTTTTAATATAACTATCTTCTTATATATGTAACGAATGCACCGTAACAAACAAATCGATGCTGCCCGAATTATAGAGCATGGTGACATACACTACGGATAAAGCAAAATGAAAAAATTCTTTAGCATAAACTAAGCTTTTTTGCATCTCAAATAGTGATACCATATAGTCTTATACTCAACATCACGTTGCAATGCGTGGGATTACGTAAACTCGTTCAACATGAAAACGAAACTCTATATACATAATTAGGAGTTATGATAGTTATAATGTCCGCAATAATGATTATTTATACTCTCCCACTATGACATATTACCATTAAATATACATACACTTTTAACATTATACTTCTGAGATGAAACTCTTTACGCTTGAAACGTTTTGTGAACTTAAAACCTATGAACTCAACAGCATTATATGTTGACATCTTTTTGGCATGTTTTCTCAGGTCGCTAAGGTAGCAGCATTGAGTTTAGGCGCACGGAGTCGCACTTGCGTCTAGGATCATGTCTCACATTGTTAAACTTTAAACTTATGTCTCATTGTTATTCAGTTTTGTAAAACTAAATTTGCTTCTGCTGTGTTTTGAATCATAGTCTTTGAAACTATTGCATGGTTTGGTTTACGTATCTTTTCACATATACTTGTCGTTCGTTGTGACCGTTGACTTGGATCCTGGTGTGTCACGCGCCTCGCGGTAAAACTTCGCAAGTGGAAATTTGAGGGTGTGACAGATTGGTATCAGAGCCAATGGTTATAGTGAACTAGGACTGCATGTAGAGTCTAGTCTATAGCCGAGTATCACACACATTAGACGGTGACACATATTTACGAGTCGTGTCATTTGGTAAACATACTAACCTTGTCGGGGTGTCGGTGTCCTCATCACACAGTATCACATTATCTATCTTTTGTTATTCCTACCTTGGTTCTATCTTCTTCTTCGGGTTTGAAGATGAAGGGGCTTATCCCGTATACTTGGCAGTAGTGTACATTGGGGTGGCTTCGGCACATTCTTGAGATCTTTCCGGGTTTTGGATATCTCCCCGCTATGCTCTAATGTACATACTTGCCTACACACATATTATCCTGCACAAGTACTTGTCATAGTATACCCCTGAGTGATTGTTCACTTTGGGGATCTTCGTGTGATAACAGTTTCTTTTAGGAATGTGGGTGTTGGGTGATTTGAAGTTCTAGCTAGGAGCACGCCTAGAGGACCATGTAGAGCGATTTGTTATTTCGGGTGCACACGAAATCATAAATCGAAATGCATGAAAAGTTGGTGGACTTCGTGTTCGGACTAAAGGTCACGCTGGAGCCACGTTCTGAATTCGTTTGGTCACTTGTAGCTTGATCCGATCATGGTATTGAGTATCTTGTCTCATGTTTGGCAGAACATGTCTGGTCGTGCTGGTGGACGTACTAGTGGACGCCGTGGTGGCGGCGGGGGTCGCAATGGTGGTGGACGAGGTGGTGGGAACATCACCATGACTCAGGCGGAGTTGGAGAACATGTTGCAATAGCAGTTGAACGTTGCGTTGGCTGCTTTCCAGGCTGCTCAGAAGACCCTGGGAAATACTAACCAGGTGCAGTCTGGGTGCACCTACAAGAAGTTCATAGATTATAAGCCCCATTACTTCAGTGGGACTGAAGGGGCAGTGGGACTTCTTCGGTGGTTGGAGAAGATCGAGTCGGTGTTTGCTATGTGTAACTGTCCCGTCGCTGATCGAGTCAAGTATGCTTCTGCTACACTGGAGGGACATGCGTTGACCTGGTGGAACTCTACTACTGCTAACTTTGGCCTGGGTGTAACGCCCAGCTTTTCCCTAATATTATAATATTAATATTTTAATCATTAAACGATTTTAATTAATTAACAATAGTATCTCGTTAACAAGAAATACATCCTTATTTATTAACAAATTTAATTATTTAAATAACAATAACGCGTTGTAAGCGATAGGGTACCAGTTAATGGCACTTATCCATATAAATTTTAAACACGACTATAAATATATATAACAAATGTATAGTCTAAATACTCGTTTTAAGTCGGTTTATATAAATAAATTTAACAAAATAATTATTATAACAGTTAAACAAAACTATGTAATTGTCGAGATAAGAAACGATAACGGGTTCGTATACGCGGTGCCCGACCTTTTAACCTACACCAAAACCCTACCTATATAATATCCTTAACTTCCTCCTTCCTTCATCTCCTACATATCCTCTTCTTCTCCATTCCTTACAACTCAAACCCTAGTCTCCTTTTTCTTTTACTTTATCACCTTAACCACCTTGCTCTCTCTCATCTCAATCTCACGTCTCTCTCTCATCTCTCCCTCACCCTAGATGCAGCGGCGGCAGCCGCCTACAACCACCACCACCTTCCGAGCAGCCACCACAACACAACACCCTCCAACCCCTAATCACTTCCTCCTCCACCCGCTAGTCCCTATTACAACAGCAGCCAGCAGCGAAGACCAGAAGCAACAACAAGCAGCGGCGCCGCCGCTGGTAACAGGCCACCGTGGTGGCAATTTCCAGTCGTCTGGTTGTATTCGGCTACAGTAATGATGGTGAGTTCGTTGGATTCGGAGTTTTCATTATTACCTCTCGTTTCTTGTTGGGTGGAAAAGGTTTGGGCTTGGTTCTGTTCTGATGACCGGAGATGGTCACACTAGCCAAAAACGGACTGTGGTGGCCGGAAAACGTATGGGTTATGTCAGATCGTTGGTACCGGGTCGGGTTGGTAAGGAGCAGGAAGGGTTGTTTGGTGTTGGTCATGGTTGGTCTTCTTTTCGAGTGAAGGTGTTCGAGCCGTCGAGACGCAAGCCAACGGGTCAGATCTGGCAGGTTGGCTCCGGTCAGTTTTGGTTGTGGCCCGTTCGTTTTCATCTTTCTTTCGGTCAAGTTTGGTCAACTCAGGTCAAAGTCTGGTCCACTCAGTCAAGCCGGGTTAACCGAGTCAGATCAGTCAACTCGATTCGAGGCGGGTACTTGACGGTTCACGAGCTTATTAATAGAAGGTATAACGCGCGCCACGATCTTAGTTTATTCTCATTTTCTTTTATTTTTTTTCTCGTGTATATTGTATATAAATACTTATTCTAAAAGTGTAAGCGAACCGAACCGAGCTGTAACAAAAAACTATTTTTATTGTTAAACGAACTGTGTCAACTTATAACGAAAATAATTATTCTTGTTGTTAAGCTTGGACGAGTCAAGTAATGACTACCCTACATCAATATATATTTTTACAAGAATTATCTAAATGGCGAACTATATAAATATATGTATTAATTGTCGAAGGGTATGTTTTACTTTCATTCTTAGCTTTAGAAAGTTAATCACTTGTCACGAGTAAAAGATTTGTTAGATCATGAAGTGTATTGTAAATTTTGGACAATTGATTGTTGGAAAACTATAGACAACATTAGTTGTCGGTGTTATACAAAAACAGAGGAAACTCTGCCCAAATTTTATAAAATATGATAAACGATCCGGCATTCCAAGTTTATAACTATGTGTAGACAAGATTATGTTTTTACAAATAAATCCTAACCTTCAAATCTTACGCCGTCAAAAATAGAAATATTTATGTTTATTAACAAGTACATATATATATATATACTACCCAAGATACGAGACAAATTAACATTTGAGTCAAGCTACGTAAATACTATTTCGTTATACAAAATGTGTCTTTATCAATAACTTCAATAATGTATTTAATTCAAATAGCTATACATACGAATACATTTTGTGAAACCAAACCAAGTTACTATCGGTTTGTTAAATCATACACTTATAAAGACACGTATTCTTTCAATACGTGTCTAGGTAGTTGGATAAACTATCTTTACAACCATAACAAAAACAAGCTTATTTGGATTAGAATTTAAGGCATCGTTTATTTGTAAATGGATACAAGAGTTCATTTAATCCAAGTTCAGACTTGTTGCTACTTGCTATTACTTGCACAGTGAAATTCAGGTGAGTTTACATAGCCCCTTTTCCATTTCACTATTTTGGGGTGAAACATGTTACAACATTCAATTTACAATTCACTCATAAGTGTCTATGTGTTATTCTATGTTGCATTATGTCTTAAACATTACTAGGGTAAGCACATTATTCTAGCATAATTATTAACATTGATCAGCCGACGGTATACAATGATAGATCTATTGGACTGACAATCCCACCCAGATACGTGTACCTCCTACATAGGTAGCGTGGATGATTGTTATCGAACATATAACATAATCGAGTGAACCATATGCGTATGGGATGGACCACAATATTCTAGTCACAAGGTTTGATTATGCACTCGATTTACCTAATAGTTTTGTTTTTCACATATGGACTAGACTAGCCATGACACTCGAATTGTACTACATTTTTATTCAAACCTATGTAATTCTCACCAACTTTTGTTGACCCAAAATATTTTCAAACTTAACATGTTTCAGGTTATAGCTTGCTTGAAGATTAGAGTTAATGCTTGAAGATGTGTATCTAGTATTTTTCATTTTGATGTACAAATTCTTGTAGAACAATTGTATGTAATGTATTTAAATCAATTATTGAAATTTATTATTTACCATGAGCTACTGAACAATCATCAATACGTGACATCCCGATGTTTCCGCCATCGGTTGGGGTGTTACAGATTGGTATCAGAGCAATGGTTATAGGGAATTAGGTTATTAGAAAAATAATCTAGTCTATAACCTTAGGACTTTAACCAGTACTTGCTTCAATTACTTGTAGCTCTACCTTATCCTTATCTCTATCCCTATCCTCATCCTTATTCTTAGCCTAACTTGGTCTTGCCTACTCTCTTTCACTTACTTGCTACAATCCTAACGTACTTCTAGATTATTAGGGCGAATTCGTTGGGCTTAGACCTGATCTGTTTTGATAAGCCAACATTTTCGTTTATTCGGGGTTAGATATTTACAATCTTTGTGTTTCATTTTCATTTATACCGCCTCACTCCCGTATAAAATCTAAGTTTTGAATCTCAAATTTTTTTTTACAATTCAAATATATTTTCTTCTTATATAATTCCCTCATTAGCTTAAACTTCATGAATCATTTCTGGGTTTCACAATCATAATTCATTTTACAAACTTATAATATTACCCATAAGTCTAATTATTTTTAACATCTAACCTAAATCATATGTTTCCCTTTACATCATACATAAATCTATTATCTTTGATGCTTCTTGTCACACCACGACAATGGCGGAAACACGTGGCGCGACGGTTCAAAGCATAAAGTCAAGGTCATTGCTAAACACAAGTAATTTAAGAAAATTGGTCATTTATTATGACGTCAAATCTTGTTCAAACAGTACACAAAAGTAAATTGTTTTTAAGATAATCATAGAGGTTTCTCGTATATATCCCAAATGCCTTGGGAAATAAAAGTGAAACCCCGCAAAAGTTTGACGCCGCATTGGAGGATTCCTCGACCCAGCTTGCCCGGTTCTCCTTCATCTAGTTACCTGAAAGATATGTTTAAAAGTTTCGTCAATATAAAATATATTGGTGAGTTCACAGGTTTTTAGTTTCCAAAACTTGATTACTTGGGAAATACCATGTTATGACAATATATAGGAGTTGCAAATTCCTATAACTCTACTTGAGACTATAATCAAACCAAGACGTATAAATAAATATGCCCCGCTCCAAGTCGTTACTCGGTTTCCCACGACTTAAGTTCAGAATATATGCACCCCAGGCATAACCTAATGCATAATCGACGCTATCGATTAGGAGTGGGCCTTGTCAGGCACCAATAGTACTATTCAATATTCCTCCGGTTTCATTTCCCTGAATAAATGATTATAGAGGCGAGGACTCAACCCCGAGTGGCGGTCATACCTCAAGTAATAAATCCGTCAAACATTTTCCCTAACATATCTTTCCCCCGGAAAACGTAAAAATAGTTTAAAATGGGGCCGTGAAACTCACCTGAAACTCTGTCTGGATTACTAGGCGGATAGCAAAGATGGTCTCGCACCTACAAACGTCCTAGACGTATAAGTCACTATTCCTATAGTGCATGTGCCTTGGCAAGTTGTACACCCAACTCCTGACCACAAGTTATTCCAAATCCCGTTTAATTAAGCGCGTATCCTAGGTTTCGTTGGCGTTACATTACCCTTTGTGTTACAAGTTACATATTACTCTTGTTAATATTTCCTTAACTTGTATCTTATTATCATCGGCTCGACGTCACTTAACATATAATTATTTTCCCATTTAAATAATTATACTTAAGATCGCATCGCTCGATATAATATATATTTCAACACTCGACCCGACTCACTTTGCCGCACATTTGTTTTCCCATTTAAACAAATATACTAAGATTTTGTCGTTCGATTGTATATTCTTAACGTCCGATTCAACTCACCATACCGTATAGTTATTTTCCCATTCAAATAAATATACTAGGATCTCGTTGGTACGGTATACACATATATATATCTTTGTCTTCTCGTCGCGGCTTTCCTTCCCACATATCTACTTTCCCATTAAGTAGATATACTAGAATTTTGCCGAGACGAGCGTACATATATATAAATGTGTAATTTTTCTTGTTAAGTATATACGTTTGTTTAACGTCTCATTTGTTTATGTCATGTGTTTTCTCCCACGAATAGTTCCTTTAACACTTAGGAAAGTGTTTATTAGTTTTCACCCAATGTATATATATATTTTACTTCTTAAAATATATATTTTTCTTATCTTGCCGCAATGGCATTTTTCTCATGATTTGTCCGTGTACGGTTCGTTAACGCGTCTTAGTTCGATATCTTAACTTGATTAGTTAATTTTTCCAAGTTTCTCCCAACATGTATTTTATAGAAATATTATCCATATTTCTTCCTCTTTTCACATGTTACTTGGATGGTTTAAAATACTTATGTATTTTTAACCCAACTTGTTAACTTAACTACAAAAATGTTCCCAACACTTTCATATTCCCATTTATATAAAAGTATTCATTTTTGTATAAGTTTCTCAAGTTTGTTTAATATTTTTATAAAATCTTTATTTTATAAAAATCCTTATGTTAAAATAATCCATATTTTTATAACGTTCAAAAATACACTTTTATACAAAATACCCAAGTATATCTACTAGTATTTACCAAAATCATCCTTAGAATTTATTACTTACATTTTTGACACCAAACTTTCCATACTTGTATTTTTGGACTAATAGTTTCTAAAATATCCATTTTAGTCCTCTAACTTTCAAAGTTACAACTTTAGTCCCTTAACTTCCAAAAGTTGCATTTTTCCACTCTAACTTCCAAAGTTAACATTTTTCACTCAAAATAGTAGACTTTGAAGATTCAACTTTTTATTGGTAAGTTATTTTTGTATCAAAACACTTTTGTTAGTCTTGTATTCCATATGGAAGGCTACTTGTATGTGTGTTTTATGTATTTCTTCAACATAACCAAATTTCATTCACCTAAGTAAGCTACTTTAATTTTTCATCTTCTTTATTTATGAACTTTTAGCATGTTCCACCATATATTATACCATGTATGATCATAATGAGATGATTTAAAGTTACTTTTAACATATTCAAGTTCATTCCATAATCTTAACCAAAACATCATCCTACTTAGTTTTAAAATGTAAACTTTATGCATTTTCAAGATTATTACATTATCATCATCAAATCCATGGTTTATTTTCATATCTTTAATCATCCATTTTACACATGTAAAACCTATTAAAGATTATGTTCAAAACCACCTTTTAAACCCTTCATGTACAACTTGCTTCTAAGAACACATACATGAATAATAATAATCAAAAACAAGGTTAAGAAGCTTACTACTAGCACAAGGCTAGGGAAGACAAAACCTTTGATTTTGAGAGGGGTTTAGTGTGTTCTTCCTTAATGGTTAAGCTCCAAGCTTGAAACACACAATAGGGGTTTGGATGATGGATTGTTTTAAGTGTTTTGGAGATGTAAAAACTTGTAAGAATGATGTATGGGGGAGGTGGAAAACCTACGGCCAAAAGAACAAGGAGAAGAGAAGTTGTTTTGCTTTGATATCCAATCTCTAACACATGTTATATAATGCCTTATCACATGTAATCATTCCAAAGATTCAAGAAATCTTATGAAGGATTGAGTTGTGTACTTGGGATTTTTTTGAAAGATATGATATGTGTGTGTGTAAATGTTGCCGTGTATGTATGTATGTGTAGGTAGGATTGCTTGCAAATCTTGTTTAAATCCTTGTTATCTATCATGATCTCTATATAACACCTCTTACATACATGTGCATACACTAGTGTAATGATGGTTTAGATTTTGTCTTGGATTTTTAAGGCCATGGGCCGAAAATTTCACAAGGGGGACAAGAGTGTGGCTTGCTTTTGTACTAGTGTTTTCCTTACACTTTTTGTCTTATACAAGTGCATGCTTTATGCTAGGTTCTTAGGTTATTATTAATATTAACAAGACATGGATATAACAAGGCCATTAGGCCGGCCCCCAAGTGGGTTTAAGTGGGGTCCACAACTTCAAATATTTACCCATTGTTTGTTATGTTCAATCCCCCGTCGTTCGGGTGTCGTTCGGGTATTTTTCGGGTTTTAATCACGCGTTATCCGGACATTAAAAATACCTTTAATAACCCTTAAATATAGTCTAATTTAAGCGTTGATTGGTTATTTAGGCCTTTGCCGGTGAAATTATGAGTTATACGCGTATCGGGTGCGGTACGCGCATTTTATTCGTTACCGGGAGATTTGTACAAGACGTTTTCATTTATGGTTTTGGAGTACCAAAACTCATTATATTTCATGAAAATACCCTTTATTTTATATCCTGGGTGTCCGGGATCCGTTTCGTTTATTTAATTATTACCGGGTAATTGCCAACGTCCATACCGGATAGCTTATTTACACATGATCCAAACATGCTTTACCATTAAACGTATGCATTCCTATGCACTATTTGGAAATTGCTATCCCCTAAGGCCTTGATAATTAAATCACACATAATTGCATTTAATTACGTTAATCATATATTAATTAATTTGTACGGAATTACCTTATTTTTGCCGGTTGTTACACTTCTGGCCAATTTTATTTTAAACTTCCCCCCCCCTACATTTTTATTTATGTGTATATATATATATGTGTGTGTGTGTGTGTGTATATTTTTAAGATACCATCAACCATAAAATTTCATCACATTCGAGATTTTAAAATCCTTGTTTAAACTGTAACCTTATAATCTGTGTATAGGAGATACTGTAGCACCAAAGCTAAAGAGTACTGAATTTTTTCAAACTTTCATCACTTGGGAATTTCACAAACTATAACAAACAAATATATTTTTTTTAAAAGAGTCTTTTATTTCCACAAACTTATTTGCTAAATTTCAAATTTTTATTGAACAATTTATTGGCGTAACAAATGATTTTCGATAAAAATGTTTTAATCTATTAAGAATCACTTCTTTTATGGATTACTTGAAGCCTATTATACAAAACGTCTGAACAAAATCTTGATTTTTAAAACCCGTCATCGTGTTTGAAATCTTTGACTCACTGAAATATCCTATTCTAAATCCAATTAGTTTGTACTATCTACAAAAAAAAAAAAAAAAAAAAGCCATCCTTGCTTTCGTCGAAAACCAATTTTGAAAGTAAAATATTTCCAACCATGGGAAAATTTAACCCTTCAAATTCTCCATTGATTCATATTTGTTCTAAACCGGTTTGAACTTTTACGACTTTGCGTTTATCACAATCATGCTTTACTTTGTAAGGATTCCATGTTTTCTCATACGTTTGATTATAAACATTGATTCGAACCTCATGGTTCACTCCGTATTTGTTACAACGCGCTATATAATTACCTATGCTTCATGATCTCCTTAGTTTTTATGATCCTTTTATTTGAAAACCTATTGATTAAACTTCAAATACTTGAACCTTATTGAATTGAAAAACTATTGATTTAGTCCAAAATGTCCATACCCAAATTTTTGTACAAGGATGACCCTTATTCCAAAACCACCAACTACTGTTTTCATCGAAATTTCCACCTACTCTACAAACCACCACTATTATTTTTTTTTACGAAATCTCATCTAATTATACAAATCTACCCCCCCCCCCCATTTGTATTTTTAATTGCATTTTGACCTGCATACTTACTCAAGTAATTTTTTTTTTTCAAACAAACGATGAGGGTTTTTGTACCCGTTGCTCAATTAAACTTCGAAAATCTCTTGACTTCTTGAAACATACAACTCTGCTCGATTGGTTGCACCTCAATAAATCAACCACGTTGGAGTTATCTAAAAATCGTCTTTAAATTAAGAATGAAATCCTCTTCTGATCACAGCCCGCAACCTCATTTGCCTCAATCCAGGTTGACTATCCACATTTTTAATTTATCACGAACATGTCTGACTACCTTCTTCCTTTTCTTGATCTATAAACTAACTTTTATTAACTATTTTTACATCCACTATTCTATGCAACTTGATTACTATGGACTTCAATCATTCTCAATGATTAAATGTATAATCTTCGCCTTTTCGAACATGAACTTGATTTTTATGATAAACAAACCATTGAAAGTTTGGTACTGATTATTATTATATTTTTTAAAAAAATCATGATTGCTTGTTACATGAAACTTGATTCTTAATTATACATGAGGATTCGATTATCTACCTGAACATTTGATTACTCATGATACTTGAAAACATAGAATATAAACTATTTGCTATAAACACACCTAGAGTCATTAACCTTGTATAGGGCAACTCTATTACAACTCGCATTCTATACTTGATACTTGATTGATTACATGTACATATTATCAATTTAGAATTTATGTGTGTTATAATTGGTACACTTAATCAAACAACTGATAGAGGATGAAATACTTGCTCAACAGTTAGTAGAGTACCAAATAACATACTCAACGATTGGTAGAGGTCATCATGCCTGCTCAACAGTCGGTGGAGGCCCTACAACCTGCTCAACGACTGTAGAGGCTATCGCACCTGCTTAACAATCGGTGGAGGTTCTTACTCACTGACTGGTAGAAGTCTTTTTCCTGTTCAACAGTTGGACTCAGTTTTGGATATAATTACAATGTATATGACTCAATAACAAGGTTAATTGCATTTTTACATGTGTGTTTAGAGTTATAGAAGGACACAAAACCCTAACGTAAGGTAAATTGATGATTGCGGTCCGGAACGTAATCATGAATTTACAGGTACGTTAAGGTAGTGTGAAATTCTATCAAGATCTTCGGTAGTTACCGAATTATAAACCCTAGTTAATTAGTGATCCATTTAACCTTAATGGTCATCTTGTGCATTCATGTTTTCCATTCCTGAAACTCAAGTTTAGTGCTCCATAAGATGTTTATCACAAACCTATGTCACTCAATACATTGATCATGTTACTTATAAGCTATTACTAAACTCTAACAATACCTTCGGGACGAAGTTCTAAAAAGTAGGGGAGACTGTAACGCCCAGCTTTTCCCTAATATTATAATATTAATATTTTAATCATTAAACAATTTTAATTAATTAACAATAGTATCTCGTTAACAAGAAATACATCCTTATTTATTAACAAATTTAATTATTTAAATAACAATAACGCGTTGTAAGCGATAGGGTACCAGTTAATGGCACTTATCCATATAAATTTTAAACACGACTATACATATATATAACAAATGTATAGTCTAAATACTTGTTTTAAGTCGGTTTATATAAATAAATTTAACAAAATAATTATTATAACAGTTAAACAAAACTATGTAATTGTCGAGATAAGAAACGATAACGGGTTCGTATACGCGGTGCCCGACCTTTTAACCTACACCAAAACCCTACCTATATAATATCCTTAACTTCCTCCTTCCTTCATCTCCTACATATCCTCTTCTTCTCCATCCCTTACAACTCAAACCCTAGTTTCTTTTTTCTTTTACTTTATCACCTTAACCACCCTGCTCTCTCTCATCTCAATCTCACGTCTCTCTCTCATCTCTCCCTCACCCTAGATGCAGCGGCAGCAGCCGCCTACAACCACCACCACCTTCCGAGCAGCCACCACAACACACCACCCTCCAACCCCTAATCACTTCCTCCTCCACCCGCTCGTCCCTATTACAACAGCAGCCAGCAGCGAAGACCAGAAGCAACAACAAGCAACGGCGCCGCCGCTGGTAACAGGCCACCGTGGTGGCAATTTCCAGTCGTCTGGTTGTATTCGGCTACAGTAACGACGGTGAGTTCGTTGGATTCGGAGTTTTCGTTATTACCTCTCGTTTCTTGTTGGGTGGAAAAGGTTAGGGCTTGGTTCTGTTCCGATGACCGGAAATGGTCACACCGGTCAAAAACGGACTGTGGTGGCCGGAAAACGTATGGGTTATGTCATATCGTTGGTACCGGGTCGGGTTGGTAAGGAGCAGGAAGGGTTGTTTGGTGTTGGTCATGGTTGGTCTTCTTTTCGAGTCAAGGTGTTTGAGTCGTCGAGACGCAAGCCAACGGGTCAGATCTGGCAGGTTGGCTCCGGTCAGTTTTGGTTGTGGCCTGTTCGTTTTCATCTTTCTTTCGGGTTAAGTCTGGTCAACTCAGGTCAAAGTCTGGTCAATTCAGTCAAGCCGGGTCAACCGGGTCAGATCAGTCAACTCGATTCGAGGCGGGTACTTGACGGTTCACGAGCTTATTAATAGAAGGTATAACGCGCGCCACGATCTTAGTTTATTCTCATTTTTTTTTATTTTTTTTTCTCGTGTATATTGTATATAAATACTTATTCTAAAAGTGTAAGCGAACCGAACCGAGCTGTAACAAAAAACTATTTTTATTGTTAAACGAACTGAGTCGACTTATAACGAAAATAATTATTCTTGTTGTTAAGCTTGGACGAGTCAAGTAATGACTACCCTACATCAATATATATTTTTACAAGAATTATCTAAATGGCGACCTATATAAATATATGTATTAATTGTCGAAGGGTATGTTTTACTTTCATTCTTAGCTTTAGAAAGTTAATCACTTGTCACGAGTAAAAGATTTGTTAGATCATGAAGTGTATTGTAAATTTTGGACGATTGATTGTTGGAAAGATATAGACAACATTAGTTGTCGATGTTATACAAAAACAGAGGAAACTCTTCCCAAATTTTATAAAATATGATAAACGATCCGGCATTCCAAGTTTATAACTATGTGTAGACAAGATTATGTTTTTACAAATAAATCCTAACCTTCAAATCTTACGCCGTCAAAATAGAAATATTTATGTTTATTAACAAGTACATATATATATATACTACCCAAGATACGAGACAAATT
Organism: Ambrosia x helenae; assembly: GCA_030844895.1. Lineage (NCBI taxonomy): Eukaryota > Viridiplantae > Streptophyta > Magnoliopsida > Asterales > Asteraceae > Ambrosia > Ambrosia x helenae. The sequence continues at coordinate 68,009,729 of CM061227.1, read as the reverse complement.
AACATTTGAGTCAAGCTACGTAAATACTATTTCGTTATACAAAATGTGTCTTTATCAATAACTTCAATAATGTATTTAATTCAAATAGCTATACATACGAATACATTTTGTGAAACCAAACCAAGTTACTATCGGTTCGTTAAATCATACACTTATAAAGACACGTATTCTTTCAATACGTGTCTAGGTAGTTGGATAAACTATCTTTACAACCATAACAAAAACAAGCTTATTTGCATTAGAATTTAAGGCATCGTTTATTTGTAATAGGATACAAGAGTTCAATTAATCCAAGTTCAGACTTGTTGCTACTTGCTAGTACTTGCACAGTGAAATTCAGGTGAGTTTACATAGCCCCTTTTCCATTTCACTATTTTGGGGTGAAACATGTTTCAACATTCAATTTACAATTCACTCATAAGTGTCTATGTGTTATTCTATGTTGCATTATGTCTTAAACATTACTAGGGTAAGCACATTATTCTAGCATAATCATTAACATTGATCAGCCGACGGTATACAATGATAGATCTATTGGACTGACAATCCCACCCAGATACGTGTACCTCCTACATAGGTAGCGTGGGTGATTGTTATCGAACATATAACATAATCGAGTGAACCATATGCGTATGGGATGGACCACAATATTCTAGTCACAAGGTTTGATTATGCACTCGATTTACCTGATAGTTTTGTTTTCACATATGGACTAGACTAGCCATGACACTCGAATTGTACTACATTTTTATTCAAACCTATGTAATTCTCACCAACTTTTGTTGACCCAAAATATTTTCAAACTTAACATGTTTCAGGTTATAGCTTGCTTGAAGATTAGAGTTAATGCTTGAAGATGTGTATCTAGTATTCTTCATTTTGATGTACAAATTCTTGTAGAATAATTGTATGTAATGTATTTAAATCAATTATTGAAATTTATTATTTACCATGAGCTACTGAACAATCATCAATACGTGACATCCCGATGTTTCCGCCATCGGTTGGGGTGTTACAGATTGGTATCAGAGCCATGGTTATAGGGAATTAGGTTATTAGAAAAATAATCTAGTCTATAACCTTAGGACTTTAACCAGTACTTGCTTCAATTACTTGTAGCTCTACCTTATCCTTATCTCTATCCCTATCCTCATCCTTATTCTTAGCCTAACTTGGTCTTGCCTACTCTCTTTCACTTACTTGCTACAATCCTAACGTACTTCTAGATTATTAGGGCGAATTCGTTGGGCTTAGACCTGATCTGTTTTGATAAGCCAACATTTTCGTTTATTCGGGGTTAGATATTTACAATCTTTGTGTTTCATTTTCATTTATACCGCCTCACTCCCGTATAAAATCTAAGTTTTGAATCTCAAATTTTTTTTTACAATTCAAATATATTTTCTTCTTATATAATTCCCTCATTAGCTTAAACTTCATGAATCATTTCTGGGTTTCACAATCCTAATTGATTTTACAAACTTATAATATTACCCATAAGTCTAATTATTTTTAACATCTAACCTAAATCATATGTTTCCCTTTACATCATACATAAATCTATTATCTTTGATGCTTCTGGCCAATTTTATTTTAAACTTCCCCCCCCCCCTACATTTTTATTTATGTGTGTATATATATATATATGTATGTATATTTTGAAGATACCATCAACCATAAAATTTCATCACATTCGGGATTTTAAAATCCTTGTTTAAACTGTAACCTTATAATCTGTGTATAGGAGATACTGTAGCACCAAAGCTAAAGAGTACTGAATTTTGTCAAACTTTCATCACTTAGGAATTTCACAAACTATAACAAACAAATATATTTTTTAAAAGAGTCTTTTATTTCCACAAACTTATTTGCTATGACTGGAGATGGTCACACCGGCCAAAAACGGACTGTGGTGGCCGGAAAACGTATGGGTTATGTCAGATCGTTGGTACCGGGTCGGGTTGGTAAGGAGCAGGAAGGGTCGTTTGGTGTTGGTCATGGTTGGTCTTCTTTTCGAGTCAAGGTGTTCGAGCCGTCGAGACGCAAGCCAACGGGTCAGATCTGGCAGGTTGGCTCCGGTCAGTTTTGGTTGTGGCCCGTTCGTTTTCATCTTTCTTTCGGGTCAAGTCTGGTCAACTCAGGTCAAAGTCTGGTCAACTCAGTCAAGCCGGGTCAACCGGGTCAGATCAGTCAACTCGATTCGAGGCGGGTACTTGACGGTTCACGAGCTTATTAATGGAAGGTATAAGGCGCGCCACGATCTTAGTTTATTCTCATTTTTTTTATTTTTTTTTCTCGTGTATATTGTATATAAATACTTATTCTAAATGTGTAAGCGAACCGAACCGAGCTGTAACAAAAAACTATTTTTATTGTTAAACGAACTGAGTCGACTTATAACAAAAATAATTATTCTTGTTGTTAAGCTTGGACGAGTCGAGTAATGACTACCCTACATCAATATATATTTTTACAAGAATTATCTAAATGGCGAACTATATAAATATATGTATTAATTGTCGAAGCGTATGTTTTACTTTCATTCTTAGCTTTAGAAAGTTAATCGCTTGTCACGAGTAAAAGATTTGTTAGATCATGAAGTGTATTGTAAATTTTGGACGATTGATTGTTGGAAAAATATAGACAACATTAGTTGTCAGTGTTATACAAAAACAGAGGAAACTCTGCCCAAATTTTATAAAATATGATAAACGATCCGGCATTCCAAGTTTATAACTATGTGTAGACAAGATTATGTTTTTACAAATAAATCCTAACCTTCAAATCTTACGCCGTCAAAAATAGAAATATTTATGTTTGTTAACAAGTGCATATATATATACTACCCAAGATACGAGACAAATTAACATTTGAGTCAAGCTACGTAAATAATACTTCGTTATACAAAATGTGTCTTTATCAATAACTTCAATAATGTATTTAATTCAAATAGCTATACATACGAATACATTTTGTGAAACCAAACCAAGTTACTATCGGTTCGTTAAATCATACACTTATAAAGACACGTGTTCTTTCAATACGTGTCTAGGTAGTTGGATAAACTATCTTTACAACCATAACAAAAACAAGCTTATTTGCATTAGAATTTAAGGCATCGTTTATTTGTAATAGGATACAAGAGTTCAATTAATCCAAGTTCAGACTTGTTGCTACTTGCTAGTACTTGCACAGTGAAATTCAGGTGAGTTTACATAGCCCCTTTTCCATTTCACTATTTTGGGGTGAAACATGTTACAACATTCAATTTACAATTCAATCATAAGTGTCTATGTGTTATTCTATGTTGCATTATGTCTTAAACATTACTAGGGTAAGCACATTATTCTAGCATAATCATTAACATTGATCAGCCGACGGTATACAGTGATAGATCTATTGGACTGACAATCCCACCCGGATACGTGTACCTCCTACATAGGTAGCGTGGGTGATTGTTATCGAACATATAACATAATCGAGTGAACCATATGCGTATGGGATGGACCACAATATTCTAGTCACAATGTTTGATTATGCACTCGATTTACCTGATAGTTTTGTTTTCACATATGGACTAGACTAGCCATGACACACGAATTGTACTACATTTTTATTCAAACCTGTGTAATTCTCACCAACTTTTGTTGACCCAAAATATTTTCAAACTTAACATGTTTCAAGTTATAGCTTGCTTGAAGATTAGAGTTAATGCTTGAAGATGTGTATCTAGTATTTTTCATTTTGATGTACAAATTCTTGTAGAACAATTGTATGTAATGTATTTAAATCAATTATTGAAATTTATTATTTACCATGAGCTACTGAACAATCATCAATACGTGATATCCCGATGTTTCCGCCATCGGTTGGGGTGTTACACTTGGGGAGGCCAATGTTATGTCGTGGTCTGAGTTTATTCTGATGTTTTGAGCGGAGTACTGCCTGAGGGATGAGATTATGAAATTAGAGCACGAGTTTTGGAATTTAAAGATGGTTGGGTCCGAGATTGAGGAGTTCACTGCTAGGCACAACAAGTTGGCTGTGATGTGCCCCGGTTTGGCTACACCGGAGGATTGAGCACTACGTTGCTGGGTTGGTGCCGGAGATTGCTGGCCACGTTGTTGCTGCTGATCACACTACTATGTTGGCCACTATTCGGGTAGCTCACAAGCTGACCAACATGAAGGTCGATGAGGTCATTCTACCTCCGAGGGGTGCGGCTGTGAAAGCCCCTGCGGACAACAAGAGGAAGTGGGAGAGTGTTGGGATGAGCGATGGGTCGTCCCAGCCACAGGCGAAAAGGCAGGATGTCGCGGGGTCAGCATCTGAACAGAAGACTGGGGGTTATGTTGGTAAGAGCCCGAAGTGTAACACGTGAGGGTATCATCATGTTGGGGGTTGTGATGAGTTTCGATGTAATCATTATCAGCGAGTCGGTCACTTGGCTAAGGATTGTAGGGTCAATCTGCAGCCAAAACAAACTCAAGCGGTTGTCCCCGCTCTTGCTCCTCGGGAAACCATGGGTGTTTTAACTGTGGGAGACTAGGCACTTCAAACGGGACTGTCCTAAGCTGAAGCAAGGAACTGCAGGTGGCGGTGGAAAAAACGAGGGCGGCGGTCGAGCCACCCGTGCTCATGCTTACGTCATTGGTGCAAGGGAGAACCAGGAGGATCCTGACACTGTTACTCGTGAGTATTCTTTTCTTGATTCTCGTTATGCTCGCATTCATTCTAATTCACATTGTTTAGCGTTTCGTATTCATTATATGCGTTCAGTTTGGTACTTAGTCATCGTTTTGCATTAATGGGTCTGATGTGGGTCCTTTGGAGATGCTACTTGGATGGTACCGGTGTGTCATTTATACCGATCCCAGTAGTCTCCAGTAGATCTTCGATCAGGAGGAGTCACTTGTCTTGCATCCACTTTGGGGAGGGCGGTTCCCCAGCATAGAGTATCTGTTGCTATCATTCTTCGTTCACGGTTATCCTTTCATTTGCATTCTGGGTAACGTTGCTTGGGTTAGGTTGACACTCATTACTGTCGAAGAGTGAATCTCGGGGCGAGATTCCTTTCAACATGGGGATGATGTGACACCCGGAAATTTTTTCTTTTTATCGCTTCATTCTCTTTGACTTCGCGAAATTTTCGGGACGAAAATTCTTTCAACAGGGGGATGATGTGACACCCGGCATGTTTAGATCAACATTTTATAAAAACATAAAGTCTACCTTAGCGAAAAACGTTTATTAAACATACTTAACGGGGTCAGTAGAGTCGGAACACAGTCCGTATTGTCCAGGGTTCAATGATTTGTAGGATCATTGGGTTAATCACACACGCACACGTTACGAGTCCTGTTGTTGGTGAATTACATAAACTAAATTACGTGTTATGCGTAGATTGATTCTTATGTGGTGGATTATATGCAAATACGTGTTTAAACGATGTCTAGATGATTATCCCTGCTTATATATGTTAAACATAGATTAGGATTACATGTTCATGTGTTAGGATGCGTTAAACACGACAAACTGAAAAATCTGGAAAACATAAGGCTTGGTTCGACCAATAGCGTGGGGGCGAACCTGGCATGGGCCTTGGTTCGACCACCGTGGGGGCGAACCTAGAAGGGGAGAACAACATAAAGGTTCATTCGACCTTGTAAAAGGGGCGAACGTGGACCAGTATAAATACCACACTTTGTCATTTTTCACCATTTCACAAACCCTAAACGCCTCTAAACACTCTCTAGCAACTTTAATCATTAAGGAAGGAGTTTTTGCTCTTGTTTTCCATAATCTAACCTACAAACATCTTCTAAACAAAGATCTAAGGTGTGTTCTTCATCCTAAATCCTTTTTAAAGCATTTTGATTTGTTTTCTTTAAACCCCAAGAGTCCAGATCTGATTCAAACATGTTTTCATGGATAAAAAACTTCCTAACATCTTTCTAAACAAAACCTATTCATAAACAATGAGTTTTTATACAAATTAACATATGTTAATGGTGTTTTATGTGGTGTTATGTATTGTTTGATGATTAATTGTTGTATAGATGTTATAACAATGATCTAGGACTGTTATTGATGATGATTTATGATCAAGATAGGTTACAATTGATTATTGATGATGTTTTGCTCATTTTGGGGATTTTGGGTTAGTTCTAGGGCTTGTTCATGATGATAGTGATAGGGATATGATTGGGGGTTTCTTGTTCATGATAATCTGAGTATATTAAGTTGATTATTGATTAATTTCAGAAAGTTCCCAATTGGGTAAAGATTGCATGCGTTTGATGTGACATCTCCATAATTTGTCATTTCGGGTAACTTGTAAAACGGATGGATTTCGGGATAAAATTGGTATGGTTTTGTAGGAATATGTTAATGATATTTGACTGTTGTGATTGGTGATGTTTCGTGATGTTTTCAGACCGTTTAGATGCATTTTGGTGCGTTTTATGAAATTCTACAGCAAAAGGTCGAATGTGGCTCAAAAGGGTCGAATGTGGCTCAAATGGGTCGAAGGTGGCTCAAATGGGCCGAATGTAGCACCATAGGGTCGAATGTGGGTGTCTGGGGTCGAATGTGGGTGCCTGGGGTAGAATCTGGGTGCCCGGGGGAAATTAACACGTGTTAGGCTCGAATTAACATACGTTAAAGTCGAATAAACATATGTTAAGGTCAAATAAACATGTGTTAGGTCAAATGAACTTGTGAATAGGTTGAATGAACATCATGAGGGTCGAACCTAGGGTCCATGGGTCGAATCAGAAGCCCTTGGGGGCGAACCAAACACAGGAAACTCCCGATTCGACCTTACGACTTCGTATATGCGATTTTTGATGCAAACTAAGTGTTTTATGCCTAAAACAAATGTGTTAACCTTATGTGCATGACTAATTGATGCAATGGTTCACCAACGGGATGTCGGGTCTGTCTGGTATGTCCGGTTAACGTTTATACGCACTTTTTAACACACGTAGTCAAGATCTGGACAATCGTGGACTAGTTAACCTTCGGGTTAGTAGTCAATACACTTATTCAAACTCATTGATAGGTTGTCACTAAGTTGGGTCATCATACACGTGTTGGAATTCTAAGTATCTGAAGGCGCATTCTAAGGTGAGTTTCACGGCCCCTCTTTTATACTCTTTTCTCTCCGGGGAGAAACACGCCACACGTTTTTAACAATGCAACGATTATGTTTTGAAAATGTAACTCTTGTGGAACGTAACACTTTTGGAAACATTTTTAGAAACATGACGCTTTTTGGGAATGTAACTCTTTTGAGAAATGTGACACTTTTGACACCTGGCATTTTTAAACATTGGCACTTGGCATTTGGCACTTATTTACTATACGATGCAACCCAAAGTCCCTATTGAAACCATGAATGTGCGGGGCACAACGGGGGAAATGTGGATAAATCTATTGGGCGTGACGAACCCACGCGACGGCTGGGAGCCGGGCGGGTGCATATTGTCTCTACTTGACACTTGGCACTTGACACTTAAACATGGGCAACACTTTGAGCAACTCTTGTCAGTAATGGTTTTAGCAACACAATCGTAGTAGTAAGGGAACGTTTGTTATTTACTTAAAGGTTTTACACACTTGGTACTTTTGAGATGAAACTCTTGACGCTTGAAACGTTTTGTGAACTTAAAACCTATGAACTCACCAGCATTATATGTTGACATCTTTTCGGCATGTTTTCTCAGGTCGCTAAGGTAGCAGCATTGAGTTTAGGCGCACGGAGTCGCACTTGCGTCTAGGATCATGTCTCATGTTTTGGAATTGTTAAACTTTAAACTTATGTCTCATTGTTATTCAGTTTTGTAAAACTAAATTTGCTTCTGCTGTGTTTTGAATCATATTCTTTGAAACTATTGCATGGTTTGGTTTACGTATCTTTTCACATATAGTTGTCGTTCGTTGTGACCGTTGACTTGGATCCTGGTGTGTCACGCGCCTCGCGGTAAAACTCTGCAAGTGGAAATTTGAGGGTGTGACAGAAAAAGAGTAAAGCATGTATATTACTCCCATTCAATTTATCCTTACCCCCTTTCTCTTTCTTTGTTCACATGTTGGTTGAGAAGAGATCTCAACTGTAAGAAGTTCTTGGCTATTCCCTCGGGTGTTAAGTCTATGTGTTCTGGTGTATGCATAGTCGAGTTGTGGAAAAGCAACCCCTGAACGTGAGGGGTTGGTGTTTGGAAGAGGGAGAACTTCGGGGACGTGGTCCTCGTTGGATTGCCTCTGAGAGTAGAGAATGGAGTGGATCTGGTCGGAGAATTTCGATCAATGTTTGGTGTCTCAACTTGTAACACCCCAACCGATGGCGGAATCATCGAGGTGCCACGTAGTGACGATTGTTCAAAAGCACATGGTACTAAAATGTAAATATTATTGAATAATCCAAAATTGTCTTACATGGAAATGGAAATTACATTTGTCTAAATGAAATGTATATTGAAATAACTGAATTGAAATAAAACACTAAATGTCTCTTGCTAAAGCACTAGATCAAACTGCACCTGAAACATGTACAAAAATAGGTTTGGTCAACATATGAAATGTTGGTGAGCATTCCTAGATTTGATATATATAGTAGGTTAAAAGTTATACAATTCAAGTGCAAGCTACAGTGCAAATATGTAAACCATGTATCAAACAAATGAGCGAAATCAACCCTGTGACTGTATAATGTACTGTATGAACTGTAGTGTACTCAACCAATGAATGGATGATAACTTAACACTGGCCACGGATTCTCCGATGAAAAAGGGGGAGAATCAACCTAGGCGGGTTGTCAATCCAAATAGCGCTATCCAATGTTAAGGTCGGCTTGTACCATGTTAATGATTTCACTAAGTACAAATGTAATCCACATGTAATGTCTAAGCATAAAGCACGTTGCAAGCAATGCACATAGTACTAGAATTGTATTGTAAAAGTGTGAACTTGTATTTGTAATTTGTATAAGTGTACATGTAACACCCCAAAAATGAATAAAAGCAAAAAGGGGATAGGAAATACTCACAGTTCACGTAATAACTTGAATTTGAACTTGGACAACGAAATATGAATTGAGATTACTCCCAAATGATCAACCTAAAGTATTCGATAATGTGTAAGAGAAATAACTCTAGGATATAGGTATTTCTAGGGCTTCGAATTGGGGATGAACGTTTTATTTGTTTAATAAACTAATTGTTTATGAAATTTAATAAATAAATGAATAAAAGTCTTTTTGTAAAATTTTAAGTTGAATATAGTCACAACATAAGATTTTAAGCATGAAAATAATTTTTATAAAATTATTTTCTTGAAAATAGAATATTTAATCTAATTATTTCAAATTGTCAAAATACGACTTTAATATCTAAAAATATTAAAATCGGATAATTCCTGAATTAAAAATTGTATTTCAGTTCTAGATAGTTAGAAATAATTTATATAAAAATTTGGTACAAAAATATTGAAAAATGAATTTATTATGAATTATTTATGATTAAAACTAACAAAAATTGATTAAAAATATTAAACAAGTGGTTTTTCAGAAATAAAAATTATTTCTGAAATGTATATTGTTATAAAAGTTTAGGATAATTTTTGTGGAATTTAACAAAGTCGTTTTGATATTTTTATAGAATTTTATAATTTTAAGTGAATAAACTTGTAATATTTATAATATATATTAAATAAATTATTTTTGAAAAACTAAAAATTGGATGATGAACTTTATCATTGGAATAACATAAAATAAATTTTGTAGAAATTTTAAAAGTGATTTAGTATTTAAAAATGAATTTATAAAATACTAGTAATTATATTTAAACTTGATTACTTAACAAAACAAAACACAAGAAAAAAAAAAAAAAGTGTTGTTGCAAGGGCTCGAACCCGCGACTATTAGGTAGTATAGCAACAGCACAACCATCTGATCTATAGATCAGATTTGCTTTAGTTTGTAACAGTTTGATATATATAAACGTGTTTCCAAACGTGTTCTTCCCCAAATCGTGGCTTTGAGCCCTAATTTCTGCAATCGCTCAATTCGAGATGTTATAATGAAATTAACCATGGGGGTTTTGATGCTAAAGGGCCGATGAGTAAACCCCACTAAAAATTTAGAACTTACAATGAGTATTCGGGTTATGAAGGCTTGGTCAACGAATAAGTCAACCGATCAAAGTAGGCTTCAAAATCACGTCGTTTAACAGGAATTGAGGTTAGGAGAAGGATTTTCGGCACATTGAGTTAGCTAGGGAGGGTCCAATTTATAGAATGAAGGTCGGATTGTAGATGGAAAGATTTGACCCGTTTATGAACGTAGACGCGTGATAAAGAGCTGAATTCACGGGTTTTTAGAGTTGATTAAACGTGTTAATTAATTGGTCAACTAAGTATCGTTAATTATTAATGTTTCCAATATAATATCTCAATCATTGGTCAAAGGATTTGAAGAAAAATTTGCTAAATGTAGGGGTGCTCGTAACAGACAAGGAAGAAGAAGGAGGAGTCAGTTCAGAAAGCGTTTAAATAAATTTGGATCTGCATTTAAACATCAAATGTGTGTGTGGAGTAGTGGTGTGTGCGTGTGTTTGGATCTGGCACGTCCCTGGTTCGAATCCCGGCTGCAACAGAGGGATTTCTTCTCTTTTTTTTTTTTCTAAAACAGATACAAGGCTTGGGCTAGTGGCCTGCTGTTGGGCTTTGGGCCTGTTTGTGTGGGCTGACGCATGGGCTGGGCCCAATAGTGGGAAAGAAGGAGGATTAATGGGTTTAGGCTAATGGTTTGGTTATGGTTTGGGTTATGTATTGGGTTTGGTTAAAATAATTTTTTTTTTTTATTATCATTATTATTATTATTATTATTGTATATATAAAAATAAATATATATATATATATATATAATGAAAAAGTGACGGATGTCACAGCATCCCCTACTTTTAGAAACTTCGTCCCGAAGTTATTAGAAAACATAGGGTTATGGATGCTTGGGTAACAATTAAGGTAACTGTGGTTAAGAGGTTTGATAGGTGTGAGTTAAGGATTAGGTTCGTCTTGTATAATAAGGATCTAGTAACTCAATAAGTTTCAAGTTTTAGGAATCCTATGATAAATGTACGAGTTGATTGTCTACAGAAAGACTAAATGAACTACTAAATAACCAGAGTTTGTTCCTGGTCCGACTTCCAGTCTCACTTTCAATGCATCATTAGTGTTTGTATACAGGGTGTACCGCAGCTAACCCACCACACCTTTGATACCTTGAAAACGTACTGGACGCCTACCAAAAACTCTAATAGAATTTCACACTACCCTAATGTACCTGTAAATTCATGATTACGTTCCGGACCGGAATCATCAATTTACCTTACATTAAAGTTTTGCGTCCTTCTATGACCCCACCGATTGTTGAGCAGTTCGATAGCCTCCACCAGCCGTGGAGTAGGTTGTAGGGCCTCTCCCGACTGTTTGAAAAGGCATAGTGACCTCTACCAATCGTTGAGTATGTTCGATAGCCTTCACCAGTCGTGGAGCAGGTTGTAGGGCCTCTCCCGACTGTTGAAAAAAGGCATGATGACCTCTATTAAGTGCAGCAATTATTATTCACATAGATTGCAAATTGATAGCATGTTTATACAAGCAAGTTTGTAAGTACTACAACCATTAAGTGTAAGTGTTATCTTAGTGGCCTATAGGAATAGATTATTATGAATAACTAAATGTTCAATAGATTGTTTAATCAAAGGAAAAATTCAAATTTCATATAACAAAGAATGATGTTTTTAGAAAAGCCTCGTAGAATCAATTATTAAGTTTTTAGTAGTTTGATTTTCATGGAAATCAAGTCCAAATGTTTCAATAAAATGTAAGGTAGAGTCTGAAACTTATATGATATAAAAATAAACGTAATCGAATATGATGAATTTTCAATCTGTATACGTACACAATAGTATGCAAGGAAATTTCTAGATGTTATATGCCTATGAGTATGACATAACTGGGTACAAAATGATAATAAGATCAAGAAAATGAAAACACGAGTATCATGAATAATTAAATGTCCAGTGAATAGTCAAATTAAGGGGAAATCAAGTTTCACAAACAATGATGTTTTGGAAAAAAAAATCATGTAGAATCAAGTATCAGGTTTTTTTAGTAGTTTGATTATCATGGGTAACTAGCTCACGTGTGAGAAGGTGAAGGATATGAATTTAGTTCTTGAGAGGATGATAAAAAATCTTGAAACAGAATCAAGGTTGTGAGAAATGGTGAATGTGAAGATAGTTGATAAAGAGTTTATTTTATAGTAAGGAGATTATATAGTAGTGTAAATTTCGGGGTTTGGATCAAAGGTTATAATCAAGTGTATATGAAAACATGATTGTGGTGTATGCCAAATATTGTAAAAATTTGAACAAGTTGAAAATGGGTGAGTGTTGATGGAGAATCTAGAGACTAGATATTATTCAAAAAAAAAAATAAATATTTTCAAAATTTGGTTTTGTACATAAGGCAAAAGTTGTTAAATAGTACAAGCTAAGTAGGCTTTGTAATAGTTTAAAACATTATATAGAAAATCGTTTGTTACGTCAATCAATTGAATTTAAGTTCGAGGAAAATATGTACTTTGTAAAGTTGCTAGGTAATACAACTAGTTTTAGAAATCTTTAGTTTGTGCTAAAGTATGAGGTTATAGTTTTTAAAATAAATAACATGTGGGGAAAAGAAATAATATGATCTGGGTAGGGTGTTGAATATTTAAAAAGTGGCTAAGAGGGTAAGGTGAAGTGTGATTGTGAAATCCATAGATGGTTATGAAAGTATGAACTTGTAAGCAATATATGAAAATCATGAAATACAAAATATTGTATATGAACCGAGAGAGTATTATTGAAAAACTTGCATAAGATGCTTGGAGTGCCCTCGTCTAGCTGTAAAGCCCAACAAGAACGTTGACTTTTCAAAGGAATTGAACTCAATGGTGATCAAAGAAGACATGCTTTAGTCTATAAGTGGACACTCACTCCAGGAATCCCCAGGTAAGCATAACAGGTCCGTAAATGGATTTATGCGCTATGCTTGCCTATGCCAGAAAACCCAGTGTACAGGCGTCCACCCTTCCAGATTGCACGTGTCCTTATCACACTCATTAAAGTTCAACAACTTTGAAGGAGCAAAAATAAGAGTAGGCAGTATGCCTAAGAGTGTCTTCATGAAAGGTATTGTCCCTGTTCCATAATGATGTAGACTTTCCACTCCTTGTAGGACACCATCTCTATGCACCATGATGAAAGATGAGAAGAATAGAGTGAGAGAGAAGAGAAAGATAGAAGAAGGAGGGTAGAGGAAAATGAGAGGTAGGGTAATTCAGGAAATATTATGCATGAAAATTGAAGTTCGGTTATAGTCTAGGCCATTTTATCTAATAACCTAATTCCCTATAACCATGGCTCTGATACCAATCTGTAACACCCCAACCGATGGCGGAATCATCGAGGTGCCACGTAGTGACGATTGTTCAAAAGCACATGGTACTAAAATGTAAATATTATTGAATAATCCAAAATTGTCTTACATGGAAATGGAAATTACATTTGTCTAAATGAAATGTATATTGAAATAACTGAATTGAAATAAAACACTAAATGTCTCTTGCTAAAGCACTAGATCAAACTGCACCTGAAACATGTACAAAAATAGGTTTGGTCAACATATGAAATGTTGGTGAGCATTCCTAGATTTGATATATATAGTAGGTTAAAAAGTTATACAATTCAAGTGCAAGCTACAGTGCAAATATGTAAACCATGTATCAAACAAATGAGCGAAATCAACCCTGTGACTGTATAATGTACTGTATGAACTGTAGTGTACTCAACCAATGAATGGATGATAACTTAACACTGGCCACGGATTCTCCGATGAAAAAGGGGGAGAATCAACCTAGGCGGGTTGTCAATCCAAATAGCGCTATCCAATGTTAAGGTCGGCTTGTACCATGTTAATGATTTCACTAAGTACAAATGTAATCCACATGTAATGTCTAAGCATAAAGCACGTTGCAAGCAATGCACATAGTACTAGAATTGTATTGTAAAAGTGTGAACTTGTATTTGTAATTTGTATAAGTGTACATGTAACACCCCAAAAATGAATAAAAGCAAAAAGGGGATAGGAAATACTCACAGTTCACGTAATAACTTGAATTTGAACTTGGACAACGAAATATGAATTGAGATTACTCCCAAATGATCAACCTAAAGTATTCGATAATGTGTAAGAGAAATAACTCTAGGATATAGGTATTTCTAGGGCTTCGAATTGGGGATGAACGTTTTATTTGTTTAATAAACTAATTGTTTATGAAATTTAATAAATAAATGAATAAAAGTCTTTTTGTAAAATTTTAAGTTGAATATAGTCACAACATAAGATTTTAAGCATGAAAATAATTTTTATAAAATTATTTTCTTGAAAATAGAATATTTAATCTAATTATTTCAAATTGTCAAAATACGACTTTAATATCTAAAAATATTAAAATCGGATAATTCCTGAATTAAAAATTGTATTTCAGTTCTAGATAGTTAGAAATAATTTATATAAAATTTTGGTACAAAAATATTGAAAAATGAATTTATTATGAATTATTTATGATTAAAACTAACAAAAATTGATTAAAAATATTAAACAAGCGGTTTTTCAGAAATAAAAATTATTTCTGAAATGTATATTGTTATAAAAGTTTAGGATAATTTTTGTGGAATTTAACAAAGTCGTTTTGATATTTTTATAGAATTTTATAATTTTAAGTGAATAAACTTGTAATATTTATATTATATATTAAATAAATTATTTTTGAAAAACTAAAAATTGGATGATGAACTTTATCATTGGAATAACATAAAATAAATTTTGTAGAATTTTTAAAAGTGATTTAGTATTTAAAAATGAATTTATAAAATACTAGTAATTATATTTAAACTTGATTACTTAACAAAACAAAACACAAGAAAAAAAAAAAAAAGTGTTGTTGCAAGGGCTCGAACCCGCGACTATTAGGTAGTATAGCAACAGCACAACCATCTGATCTATAGATCAGATTTGCTTTAGTTTGTAACAGTTTGATATATATAAACGTGTTTCCAAACGTGTTCTTCCCCAAATCGTGGCTTTGAGCCCTAATTTCTGCAATCGCTCAATTCGAGATGTTATAATGAAATTAACCATGGGGGTTTTGATGCTAAAGGGCCGATGAGTAAACCCCACTAAAAATTTAGAACTTACAATGAGTATTCGGGTTATGAAGGCTTGGTCAACGAATAAGTCAACCGATCAAAGTAGGCTTCAAAATCACGTCGTTTAACAGGAATTGAGGTTAGGAGAAGGATTTTCGGCACATTGAGTTAGCTAGGGAGGGTCCAATTTATAGAATGAAGGTCGGATTGTAGATGGAAAGATTTGACCCGTTTATGAACGTAGACGCGTGATAAAGAGCTGAATTCACGGGTTTTTAGAGCTGATTAAACGTGTTAATTAATTGGTCAACTAAGTATCGTTAATTATTAATGTTTCCAATATAATATCTCAATCATTGGTCAAAGGATTTGAAGAAAAATTTGCTAAATGTAGGGGTGCTCGTAACAGACAAGGAAGAAGAAGGAGGAGTCAGTTCAGAAAGCGTTTAAATAAATTTGGATCTGCATTTAAACATCAAATGTGTGTGTGGAGTAGTGGTGTGTGCGTGTGTTTGGATCTGGCACGTCCCTTGTAACACCCCAACCGATGGCGGAATCATCGAGGTGTCACGTAGTGACGATTGTTCAAAAGCACATGGTACTTAAATGTAAATATTATTAAATGAAACCCAAAAATTGTCTTACAAGGAAATGGAAATACAAAGTCTTAAATGAAACATAAATAATGAAATAACTGCATAATAAAGCGCTAACAGTTTCTTGATCAAACTGCACCTGAAACATGTACAAAAATAGGTTTGGTCAACATAAGAAATGTTGGTGAGCATTCCTAGTTTTGATATATATAGTAGATTAAAAGTTATACAATTCAAGTGCAAGCTACGGTGCAAATATGTAAACCATGTATCATACAAATGAGCGAAATCAACCCTGTGACTGTATAATGTACTGTATGAACTGTAGTGTACTTATCCAATAAATGGATAAAAGCTTAACACTGGCCACGGATTCTCCGATGAAAAAGGGGGAGAATCAATCTAGGCGGGTTGTCAATCCAAATAGCGCTATCCAATGTTAAGGTCGGCTTGTACCATGTTAATGATTTCACTAAGTACAAATGTAATCCACATGTATTGTCTAAGCATAAAGCACGTTGTAAGCAATGCACATAGTACTAGAATTGTATTGTAAAAAAAATGTAAACTTGTATTTGAAATTGTAATAGTGTACATGTAACACCCCGAAAATGTATAAAAGCAAAAAGGGGATAGGAAGTACTCACTGTTTACGTAATAGCTTGTAATTGAACTTGGACAACGAAATATGAATTGAGATTACTCCCAAATGATCAACCTAAAGTATTCGATAATGTGTAAGAGAAATGACTCTAGGATATATGTATTTCTAGGGCTTCGAATTGGGGATAAACGTTTATTTGATTAATAAACAAATTGTTTATTAAATATAAGAAATTTAATGAATAAATAAACAAAAGTCTTTTTGTAAAAATTTTAAGTTGAATATAATCACAACATAAGGTTTTAAGTATGAAAATAATTTTTATAAAATTATTTTATTGAAAATAGAATATTTAAACTAATTATTTCAAATTGTCAAAATACGACTTTAATATCTAAAAATATTAAAATCAAAGAATTCTTGAATTAAAAATTGTATTTCTGTTCCAAATGAATAGAAATAATTTATGTAAAATTTTGGTACAAAAATATTGTAAAATGAATTTATTATGAATTATTTATGATTAAAACTAACAAAAATTAATTAAAAATATAAAATAAATGGTTTTTCGGAAATAAAAATATTTTCTGGAATGTTTAAGAATATATAAGTTTAGAATAATTTTTGTGAGATTTAATAAAATCGTTTAGATATTTTTATTGAATTTAATAAATATAAATGAATAAACTTGTATTTTTAATAATATATATTAAATAAATGATTTTTGTAAAACTAAAAATTGGATGATGAACTTTATCAGTGGAATAGCATAAAATGAATTTTGTAGAATTTATAAAATAGTTTTAGTATTTTAAAATTAATTTGAAAGATAAAACAATAATATATAAAGAAAGGAAAGTTTCAAAAAAAAAGAAATGTGTGTGGTGGGGTTCGAACCTGGGTACAAACCCGGTTCAGTGTTTTGGACACCCACTTCCCACCAACTGGTCTGGATCAGTTTATTGTGTTTTATCTCATTTCAATTTGTTTTTATATTATAGCATTTGTGAGTCATCTTCCCCAAATAAACATAAGAACCCTAGATTTTCTAATAATCACAATCAACAATCAATAGCCTCTGATTTCATGGGGCTATTGTTTGTTGATTGCCGAACAACAAAAACACCAAGTAAATCGTGGCTTACAGTGAGTGTTAGTGTGATTTGAATCAGTCAACGAAAAAGTCAACCGAGCTTGATTCTTGATTATAAACGATTTGTTACTAGAAATTGAAGATGAGGGTTTGATTTTCGGCACTGTTAGGTTGAAAAGAAGGGTCCAATTTATAGTATTACAATTCATAATGCAAAAATAGAAATTTGACCAAGCTTTTAATTATACGCGTGATTATCCTTAAAAAGGAATGTTTTGATTGTGTTTACTTGTGTATAATACGCGTAATATACGTCAATTACATGTCTCGAAGCAATTATTCAATTGTTTCCATTGTTTGGTTCAATCAAGAGTTAAAGGAAAGATGGAAGAGGGGTCGCTGTGTTGATGTTCAGCAGCGAGCAGCAGATGGCTTGTCCAGAAGGCCTTATCATTAATTTGAGTCCATAAATAATCAACAAACCTCATGTAGACTAGTGGTGGTGTAGACGCATGCTAGTTCCAAGCCGGCCTTAAACCCCGGTTCGATCCTCGCCTGGGACAGTGTTTCTCTTTTTTTTTTTGACAAGGGGTGGGCCAGACTTGGGCTTGGGCTCAGCAGGCCCAGTTTTGAAATTAATAAAGGAAAAGGGAAAGGATGGTTGGGTAGTTGGTGTGGGTTAATGGGTTATGTGTGATTTTTAAGAAAAATGTATATGTATAATAAAGAATCTGAATTTTATATATATATATTTTTTTTATTATTATTATAAATATATATATATATAATGAAAAAGTGACGGATGTCACAGCATCCCCTACTTTTAGAAACTTCGTCCCGAAGTTAATAGAAACATAGGGTTATGGATGCTTGGGTAAAAATTAAGATAACTGTGGTTTGGAAAAAATTCGAATGATTTGGATATGAGGGTTGATAGGTGTGAGTTAAGGATTGGATTAAGTTCGTCTCGATTAATAAGGAGAATAAGAATCTAGTAAACACTAAACTTGCAAGTTCAGGAATCCTAAAATAAACGTACGAGTTGATTGACTATAAATGAACTACCAAGTAAACAGAGTTTGTTCCTGGTTCGACTCCCAGTCTCACTTTCAATGCATCATTAGTGTTTGTATACAGGGTGTACCGCAGCTAACCCACCACACCTTTGATACCTTAAAAACGTACTGGACGCCTACCAAAAACTCTAATAGAATTTCACACTACTCTAACGTACCTGTAAATTCATGATTACGTTCCGGACCGGAATCATCAATTTACCTTACATTAGGGTTTTGTGTCCTTCTATGACCCCACCGATTGTTGAGCAGGTTCGATAGCCTCCACCAGCCGTGGAGTAGGTTGTAGGGCCTCTCCCGACTGTTTGAAAAGGCATAGTGACCTCTACCAATCGTTGAGTATGTTCGATAGCCTTCACCAGTCGTGGAGCAGGTTGTAGGGCCTCTCCCGACTGTTGAAAAAGGCATGATGACCTCTATTAAGTGCAACAATTATTATTCACATAGATTGCAAATTGATAGCATGTTTATGCAAGCAAGTTTGTAAGTACTACAACCATTAAGTGTAAGTGTTATCTTAGTGGCCTATAGAAATAGATTATAAGTATCATGAATAACTAAATGTTCAATAGATTGGTAAATCAAAGGAAGAATTTAAGTTTCATATAACAAACAATGATGTTTTTAGAAAAGCCCCGTAGAATCAATTATTAAATTTTTAGTCGTTTGATTTTCATGGAAATCAAGTCCAAATGTTTCAATAAAATGTAAGGTAAAGTCTGAACTTATATGATATAAAAATAAACGTAATCAGACATGATAAATTTTCAATCTGTGTACGTACACAATAGTATGCAAGGAATTTTCTAGATATTATATGCCTATGAGTATGTCATAATTGGGTACAATAAGATCAAGAAAATGAAAACACGAGTATCATGAATAATTAAATGTCCAATGAATAGTCAAATTAAGGGAAAATCAAGTTTCATAAACAATGATGTTTTGGAAAAATCCTGTAGAATCAAGTATCAGGTTTTTTAGTAGTTTGATTATCATGGGTAACTAGTTCACGTATGAGAAGGTGAAGGATATGAATTTAGTTTTTGAGAGGATGATGATGAAAAATCATGAAGCAGAATCAAGGTTGTGAGAGGTGGTGAATGTGAAGATAGTTGATAAAGAGTTTATTTTATAGTAAGGAGGTTATATAGCAGTGTAAATTTTGGGGTTTGGATCAAAGGTTATAATCAAGTGTATAAGAAAACATGATTGTGGTATATGCCAAATATTGTAAAAAATTTGAACAAGTTGAAAATGAGTGAGTGTTGATGGAGAATCTAGAGACTAAATATTATTCCAAAAAAAATAAATATTTTTTTAAAATTGGTTTTGTACATAAGGCAAAAGTTGTTAAATAATACAAGCTAAGTAGGCTTTGTAATAGTTTAAAACATTATATAGAAAATCGTTTGTTACGTCAATAAATAAATCAATTGAATTTAAGTTCGAGGAAAATATGTACTTTGTAAAGTTGCTAGGTAATACAACTAGTTTTAGAAATCTTTAGTTTGTGCTAAAGTATGAGGTTATAGTTTTTAAAATAGATGACATGTGGAGAAAAGAAATAATATGATTTGGGTAGAGTGTTGAATATTTAAAAAGCGGCTAAGAAGGTAAGGTGAAGTGTGATTGTGAAATCCATAGATGGTTATGAAAGTATGAACTTGTAAGCAATATATGAAAATCGTAAAATACAAAATATTGTATATGAACCGAGAGAGTATTATTTAAAAAGCTTGCATAAGATGCTTGGAGTGTCCTTGTCTAGCTGTAAAGCCCAACAAGAACGTTGACTTTTCAAAGGAATTGAACCCAATGGTGATCAAAGAAGACATGCTTTAGCCTATAAGTGGACACTCACTCCAGGAATCCCCAGGTAAGCATAACAGGTCCGTAAATGGATTTATGCGCTATGCTTGCCTATGCCAGAAAACCCAGTGTACAGGCGTCCACCCTTCCAGATTGCACGTGTCCTTATCACACTCATTAAGGTTCAACGACTTTGAAGGAGCAAAAATAAGAGTAGGCATTATGCCTAAGAGTGTCTTCATGAAAGGTACTACTCCCGTTCCATGATGATGTGGGCTTTCCACTCTCTGTAGGACTCCATCTCTATGCACCATGATGAAAGATAAGAAGAATAGAGAGAGAGAAGAAGGGAAAGATAGAAGGAGGAAAGTAGGGAATTGAGGGGTAAGGTAATTCAGGAAATATTATGCATGAAAGTTGAAGTTTGGTTATAGTCTAGGCTTTTTTTTTTTTTTTTAATAACCTAGTTCCCTATAACCATGGCTCTGATACCAATCTGTAACACCCCAACCGATGGCGGAATCATCGAGGTGTCACGTAGTGACGATTGTTCAAAAGCACATGGTACTTAAATGTAAATATTATTAAATGAAACCCAAAAATTGTCTTACAAGGAAATGGAAATACAAAGTCTTAAATGAAACATAAATAATGAAATAACTGCATAATAAAGCGCTAACAGTTTCTTGATCAAACTGCACCTGAAACATGTACAAAAATAGGTTTGGTCAACATAAGAAATGTTGGTGAGCATTCCTAGTTTTGATATATATAGTAGATTAAAAGTTATACAATTCAAGTGCAAGCTACGGTGCAAATATGTAAACCATGTATCATACAAATGAGCGAAATCAACCCTGTGACTGTATAATGTACTGTATGAACTGTAGTGTACTTATCCAATAAATGGATAAAAGCTTAACACTGGCCACGGATTCTCCGATGAAAAAGGGGGAGAATCAATCTAGGCGGGTTGTCAATCCAAATAGCGCTATCCAATGTTAAGGTCGGCTTGTACCATGTTAATGATTTCACTAAGTACAAATGTAATCCACATGTATTGTCTAAGCATAAAGCACGTTGTAAGCAATGCACATAGTACTAGAATTGTATTGTAAAAAAAATGTAAACTTGTATTTGAAATTGTAATAGTGTACATGTAACACCCCGAAAATGTATAAAAGCAAAAAGGGGATAGGAAGTACTCACTGTTTACGTAATAGCTTGTAATTGAACTTGGACAACGAAATATGAATTGAGATTACTCCCAAATGATCAACCTAAAGTATTCGATAATGTGTAAGAGAAATGACTCTAGGATATATGTATTTCTAGGGCTTCGAATTGGGGATAAACGTTTATTTGATTAATAAACAAATTGTTTATTAAATATAAGAAATTTAATGAATAAATAAACAAAAGTCTTTTTGTAAAAATTTTAAGTTGAATATAATCACAACATAAGGTTTTAAGTATGAAAATAATTTTTATAAAATTATTTTATTGAAAATAGAATATTTAAACTAATTATTTCAAATTGTCAAAATACGACTTTAATATCTAAAAATATTAAAATCAAAGAATTCTTGAATTAAAAATTGTATTTCTGTTCCAAATGAATAGAAATAATTTATGTAAAATTTTGGTACAAAAATATTGTAAAATGAATTTATTATGAATTATTTATGATTAAAACTAACAAAAATTAATTAAAAATATAAAATAAATGGTTTTTTCGGAAATAAAAATATTTTCTGGAATGTTTAAGAATATATAAGTTTAGAATAATTTTTGTGAGATTTAATAAAATCGTTTAGATATTTTTATTGAATTTAATAAATATAAATGAATAAACTTGTATTTTTAATAATATATATTAAATAAATGATTTTTGTAAAACTAAAAATTGGATGATGAACTTTATCAGTGGAATAGCATAAAATGAATTTTGTAGAATTTATAAAATAGTTTTAGTATTTTAAAATTAATTTGAAAGATAAAACAATAATATATAAAGAAAGGAAAGTTTCAAAAAAAAAGAAATGTGTGTGGTGGGGTTCGAACCTGGGTACAAACCCGGTTCAGTGTTTTGGACACCCACTTCCCACCAACTGGTCTGGATCAGTTTATTGTGTTTTATCTCATTTCAATTTGTTTTTATATTATAGCATTTGTGAGTCATCTTCCCCAAATAAACATAAGAACCCTAGATTTTCTAATAATCACAATCAACAATCAATAGCCTCTGATTTCATGGGGCTATTGTTTGTTGATTGCCGAACAACAAAAACACCAAGTAAATCGTGGCTTACAGTGAGTGTTAGTGTGATTTGAATCAGTCAACGAAAAAGTCAACCGAGCTTGATTCTTGATTATAAACGATTTGTTACTAGAAATTGAAGATGAGGGTTTGATTTTCGGCACTGTTAGGTTGAAAAGAAGGGTCCAATTTATAGTATTACAATTCATAATGCAAAAATAGAAATTTGACCAAGCTTTTAATTATACGCGTGATTATCCTTAAAAAGGAATGTTTTGATTGTGTTTACTTGTGTATAATACGCGTAATATACGTCAATTACATGTCTCGAAGCAATTATTCAATTGTTTCCATTGTTTGGTTCAATCAAGAGTTAAAGGAAAGATGGAAGAGGGGTCGCTGTGTTGATGTTCAGCAGCGAGCAGCAGATGGCTTGTCCAGAAGGCCTTATCATTAATTTGAGTCCATAAATAATCAACAAACCTCATGTAGACTAGTGGTGGTGTAGACGCATGCTAGTTCCAAGCCGGCCTTAAACCCCGGTTCGATCCTCGCCTGGGACAGTGTTTCTCTTTTTTTTTTGACAAGGGGTGGGCCAGACTTGGGCTTGGGCTCAGCAGGCCCAGTTTTGAAATTAATAAAGGAAAAGGGAAAGGATGGTTGGGTAGTTGGTGTGGGTTAATGGGTTATGTGTGATTTTTAAGAAAAAATGTATATGTATAATAAAGAATCTGAATTTTATATATATATATTTTTTTTATTATTATTATAAATATATATATATATATAATGAAAAAGTGACGGATGTCACATCCCTGGTTCGAATCCCGGCTGCAACAGAGGGATTTCTTCTCTTTTTTTTTTTCTAAAACAGATACAAGGCTTGGGCTAGTGGCCTGCTGTTGGGCTTTGGGCCTGTTTGTGTGGGCTGACGCATGGGCTGGGCCCAATAGTGGGAAAGAAGGAGGATTAATGGGTTTAGGCTAATGGTTTGGTTATGGTTTGGGTTATGTATTGGGTTTGGTTAAAATAATTTTTTTTTTTTATTATCATTATTATTATTATTATTGTATATATAAAAATAAATATATATATATATATATATAATGAAAAAGTGACGGATGTCACACAACTAGTGTTGTGAGGCACTTGATTCAACTCGCCTTGAGACTCTTCATCAGACATTTCAAAAAGTTGGAGCTACACAACTGATTTTCAAGGTAAATTCAATGGCGCAACCCCATAATGGGCGCCAACTTGTTGCTACAACAAATATAAGACCAACGATAGTTATGAGTTCTCCGAGGGTAAAAGGATTGAAGGGTTTTGGTTAGCCTCACGCAGTTCATGGGGTCCCCCCACGTTTGCAACACATAGGTAGGATTTTGTTGTTTTAGTTGTTTATGATTCTGATTTGAAGATTATTCAAACCAGAATGTTATAGTTATTATTGTATTTTTACTTTTATTATTATGACATGTGATGTATATAGAAAATATTATGCATGGAGCATGATCTTCTAGAGAGAAGAGAGGGATATGAAAGGAGTGAGTTTCCATTGGAAGTCAACTTTTATAGAGGAAAGTTCTTCTATAAAGGGAAGTGAAGCATACTGGATCCTTGGCTGTAGTAAGGGACTTTTCCATTTTACCTATGGAAGGCTTTGGACCTGCGGGTAACAATGTGCACTCTCCACACATGGTGGTTGAGGCCTGAGCTAGAGAGTCAACCCAGAAAGTGTGATAAGACAAGACACTTATTTGTTCCTTCTGCTACTGATGACAGTTGCTTCGCTTTTGAACCTTTTAAGCTCTTGTGTATTATATTCAGTTTTTTTAGGTTTGAGCTTCCAGGTCATCAGGTTTAAAGTTGCTTATGTTGTTTTCCAATGCGTAAAACCTCTAAATCAATGTTATCTATGTATAAATATACTATTACTGTAATTTATTTGTTTTATAATCATTATTATCACATTAGAACTATTTGTAACTAGTGTTTAACCCCCGCGTTGCGGGGTGGGGTCGTAAAACCATGTAAGCAGTATGCAAACGACGATCAAAAACGAAAAAAAATTCCTAAAACAAAAACACGAATTTATACCACCATGTGACGTAAAACACAGACGAAGAAAAACGCAAACTTATACCAGGAGCTGACGTAAAACATAGATAAACTCGATTTTATACCAAAAAAACTTCAACTTAAAGACAAAAAAGGCAAAACTTGAATAGCAAAAAGTGAAACATACAAGTTTGAGGGACTAAAAGTGGGGAAAAAAAACAAAATTACGCCGCCGTAAACATACGAAAACATAGTGTTTAACCCCGAGTTGCGGGTTGTAAGTCGTAAAACCATGCTAGGTAGTAAGAAAAAAAACCAAAACCTATATAATTGTAAAACGAAAACGTTGTCAAAGGTAGGTAAAGACACCCATGAGCCAACGTAAAAACATAGACAAACTCAAATTTATAGCAAAAAACCTTTAAAATAAAAAACTTTGGGGTAAAAAATAAAGAATAGAGCTCAGAGAGAATTTTCAAGTCAAAAAAAAAAGAGACGAAAGGAGAATACCGTCGCCACCATTCCAAGTTTACGTGTCAAAAGAGATGGAAATCAAAGGAATGGTATAATTGTAATTAAGTCTTAACTAATGACTCTTTTTTTTACTATAGCTAAGATGCTACTCCAAATGTTATCTATCTATATAATAAATCAATACACTCGGGTTGAATCCTAGCCTTAGAGAGAGTCTACTTGGATCCAAATTACAAATGGGGCTCCATTAGTTGTAGTATAAAAACCTTTTTTTCTTTTAGTTTTCTCCATTTACCATCCACTCCAATATACCTTAACCATCTTCCTCCTACCTTCCTCATTGTTCTTTTCCATTATTTTTCCTATGTATCTTCTCCATCTCATCTTTGATTTATCATATTACATCAATTCATCTACAAATTTTTTCGGATATATAATGTTAAAAACGTTTTTTGATTAACAAACGTTTTTTGTATTTATCAATCAAACATGGATAGGTTTTTAATAATTATTTGATGAATAAATGATTACGATCAATTGTAATCATTGTATTTGCACAAAAGTGAGAAAACGTAAGAGTTTCTGATTTGGACAATTTCTATAGACAATTGGTTTTTAGATATGAAATTATTGAAATGGACAATTGGTTTTCGGGACAAATGTGAAAATTTTGTGTTGCGTTTATGGGCTAATTTAACAAATATTCGTTTTTCATTTGAAAGACAGGATTCCATTAGAAGAAAGAAACTCGACTATGGCTTATCACAAGGGTGACAAATTCTTCAAGGTGATTCATGACCCTTCCGCACGAGTTTTGGTATGAATCTTTCTATTTGTTTTTTAAATTATAATAATTATTTCTTTTTTTAATGCTGTTTTTTACGTGTTCATCCAGACATTGCCGAAATCCATGAACAGGTTTTTGTTATCTAAACACATACACAACAACAACATTAAAGTTTTCAAATACCATGGTCAATCTTGGTTTGTGCTGTTAGAATTTATAGATGATGATTTCTGTTTAACAAATGGATGGTCAAAAGTTGTACATGATTTATGTTTCTCGATGTTTTACGTCATTTTCGACTTTATTGCTCCAAATACTTTCATGATGAAGCATTACAATCATTCTCCATCCATGCAATTGGATTTGTCATTCTGCAAAATGATTGAACATGAATTGACGACACCTATGGTAAACATGATTAATTTCAATAATTTACTTTACATGTTTTTATATCTTAATTGTCCATATTTTTTATCGCTAACTTAAATGTTTTAGTTAATTGTAGTGCCAATTCAAATTTGACTTTGAATTAGTTATAAATTTCGATTTTGGAAAAATTTCAAAAAATTTAATTTTACTACCTTATAAACATTTTGACTACCTTATAAATATGTATCTAAATTTATATTGAATATATGTAATTGAATACGAATTGAATGTATAAAATAAGTCAAAGTAATTGAATACGAATTGAATGTGAATCAAATGGTATCCATATTTAACTTTTTAATTTGACTGCCTTATTAATTTCAAATTTGACTTTGAATTGGTTATAAGTTTCATTTTTTTTACATTAATCTACATTGAATTTTACTTCCTTATATGAATATGAAATTAAATATGTATCTACATATTCGATTTTTGACATTAATGTATATTTTGACTTCTTTATAAATATGAGCCGACATTTATAAAGAATATATATGAATACGAATTGAATGTATAAAACAACTCAAAGTAATTGAATACGAATTGAATGTGAATCAAATGGTATCCATAATTAACTTTTTAATTTGACTGCCTTATTAATTTAAATTTTGACTTTGAATTGGTTATAAGTTTCGATTTTTGACATTAATGTACATTGAATTTTACTTCCTTATATGAATATGAAATTAAATATGTATCTACATATTCGATTTTTGACATTAATGTACATTTTGACTTCTTTATAAATATGAGCCGACATTTATAAAGAATTTATAAAGAAAATATATGAATACGAATTGAATGTATAAAACAAGTCAAAGTAATTGAATACGAATTGAATGTGAATAAAATTGTATCCATATTTATGTTTCACCAATTGCATAAGGAAAATCAATATGTGATGTCCTAAATCTAATCATTAATTTAAGTTGTACAATCTGACTTTGACTTACTTATAAATTTCGAATTTACAATTGAATATGAAATCAGTCTAAAACTATGTAACGAATGTTATCTCTTAAATATATTCCATAATTATGTAAATTATGTAATTATGTATAATACCATTTGAATTTTTCGGATCAAATATACAAACAATTTTGTAGCTGTCATTTTATGTTTCAATTTGAAAATGAAATCAGTCTAAAACTATGTAACGAATGTTATCTCCTAATTATACTCACAATTATGGCTGGCCAATTTCATACATAAACATGCGAATTTAAAGTCCTAATTATACTCCATAGGTGAAACTATTGCATCTAATTTCATAACTTTAAATCCCAATTTATAACAATATGCTAATGCTAATGCTAATTTCACTCCACCATTTCATCCATTCATTATCGATCGAATAGCTATATAAACACGTCTAATCACCATTCATACGATTATCCTATCACACATTTCTTGCACTTTGATTAATCGCATACATATAGTCTTAGGTTATTTTCTGTTTCTCATCTTTAAATACATAAATATTATTTTTTCTATTTGTTATGAATCAATAGATTAAATAGATGTTTGGCATACATTCTGTTCAATCAATCCATACATGTATGCTGCCATACATTCGAATGTATGGCTAAATTTAATATAACTTTCATTATTATTATTATTATGCTTTCTACAGTTTCTATTATTGAAGTATTAACTTGAATTTACGAAAAAAAATTTAAACAGTTACAAAGATCAATGGCTGCCATAGATGCAAATGAGTTTACCATGGTTAACCAAATTCATGTCAACCGAAACGGTGTGGCTTTAAAGCTAAAGATTATTCGGGTTTGGCGTCAACCCAATCGTCGCAATCCTAATGATGTCTACTCAATTGAAATGATCCTATGTGACGAAAATGTAAATCTCAACTACAAGTTTTATTAAAGCCTCTTATTTGGCAATTTCATTATTTACTTTACACTATTTAATATTTTTCAAATACAAATTTGCTTATATTCGTACATTAAACAACGTCAATTCTTTACGCACATAGTTATATTGTTATTTTTTTATAATTAACAGGGTGACAGGATTCAAGCAAATGTATTTAAGCGGTTGTTTTTTTAGATTTGAGAGGTTTTTGATTGAAAATGCTTCTCTTATTATAAGAAATCCAGGAGTTGGGCTCAATTCTTCTAAGTACAAGTATGCTCCAAACCCAAACAAACTGTGCTTGAATATGAATACTCAAGTTTCCGAATATGCTGGTTTCCAAGGTCCAGATTTTGGGTTCTCTTTTGTGCCCTATCAAAGAATTCTGGATAGGGAGGTTGGTGAATATGTTACAATAGGTATATTTCGTCAATATAGTCTTTTTTTCATTACAACCAAACCATAATAATATTGTTTGGTTTGATGGTACATCAATGTTTCTTTTATATTTGATTTTAGATGTTATAGGACATGTTAACAAGTTCTTCAGCAATGATGATAAAGATAAAAAGGTTGTCGCTGATAAGAAGAGGTTAACAATGGAAATCCAAGATATTGAGTATGTATTGTTTATGTTTTTGGAATTTTTATACAAACTGCAAATTACGGGGGTATATAATTTGTTTGTTTATAGTAAAATAATTTTAACTTTTTGAAGGGGTTTGAACATCTATGTAACGTTGTGGGATAGCTATGCCATAGAGATGTCTAAATATGTTGCAACTCATCAAATGGAGAAAGAATTTATAATAATACTGCAGTTTGGCCGTTTGAAGTTTTATAATGGTTGTTTACTCTTATTAAATATGTATATTTATAGTTAGATTATATTTGGCAATATAAATTATATTTATACTTCTAAAGTTTCTTCTTCTTCTTATTATTATTATTATTATTATTATTATTATTATTATTATTATTATTATTTAGATTTTTTTCCTAATATTTGTTTTATATAGGAAAACCGTATGTTTCTAACTCTTTTGGAGATCGAGTTAGTCGACTGTTCATTAATGGAGATATTGAAGATATAAACCGGTACAAAACAGGGTAGGCACCATTATGTTTTTCAATACGAATTACAATATCTTAAACGTGTAGTAATAATTATATAATATGTAAATCAAATTATTTTTATCAGGTTGGGTAAGAAAATGGCCGATAATCCTTCCTCGTGTCATCGACCATATGGAACCTCTATGTTCTGTTCTGATGAAGATGAATTTGTCCATAACACTCCTTTTAGTAACATTGGTAACCTTTGTGAGATTCAAGAGGTAAGTATAATGTTCATACTTAAATACGTTGTTTATAATTAAATATAAAAGTTTAACATTATTAGAAAATTTAGATTTATTTAATATAAATCCCTATTGTATAACATAGACTATCTACTTTCGGTAACTAATTATAATATTCATACAAGAACAGGCTCTGGTGTTATTAGGTACTATTAAAGACCTGTTTGCTGAATTTGGCTGGTACTACATGGAATGTCCTAAATGCACCAAAAAATGTAGTATTGTTTATGTAATCAAACAAGTTGGTGAAGGAAGTTCAGATTTTGAGGAAGAAAAGGTTTACCAATGTTTGAATGTTAATTGTAGTGCCAATTAATGTAGTTGATTTAAGTTAGCTCCCAATTACAATTACATTAAAAATAAAAATATAATAAAGGTAATTTACAAAAACAAAATGTATTTATACCTTTGTGTTGTTTTGTTAAATGTTATACTTTGGTTGAGTACTGATCATAATTAGTAATCGGTTTTCGTTGTTATCGTTATTTAAAAGTTAACTAAATTATCCACTTTGACATGAAAACCATAGTTATATATTAGTTTTAATATCCAGATCATATTAACGCAACATTGAAACATGACGTTTATATAAGAAAAAATTATCAGGCTAACCATTATTTTTAAGACTTTACATTATGGACACTCAACTTAAATAATACAAGTCTTAGTTTAATATATTTTTTTAATTTACTTTGGTTTGTATCGTGGGTACCCACGGGTCTCAAACCTAGTATCTACTATGTAGTAATTAATTTTAAAATTGGTCAAACACATGTTTGCATGCAAGCTCGTTCCATTTCTAACAAGACCAGTGATGACCTATTTCAACCTAACCCTGTTTGAACCTGTCACTCAACACGAGAACACACCTAACCCGTTCATCTATAGCCGTGTCTAGTTTTCTACATTGGTCCGTTTTTTTATTTTTTAGTTTTTTCTTTTGTATTTTGATCAAGTATCTAACTATTGCTATTTAAAATATATTTCTATCGAATATGGAATCAGAATTATAGTATTGTGATGCAAAATAGGAGCTGTGTTTTTTTAACTTTTCTACAAGCATAGTCTCTCTCATAACTAATTCCATTTTCATAGCACTTGTACGTTCAGGTGGTTCATGATGTAGATTTGGTAAGGTCTAATGGCCCTGGAGCTTTTGATATAAACTTTGTGTCATGTTTACCAAACATGATAGTTAACAAGGTGGCCACTGCATCTTGCATTGATGATAAGCCTCTTGAAGAAACAAAAGTCTAACCTGGATCCAATGGTTAAGCTCGTCTCTACAGATGTGATCCTTCGCTATTCAACTGGCTATGAGAATGGGGGTACCTGCAAACACACACTACACCGATGTGGGGCGACCGCCTCGAAACCCGAAGGAATCTACTTAGCAGACACAAAAACGTAATCGGCCTTGGTGTGTTTTTCAGGGAATTTCTGAATGGCCTATCCAAGGAGACCAAGTGCTCCTTAAATAGGTTCCACACGGGCCTCAACATCTACCCTTAACTCACCCAAAGGGCCAAGGCCCAAGTTAAGGGCTTGCCTCCACATCGGCCCAAAGTTAGGCCCCATAAGATGGAGTAAGACACGTGTTATATCAAAGAGGGAGATCGTACCGTCTTGGTGACGTGGCGTCCCGTGAGTGGTCTCAGGTCTGCCTCGACGTGGTTGGCTGCCAGGTGGGCCCTTGTCCCCCCTGCAGCCCTCCGAGTTAGTGGAGAACCTTGCTGAGGTGGTCCCATGCATTCTGGTTGGTGGACGCGTGCAGGGCGTGTACTGTTTGTCTCCTGCGGGTCCTTCTGGAGACAGGTGTCACCCTCTGAGAAGTAGATTGTGCAACATGCACCCTGCCACACGTCCTCATGCCTTGATTGGTTCGTACATGATTGTACTGTCCTCTGGTTTGGTTCACCGTGTCCGTCGCTGCTTTGTCTTGTTGCACTTTAGGCGGACACGTTAAGGCGGTCACTCGTTCCGCGTATTGCTCCGCACCCGCAGAGTGTTGCCCGTTTAGATCCTTCCCGGTGTTACGTTTGGGCCTCATGGGCCTGTTTCGGCCTTTGGGCCCGTTTTTTGGGGTAGGGCCCATGTGGATTTGGGTCCCTACCCCTTCAAGTCCCCCTAGTCCAGTGCCTCTCTTGGTTGCGCGAAGCGGAAGCGTGAGTGGTGGTGGACTCATTTGTGGAAGGTTTTGTTGCGGGGTTCTGAGTTGGCGGGTTGTTACGTGTTACGTCAGGCGGAGTTGATGCCCTGGATGTTTCCGCATTTATATTTGTGAATTTAATTCGAAAGATTTGGAGGGAAAATCGAGAAGTCATCATCTGCAGTGTCCATGTCAGTTGAAGTGACTGTCTGTCAGTCTGCCGCGTCTGTTCAGCCGTCATGGCAGTTATTGCAGAAGACTTTTGGTGTGACCTGTGTCAGGCGCGTGTAGCCGACGCGCAGCACGTGACGGTTTTTTCGCATGGATATGCCACGTGTCGACTGTTGGTTATTTCTTTTCTCTCTCCTGGCTCAACCCCATTAATGCTTTGGGTATAAATAGCAACCGTTGGGTTCATTTTGTCACTTTACTTATGGTAACCGTCAATCTTTCTTTTCTCCTTCTTCTCCGGTGAACTTTTTCTTCCAACTGTTTTTCTTTTCCCCTTCCAGATTTAGTTCTGATGGCTGAGGCTGATGTTAGGGGCAAGAAGGATCCCGTCAGTATGGCTGACGCTCGGATAAAATGGAAAAGGGACTCCTTTGAGCAGTTCCTTGCCCTGTATGAGATTCCGGCGAGTTGGGAGCCTGCCCTACCGTCGGAGGGGGAAACTGTTCTGGACGCGGGTCCAGGGAGAATGGCGCTGTACGCCGCTCATTTTCAGTTGGCTGGCTTCCGTCTTCCGGCCAGTCGATTTGTTTGTGATCTGCTGTTGCAATATGGTGTGTACCTCACACAAGTGACACCCCTAGGGATGGCCCGGATGGTGCACTTCGAGTTCGTGTGTCGGTCGTAGGGTGTGGAGCCGACATTTGATATGTTCAATGCTTTTTATCGGCTGACTCGCGGGGGGCCACAATGGTTTTCGTTTACCCAACGCAGCAGGATCAAGCCTGTGGGAAACGAGCCGCCCCGCAGCATGCATGACTGGAAGTGGAAGTTCTTCTGTATAAAACAAGGTGTCGTTCCTGCTCCGCTTCAATGGCTGGCTGTGTCCGGGAAAGCGAGGTTGCAGGATTTTCCAGTGACGAACTATGAAGACTTCGACTGGTATGACAAGCTGACGCAGCAAGTTACCTCCATTGAGATGGCGCATGTGAAGCCGGAGGCCTTATTGATGGCGGGCCTCAGCCGTGTGGGGGGAAGGACCGACGCGAATCCTCGTTTTTATGTGAATGGCGAAGGTACTTGACTTTTTTCTTTGTAGTAGTTGTTAGTTTTGTACTCGTTGTTGATGATAATTGGTCCGCTTTTCATGTTTGCAGAGAAGAGCTGCTTTTATTCGATTGTCCCTGGCGTTGTTGGAGAATTCCGCTGGGAGCCTCTTCGTGCAGGGGAAGAGCCATATGTGGAACAGACGCGGGAGAATTTCCTTCCCGTGAACGTGAAAGATTTCCCTGGCCATGTGCTAATACCAGGTTACGTTCCTGTCAACCCCCGCCCGCTGAACGCGATTTCGGTTAGCGGGACTAATATTATGTTTATCTCGGATGATGAGTCTGAGGACGAATCCTTCTCTTTGACTCATCGCGCTCGGGATCGTGCAGGTCTTGGCGGTGGGGATGGTTCTTCTCAGAACCCTCCCGCTCACGGCGGGTCAAAGAGTAAGGATGACTACGTGGAGGTGTTTGAGACGCCGCCCGTGACCGGACGTACCCGGGTTGATCCTGGCCGTGGAGGTCATGGCGCGGGGAAGAAGCTGAAGGATGTGATGTCTATGATGGACTCATCGAAGCGGAAGGTGCCTGAAGGCGATTCGTCTGCCTCCTCTTTGAAGGTTAGACTCGGAGTGTCCTCGAAGCGTCCGAGATTGGCATCCAAAATCGTCAAGGATGTTCGACCAGGTTAGCTGTCTTGCCTCAGTTTCGTATTCCTTGTTGTGCCTTTGCAACTGCTTATTGTGTTCTGTGCTGCTCATAGGTGCAACTCTCCTTTTCCCTGGGGGGCCCAAGGTGTCTGACGCGCGCGGTGTTGGCCCGATGGACACTGAGCCCGTGGGGGCCGCCACGCAAGGAGAAGGTCTTATTCCAACCGAACAGGTGGATGATATCGAAATGCCCTTGGCGGAGGATGATGCTGCCGCTGCAAATGTGCAAAGGGAAGTCGAAGCTCGTGAAGCGGAGCGATTGCAGGCAGCGGCGTTAGAGGAGTTACGTAGAAGGGAGCAGGAGAAAGGGAAGGGTGTGGACACCGGTGTCTCCGGTGAAGGTTTTGCAACAGGCCCTACCTCACCAGGTGGTGGTGAGCATTCTCAGGGCCCGGGTTTTGAAGACGATGTGATTGACGATGTTGGTCAGGAGAAGGTAATTGCTGGTGGCGGTGGCATGAAGCCGGGTGAAGGTGATGCCCAAAAAGGTGAAAACCCGGGGGTTACCACCGCCGGGTTCAGGTTAGACATGGCCACTGGCCCCGTGTACCGGCCGGAGTGGTCAGTTCGTGAAGATGGCCGGTTCTTTCAAGTGGCAACATGCGAGTCTTGGCTGTCTGGCTCTATCCCGCCTGCTGAGCGGGCTTATGCCATGAAACGAGACCGCATAGCCCTTCTGCAGGCTGGGGCCGCTGGACTTGCTATGGCGGCCTCAACCATGAACGAAATCCGGCGCAGTGTTCAAGAGTTGATGGACGCTCAGGAGGAGCTTGCAGCACGTAAAGCTGCCTTTAAGAACGTTCGTGAGAAACATAACAAGGAATGTGTAGCTCAGTCCAAGGCTTTGAACGACGCCCTTGCTCAAGTGAAAATTATTGAGGGTCGACAAGCTAGAGCCGCGCAAGAGTGGAAGGCGTCTTGTGAAACAACTAACCAAACCATCGCTAGGGAACGAGATCGTGTGCGGTCCCTTGAAGGCGAGGTTGAGAAGCTTAAAGCTGTTCTGGCGGATAAGGACCGAGAGCTTGAGGATGAGCGATCCGAAGTTGCTTCCGCCAACTCTGATTTGGCCAAGAAGGAGGATGAAGCGCTCTTGCGCGCGTTGCAGGTATCTCGTCTTGAAAATGATGTCACCTTGTTGCAGCGTGAGGTGGATGTTCTGCGGGATGAGAAACTCGCCTTGGCCGCGGACGCTAAGAACTTTGCTGATGCGCGAGCTCAAGCTTTAGAGGCCTTGCGGGTTGCACAGGAGAATCAAATGAAGGCGGAGGGCGATACTCAATGGTTGATGACCACTGGGGTGCAAGGGATATGTCCTTTCCTTGTGTTGGCTTGATGCAGCTTCAGTTTGTCCTTACTAATCACCCTTTACTTTCCTCATAGGTATTTGCTCGTGTATGGGAGGAGCCTGCGTTGGTGCAATCAGTTGCCCGCCTCCTTGAAAAGTCGAAGCAGTTTGGTGCTGCCCTCGGTTTTAAACAAGGGTTTGACTTTTGTCTCGACGGCCACCCTTTTGATGACAATCCCTTCCGCAACATAGATGCTGAAGCAGAGTATGATAAGGAGGTGGCGGCGTATGACGAGCTCACCTTTCCTGTTATGGGTGTTGTGGCGGAGTGTGCGCAGCTCCCGAACGGTGTGCAAGTTCTGCGGGAGGCCTTCGAGGAGGCTGAAAAGGAGCGTCAAGAGGAGGACGATAAGGAAGAGACAGAAGAGGCGGCCAGAAGGGCCGCAGCTCTGAGAGGTGAAGGGACTTCTGCCGCCCCTCCTCGTGACGAAGGTGACGACGACTTCATTGACAATGTCGACTTTGATGGTGAAGACTAAAATCTGATGTTGAATTAGTTTATCTTCATTTTTTATGTTGAAACAATTTGTCTTTATTTTCTGTTTGTTTGCCCCTTGGCGTGCCTGGTTGTGGACACTTGTCTTTTAATTACTGTTGCATTTAGTTTGTGTCTCTTGCTCTTCTTTTTCCATTATTACCTGTAATAAATTCTGCAGTCATGATGTGAGCCGTCAGTCATTAATGACTTGCTGACGGCGCGGCAGGACACCTGAAGTGACACAAGTCACTATTTCCGAAGCATATGATTACTCCCATTAATTGCCCTTCATAATTACCCCTAAGGCTTGGGTTATAAAAGGGGATTAGTGGGAGTTGTCTTGCTTGACCATCCACTTTCCTTCTCTCTCTGAGTTCTCATGGATTCCGATCAGCCTAGGACGAAGACCCTTGTGGACTGTTACGATCACTCTGCCGCCGTTGAATCCCTGTTGGAACTCCGGCGACGTGTTCCTCCAGCTCCCCTACCGGTGACTGTGGAAGAGCCTTCGCCATTCCGTGCAGCAGATCCGGAATGGAGGATGAAGATTCTCGCTGAATGCTGTGGGGAAGTGGTGGCTCAAGTTCCTCCGGTGGTTCCTGTTGCCGTTGGTGGAGTGCGACCGATCATTATTGCTTGCCCAGCAGTTAGGGTCTTTAAGCCTACTCCCAAAGTTCGTCTTCGCCGGAGTGGTGGTGCTTGGGTGCATATGATCGTCATAGATTAGTTGCCTTATTTCATGGTGTAAGGTGGTGTTAATATGTGTGCACCCACCAAAGAAAACCCTCTTTTTGTAGTATATAGGGGTTTAATTTTGTGTATGCATTCACAACTTGTATTATCGTTATGAAATGCATAATGAAATGTTAATGCATTTTGTTGTTTTGTCACATAGTGATATCAAGATTTAGTGACTGTAGTTAACGTCTTAGGTAGCTCGTTAGGTGTTATGACAACGATGCGTTTCCTTGGCGGTCTGTCGCCTGGGCTTGGTTAAGTTGGCCTTGCCCCCTTGGTCAGCTGGCTTGCTTAAGGAAGCGCCGCCCGCCGGCCAGGGTGGCGCATCCGCTGTAAAAGCCATGGTGCGCCTCTTTAGCTGCTTGGTTCGCGGGGTCACCTAAGATGGTGTATTCCGCGGACCAAGGTGACGCATCCGCTGTAAAAGCCGCGGTGCGTCTCTTTAGCTGCTTAGCTCGCGGGGTTACCTAAGATGGTGTATTCCGCGGGCCAAGGTGACGCATCCGCTGTAAAAGCCACGGTGCGCCTCTTTAGCTGCTTAGCTCGCGGGGTTACCTAAGGTGGTGTATTCCGCGGGCCAAGGTGACGCGTTCGCTGTGAACACAACGATGCGCCTCGGTGATTGTTTAGTCTGCTTAGCCTGCGGAGTGACCTAAGATGGTTCTGTCCGCTGGCCAAGGTGACGCGTTTGTTGTGAACACAACGACGCGTCTCTCTGATTGTTTAGTCTGCTTAGCCTGCGGAGTGACCTAAGATGGTGCTGTCCGCTGGCCAAGGTGACGCGTCTGTTGTGAACACAACGACGCGTCTCTTTGGTTGCTTAGTCTGCGGAATCGCTTGAGGCAGCGGTGCCCGCAGACCAAGGTGGCGCAATAGCTGCGAAAGCCATGGTGTGCGTTGCACCCTGGTATGCGCCGTGCTATGTAATATGTTACGCATGGTGTAAAGTCATGTAACATCATATACTTCATTCATAGATAAGTCATAAAGACAAGGAACTTCTAGTACATTAAACTTTTGAAACGATAAGTCATAAAAGTAAACATATTGAAAAGGTCTTGGGCCCATTTTGATTACATATAACAAGCCCTAAGCTGTGCGGCATTCCAGGTCCTCGGGATCGGGGTGCCATCGAGGCGTTCTAGCGCATAGGCGCCCTTCCCCAGTACCTCTTGCACTCTGTATGGGCCTTCCCAAGTTGGTGCCAGCTTGCCCGCTGGTTCTGCTGTGGAAGCTTCGTTGTGACGGAAGACGAAGTCTCCCACGTTGAAGGTTACCTTTTTAACTCGCGCGTTATAGTAACGCTCAAGCTGTCTCTTGTACTTGACCTCTTTGAACGCAGCTAGTTCTCGACGCTCTTCAAGAAGGTCTAAATTTAGGCGAAGCTCTGAGTCATTTTTGTTGCTTTCGGCGAGGAGGATACGCGCTGATGGGCAACCGATTTCCGCTGGGATCACAGCTTCTGTTCCGTACGTTAAACTAAATGGGGTTTCCCCATTGCTTGTCTTTGTTAGCGTACGGTGGGCCCATAGGACATTGGGTACCTCATCCACCCATCCTGACCGCTTTGTGTTTAGCCTTGCCTTGATTCCTTCCACAATGCTCCTGTTTGCTCGCTCGACTTGGCCATTGGCTTGCGGGTGGGCTACGGAAGTGAACGTTTGACCTACCCCCATACCTGCTAGCCAACTTTGTAAGCCCCCGTCGGTGAATTGGAGGCCGTTGTCGCTGACGATGTCCATTGGGAGGCCGAAACGGCATATGATGAATTCCCAAATGAAGCGTTTGACTGCTCGAGCGTCAATGTATACCAACGGTTTGGCCTCCACCCATTTCGTGAAGTAATCGATTGCCACTATGAGGTATCTGATGTTCCCAGGCGCTGTAGGGAAGGGTCCCACAATGTCGATTGCCCACTTTTGAAATGGCCATGCTGAGGTGACGGGCACTAAGTCGTTCTTGGGACGTAGCGTGCTGGGTGCGTGGCGTTGGCACGCGTGGCACTTGCGGAGTATTTTGACTGCATCTACGTGCATGCCAGGCCAATAATATCCCGCGTTCATTAGATTAGCCACTACCATGCGCGGTCCTGCATGCAGGCCGCAGATTCCCTCGTGTATTTCCTTGACCAGGAATGTGGCTTCCTCAGCGTTGACACATCTCAGCAGGGGTCCCAAGTACGATCGTCTGTAAAGTGTGCCCTCAACCAGCTGGTAGTGCATCGCTTTATGCTGGATCTTCCTCGCGTCTTGTTTGTCATCAGGGAGTGTTCCGTTGGCGAGATAGCGAACTATGGGTGCCATCCATGAAGGTGCGCCTGTTTGTATGACATGTACTTGGTGAGTGGAGACAGATGGGGTGTCTAGGACCTCTACCCGTACTTCTTTTGCCAAGTGTTCGAAGACAGTGGCCGCCATTTTGCTCAAAGCATCTGCGGGTTTGTTTTCGCTTCTGTTGATGTGGAAGATTTTGCAGTACGCGAAACGTTGCATGAGCTTCTTTGTCTCTTCCAAGTACAGGGCCATTTTGCTGTCTCGGGCCTCGTATTTCCCGTCCACTTGTGCCGCCACCAACATGGAGTCTACATGTGCTTCTACAAAGCGGGCTCCCATCTTGTCTGCCAAACGCAGGCCAGCGAGTAATGCTTCGTACTCCGCCTCATTGTTTGTGCTTTCAAAGTTTAAGCGGATAGCGTACGTAAACTCTGAGCCGTCTGGACTGATTAAGCGCAGGCCGGCCCCCGCGCCGTCGTCGCTTTTTGCGCCGTCAGTGTACGGCAACCATTTGTCTGTTGCGATTGTCGCAGGCGGCGGGTCTTGCTCTATCAGGCATTCTTCAATTTTGTCAGTGGGGACCTCCGTAGTGAAGTCTGCTAGGACTTGCCCCTTGATGGCTGGCCGCGGCTTGTAATAGATGTCATGCTCCCCTAGCTCTATGGCCCATTTGGCTAATCTTCCCGAAAGCTCGGGTTTCTTCAGGACGTCATTTATGCGGTACCCTGTCAGTACGTTGATCGGGTGCCCTTGAAAGTATCGTCTCAGCCGCCGTGAGGCGTGTACCAGGGCCAGTACCAGCTTCTCCATTGTGGAGTAGCGGGTTTCTGCGTCTAATAGTGTTCGGCTTACATAGTAAATTGGCGTCTGGACACCCTTTCGATCCACTAGTAGGACTGCCCCGACCGCTTTGTCAGAGACCGCCAGGTATAACGTGAGCGGCTCTTTGGGGAGCGGCGCTGTCAATGTTGGTAAGTTCATGAGACACTGTTTCATGTCCTGGAATGCTTTTTCTGCTTCCGCTGTCCACCGAAAGTTTGTCTTCTTCAGGCAGTTCCTGAGTGTGCTGACGAAGGGAAAAGACCTTGAGGCGTAGTTGGATAGGAAGCGGTTCAAGGCCACGAGGCGACCCATCAGGGTTTGCACCTCCTTTACGGACGCTGGCGATGGCATTCGTTCTATCGCTTGCACTTTCTCTGGGTTTGCGCGGAAGCAGTCCTTTGTGACAATGACACCCAGGAATTTACCCTCTTCCATGCCGAAGGAGCACTTGCTAGGATTTAGCTTCATGCGGACAGCTCTTAGTTGTTCGAATGTTTTCTGGATGTCTTGTAGCATTTGGTCTTCCTCCACGCTTTTGATGACAAGGTCGTCCACGTATACTTCCAAGTTGACGCCTATCTTCTTTGTGAACACCGAGTCCATGAGGCGTTGGTACGTTGCACCCGCATTTTTTAGCTCAAACGGCATTTTTGTGTAGCAAAACGTCCCCATGTCGGTTCTGAACGCCGTTTTGTCTTCGTCAGCTTTAGCCATCTGGATTTGGTGGTATCCCTTGTAAGCGTCGAGGAAGCATTTGAAGCGGAATGGTGCTAGCGAGTCGACCTTCAAGTCTATTTCTGGCAATGGGTAGCAATCTTTCGGGCATGCCTTGTTTAGGTCCTTGTAGTCCACGCACATTCGCCACCCGCCATTAGCTTTGCCAACCATGACAGGGTTTGCTACCCATGTCTGGTACTTGACAGGACGGAGGATGCCTGCGTTCAGTAGCTCGGTCACTTGCTCGTTCATTGCTTTAGTTTTTTCCGGCCCCATGCTTCGTTTTTTCTGTACCACTGGCTCTATTGATTTGTATGTGGACAGTCTGTGTTCTGCGACGTCACGCGGCACGCCCACCATGTCTGCTGGTTGCCAAGCAAAGATATCCATGTTCTTGATGAGTAGCTGCTTTAAGTGAACTCGCACCGCGTTTGAGAGTGCGGGGCCGATCGTGACCGTTTGTTCAGGGAAGCGGGGATTGAGCGCCCATTTCTCTGGCTCCGTCTGCACTTGCTGTCTGGCGGATTTTGGTGGCTTTGCCGCCTCGGTGGCGTGGCATTGTCGATTCCCGCGGATGAATGCTACGCCATTCCTGGTCGGAAATCCCACCATCTGATGCGGTGTGGGGGCGTTACTGTTGAATTTAGCCAAACCTTCCCTTCCGATGAGTATGTCGTGTGAGGAAACGACTGGAAGGACCATGAATTCACATTCTTCGGTTCGGATAGGTTCCCGTCTGACCATGTCACCGGGAACGTGATTACCCCTCGCGGCATGATTGTCTCATGTATGAATCCTGATATAGGCTCCGCGACTGGTATGAGGCGCTCCTTGTCTGCCTCGTCCAACTGATTAAAACATTGTTCGTACATGATATCCGCGCTGCTTCCCGGGTCTAGGAACATGTATTGGGTGCGGTAGTGGCCAAATACCCCTGTGATGATTAATGGTGACGTGGATGAGGCACCCCCTTTGACGGCGGGTAGAATGACTGGTTGCTCTTTCCAGGCGTCATTTGATGTGTCCATCAGTGGGCGTTTGTTTCAACGATGGCTTGCCACCCCCTTATTTGTCATTTGGCAGGCATGTCCGGTCACGCGGTTGATCGTGTGGGTTTGCAGGTTTCGGATGCGCTTGTTCGATCCCTCACCCTTGTCTTCGTAATCTTTGCCGCGGCCATTGCGTTGTACGTTTTTCACTAGGTGTCCCAATTGGCCTGACTTCAGGGCTGCCTCTATTTCCATTCTGAGGCTGTAGCAGTTGTCTGTGTTATGCCCGAAGTCGTTGTGGTATTCGCAGTGCTTGCTCGTGTCCACATTCTTTCGCTTTCCTAGTGGCCGCGGTTCTTTGAAGTTGTGTTGTTCCGTCGCGAGCACCTGCGATGGAGTTTTTGTTAATGGAGTCCAATCCGTGTTCTTCCTTGACCCGCCTCGGTTATCGCGGCCGTGTTTGCCGTTGATTATATTGCGGGCGTCTTGCTGTGCAGAATAC
Organism: Ambrosia x helenae; assembly: GCA_030844895.1. NCBI lineage: Eukaryota > Viridiplantae > Streptophyta > Magnoliopsida > Asterales > Asteraceae > Ambrosia > Ambrosia x helenae. Next base: position 67,968,101 of record CM061227.1, on the reverse strand, counting down.
TTGCCCTCCTCGGCGGACCCAGTAATGCGTGACCAAACGGATTGTTTTCCTTTGTCTCGCCGGCCGTTATTGTGCCCCTGGTTGTACGGATTTTGTCGTGCGTGGCGGAAGGATTTTTCTGAGGACGCGTATATCTTTGCTGCTTTAATTACGTCGTCCCATGACTCTGGAATCCCGTCCTTTCCCGTGAGGCACTTCATGAGGTCGTCGTTGTTGACTCCGTGAATGAACGCTGCCCGCGTCAGTTCTTCGCCGCATCCTATTTGCATCGCTTCCCGCGTGTAGCGGGTGATATAATCTTCACTGTCTCGTTGTCCCTTCTTGCGCAGAGCAGGATGTGCGCTTTGTCCTTTTTATGTCTTCTCTGGTGAGAGAAATGAAGGGAAAACTTTGACAGCAAGTCGTCGAAGTTCTGGATGCTACCCACGGGCAGGTTATCAAACCACACTCTAGCCGCGGACGTTAGTGTCTGTGCGAAGAGGTGGCACCAAACTTGCATGGGCCAATTCTGGCTGTGCGCTGCGGTCCTGAAATCATGTACGTGATCGTCTGGATCGCGTATGCCGTCGTATTTCCCGATGCTGCTCGGGAGCTTCGCTTTGGAGGGTATGGGTGCCATGGCGACTCGTGCACAGAACTTGGATTTTTCGGCTAAGTCTTTCGGTCGATATGGTTTGACCAGATCGTCGTCGCCTTCCGCGTGTGAGCTGGACTCGTAGCCGTCCTCTTCGTCCGTGATAGCGCGGCCCTGGCTGTGGGAACTCTTCCCGCGGCCTCCGCTGCGACTACCATGGGTGTTGTTTCTCATCGATTTGCTGTTTGCTTTGTTTTTAGCTGTTGCTCCCGAGGTCTTATTATTATTATCGAAGTTGAGTGTTTTTTGTACTCTTTGCTGTGCCTGTTTCATTACCCTTTGTTGGTAACCTGCAGTGACCTCTGCCTGTTGTTTGAAGAGCCATTCGTCTGGGTCTTCCTCAGCATTGTCTTCGTCGTCCTCCTCACCGTCCTCAATGTCGACGGCTTGCTGGTTGACGACGGGGCCTGGGTTGGTCATTCTGACAGCTCGATGTGCGACCTTGGTTACAGTAGCTGGAGTTCTTTCATCTGTGTTGACGTCGTCATCATCTTCAATGATGGGTTCGTCAGGGTTTCTCCGAGGGGCTTCCTCGTTTGCCATGTTGTCTAGCTAAAGGATTAAAAGGTTGTTGCTCTAGCCGGTACGGATGGCGCCAATGAAGAAACAAAAGTCTAACCTGGATCCAATGGTTAAGCTCGTCTCTACAGATGTGATCCTTCGCTATTCAACTGGCTATGAGAATGGGGGTACCTGCAAACACACACTACACCGATGTGGGGCGACCGCCTCGAAACCCGAAGGAATCTACTTAGCAGACACAAAAACGTAATCGGCCTTGGTGTGTTTTTCAGGGAATTTCTGAATGGCCTATCCAAGGAGACCAAGTGCTCCTTAAATAGGTTCCACACGGGCCTCAACATCTACCCTTAACTCACCCAAAGGGCCAAGGCCCAAGTTAAGGGCTTGCCTCCACATCGGCCCAAAGTTAGGCCCCATAAGATGGAGTAAGACACGTGTTATATCAAAGAGGGAGATCGTACCGTCTTGGTGACGTGGCGTCCCGTGAGTGGTCTCAGGTCTGCCTCGACGTGGTTGGCTGCCAGGTGGGCCCTTGTCCCCCCCTGCAGCCCTCCGAGTTAGTGGAGAACCTTGCTGAGGTGGTCCCATGCATTCTGGTTGGTGGACGCGTGCAGGGCGTGTACTGTTTGTCTCCTGCGGGTCCTTCTGGAGACAGGTGTCACCCTCTGAGAAGTAGATTGTGCAACATGCACCCTGCCACACGTCCTCATGCCTTGATTGGTTCGTACATGATTGTACTGTCCTCTGGTTTGGTTCCACGTGTCCGTCGCTGCTTTGTCTTGTTGCACTTTAGGCGGACACGTTAAGGCGGTCCCTCGTTCCGCGTATTGCTCCGCACCCGCAGAGTGTTGCCCGTTTAGATCCTTCCCGGTGTTACGTTTGGGCCTCATGGGCCTGTTTCGGCCTTTGGGCCCGGTTTTTGGGGTAGGGCCCATGTGGATTTGGGTCCCTACCCCTTCACCTCTCTATTTCCGATACGCTAGAGTCAAACACCTCTGTATGCCATGGAGTTCCCATTGAAGTGAAATCTCATCAATATCTTACAAACCATATTTGTTTAGGATTTATCAACAATAATTACATTTGGATTTGGCTCGTCATTTTAAACAAGCTACGTTATTGCAAAATAAGGAAATCGATTGCTATATATTGCAAGAATAAGCATTTCGAACGTATTACACTTATTGTCTAAGGTCATTATTCTTGCCAAGTGTGGTGTTTATTTTGCATTTTGTTAACAATGGTGGTGAAATGAGCAGGCCGGATTCATGTGAGTTGGGTGCTGGGTAGTGGGATTGGATCAAAATGGGTCAGGTTGACCCTCAAACCGATGTTTCTCTTTTTTGTGTTATATTTACATGTAACCAGTGCGTTATTTATGTTTACGAAAACAATATTTTTACAAATAATCTCTTCATTTATTGGTCACCCAGATTTCCTTGTGTACTGACCTGAGCATATAAATCTCATACAACCCCGTAAATATGATCACATATATTGTTTAAATTTGCAGCATGACCGGCTATGGCATGGGGCGATGACCCAGACCCAATCTTCCTGAGGCCCGAAATTTCAAAAAAAAATATATATATACTGTATATATAATAAGTAAAAAAGAAAATATAACATAAATTATTGCAACCTAGCTGGTTAGTGCGTTTACTTACAAACTGGACGGTTGGTGTTAGATTCCCCAATCCTTTTCGTTATTTTTAGTCCCAAATGGTGAATTAATATTAAGGGGCCCATAATGGTATTGGTTTTTTTTACCCATCTCAAAATCCTTGTACACACTTTCTCCTCTTCAATATCATTCTCTTTGGGGGTGTTTGTTTTTTTCCCATAAGTGTTTTTGACCTCTTTTGTTTGCGCCGTGCAGACGCGTGCAGACATTAGGGTCCTGCAGCCTTTTCGTTTTTCTGGAAGAGCTTTCACTTAAAAAGCTCTTCCTGAACTCTTCTTGGTGCAGACTTGCACCCATGTCTTCTCACATTTTCTTCACCTCTTCTTCTCTTCTTCATCATCAGTTTCCTCCATCCCCTCTCCTTCTTCATCCTCTCCCCTCCCCACCTCTGCCACCTATCTCCTCCTCCTTCAGCCTGCCGCCGCCCTCCCTCGTCCTCCCTCAGCCCGTTGCCGCCCTCATTCCTCCTCCCTCAGCCCGTCGCCGCCCCTCCTCCTCCCTCAGCCCGCCGCCGCCCCTCCTCCTCCTGCCGCCATGTTGAAGACAACCTATTTTCCCCTCATCTTCGTCACATCTCAAAGCCTTCCTCTTCTTCTCTACTCCTATTTTCCTTCTATCTCTGATTTTGAAATGGATTGTGGGTGGGCGACAGGTTCGTAGCTGCGACTGTTGTTGGGTTGGTTTTATGAGGCTAATGGAGCACCTCATCTTCTTTGTGATTATTATTATTATTAACGATTTATAGGAGGGTCTCATGTGGTGGGTTATGGTTTCGGGTGACAGAAGAGGGTGTTGGGTCACGGTGGAGGGTCTAGGTTACGCTGCAGACGTTTGGTCCACCTCTTCTCCTGCAGATGTCTGCAGATTTAGTCCGTAGACTGCAGACCTTTTGACTCAGAAAAAACAAACAACACATTTGTGTTTTAAACTTTACTCGTTCTTTATCTTGTGCTTAAATATGTACATATAATATAATATATGTAATAAATAAATTAAACCAAATAAACGATATTCCTCTTTATTAATTACTTACGAGACAGACTATGTCTCATCTCTTTTAATGGCCAAATCAACAAAATTTACTTGGAAGGTTGGTCTAAATGTTACTAGGTTATAGCCTCGTGTATTACATACGGTCATTTTGAAATTTGGTTTGAATGGAGAGGAGATATTCTAAGATAAACATGGAAAACATATAAAAGTTATGAAGACTTGATCGAAAGCTTTGCTTTCAAAGAAGCTAGATACGCACAATTCGCTTAAGTAAATTTAGATTATTTTGGTACCATGCTTTTGTTTTGATGATTGTTATAACAATATTGTCGTATTGTGATTTTTTTTTATTCATGATGATTGGGTTTCATTTATATGGACCCGATTTATTTTTAGTGGCCTCATGCCTAAAACGTTTTGACATTTCTTGAAGACGGCCCTAGATTTCCCATACCCAAAAAGAAGAATGTTGCGGTTGGAAACACTCTTTTGGCTACAGGACTTACTGCTCTATGCATTGTTATACTCAAACAATCCCCAAGTTTCAACAGCCCTAGCATAGTGAATTTATCCTTTTTCTTTATTTGCATGTTCTTCTTTGCTTTAGATTGGTATTTTGATCTAGTCTTTCATTATGTACCACTTAGGTTGTATTGAATAAATATGCCTTTAGGAAAAGTGTCGGACCACCGTATACTCAACACAACGGGTTATATCGTTCGGAAATTTTTAGATCAACTTTTGTCAGGTTAACTTTCAGATTGTCATGTTTAATGAACTGTACATATGTACATGTATCTAAAGTAATTACGTTGCTCTTAACTATTAACTAAAAGTCTAAAACATTTAGACTTCGTAAAGTTTTAATTTTACAAGACCGAATACAACTATTTTCACGATTCAAGTTTGGTACAATTCATGACTTAATAATCAAAAGAGAGGTACTTCAAATTAACATTCGGTTTTTACAAATTTATAATCAATTTTTCTAATTAGTATTCTTATCTCTTTTAATATACAATTTCTTTCTATCTCATATTATTACAATTTTCCTTTTCTCATATATTTTTTTTCTGTAAAACTATTTTTCATTCCAAGACAAAGAAAATTACATTAAGATAGCGGGCAGGCGGGCAACAAGCTGCGCCGCCACCCCTTTCTGGATAGCAAATCCTAATCTACTAAAAACATAACCATGTCCACCCGGAGCCGAGGCACTACTGTGAATAACCCGCTGGACCCTGGTCAGGAAACGGGTAGCCTCCGGTGCCAATGAGCCAAAGGTATCAAAAGCCAAAGGTATAAAAACGTGTTGGTTCTCCTCGCAGGCTTTAGCATGTTTTTCTACCTTCTTTGCCTCTGCTTTCCGGACCGCTTGCCCTGCAACAAAGCCACTGTCCCTCAACCCAACTAGGGGAGATACACCCGTCAGGTCAACACAAGCATGCTTCCCCCCGGCCCACCCAAAGACAAGGAGATCTGCTGGTCGTAGGGTGGATCTCCCTTCTGCTGGATCCGAGAGGAAGTTTACAGGGGCCTCCTTCTTGGCTGAGATCCCAGCCCGTCTTAAAATGTCCCACAGAATGTCTCGAACCCAATCATGCCGATATTTAAAACCGGGCAACTCCTTACAATGAACCGCGTGTTCCCCGTATTCATCCAGGCAGGCCTTACGGCACATCGGACAGATGTCATCCTCCTGGTACATTGGGATCATCAGACGATATTTAAGAATGGCCCTGTATTCAATAGCGGACATGCTTTGGCCTAAACCTTCGATCGGGATAACAGTTAGGAAGTCTTGGGCGTGGGGGGTTTGCAGGCATTCAATAACTGCCCTCTGACGGGGGACAGACCAAAAACTTCACCCAGGTTCTGAGCGATTTTGCCATAAAGGGCATTCGCCAAAGTTTTCTGAGGCTTTGGGGGGGCGGTGTCCTTGTTAGAAAAACCGCCAATATCAAAACCTGGGAGATAGTCATTTAGCTTTTCGAGGGCCTGCACGTAGTCCAAGTCTGCGCCGAAAACCCCACTATTTCGTAGGATGTGGTCTTGAAGGTTCCAGAACTGAGCTCGTGACGCCACAAACGCATACATGCCGACATCCTTCGCAGAGAGGAGCCCTAATCCTCCCACACGCATCGGCAAAGACGCCATCCGCCATTGTAGGTCACCAAAGAAAGGCCCCCCACATACCACTATGTCTTCAATGGCATCCCGTAAACCCCTGTCAAAACATGATACTGCTTCATCCATCATGGAGGGTTGGCAGGTCCGTAACCCAAAAAGCAACTTAGCAACCCCCATACATGACCTGAGTAGGAGGAGTTCACTCTGGGGATCCCTAAGGCAGGGCAAGAGTTGCATGAGTTCAACAGCGCGCGATGCCCTCCGCCTTGCCAATCCGCGGATAAAATAAGGGTCACGGCTAACAGCCCCTCCGAGGAGCTTCACCCCTTTTTCTGGCCTACCAATCCCGCTGGGAAAAAGCCCCTCCTGAAGTTTCACCCCATTACAAGACGGCCAAAAAACCTCTGTTTTCTTAATATTAAGCTGAAGCCCCAAGGATGGCCCCTCTAGCCGGATAATGTCTAAGGCCTTAGCAACTTCGGTGGCCTCACCAATAATCGTCCCATCGTCCAGGTACCACGCATGAAATGGGAGTTTACAAATTTCTTGTACCCGGAGAACCATAGGGTGTAAAGCAAGGGCGAAAAGGAGGGGACCTAAAGGGTCCCCCTGCTGAACCCCCGTGGTGGCCCCTATACAGTCATTACCAACATACAACCTAGCTGGCTGGGCATATAGGAACTGGACCCATGAATAGATAGACGGGCAACGTTGATGGACCTCTCGAAGAAGGGCAGTGCGGTCGATCATATTAAAGGCGTTCGAAAAATCTACCGTGAGCATAGCCAAGGACCCGTCCGCATGGAAGGAGCTTAAGAACCTGTTCGCGCTGTGAAGCACCGCCTCCGCCCCATTGGGTGTTCCCACCCCAAATTGAAAGTCCCCAAGGTACTTAGCCATTTCCTTCCCAACCTTCCTCATAGCCACTTTAGAAACTAATCTGCGCCAAATGGCCCCTACAGCAATGGGCCGAATCCCGTTATCAGGCTTCAATAAAGGGGTGAGGGGGGCCGAAGAAATAAATTCAGCTAGAACCCTTGGGCACAAACCCCCTAGCCAAAGGTTGACGACGTCAGTAATAGCTGAGAGCAACCCCGTGGAAGTCACTGACCCTTCTCCAGTAAGAGCGTCTAGCAAATGTTGGGCCCTCAAACCGTCCCTCCCACAAGAAGTCCCTTTAGGGAAAGACCGGAGACATCCAAGCACACAATCCATATCCACAATAAGGGCGGGCATGACGTCAGAGTTGGCGGGCAGGGACGGAGGAGGCATCACCGGATGTTTGTCAATAAGGGCGTTCATGGTAGATTCCCCAAAAGGAGCAACCCCACTGGAACACAACACCTTGACAGCAGCTGTGAAGTGACCATCCCTAACTTTTCTTAGGCATTGTTTGACATTGGGGCTCTCTTCAGAAGACTTAGTCCCCCTTACACCCTGGGTAAAGAAAACACCCTCCCCCGCACTATCAAAAAGGGAAGAAACCAAATCTGAAAACCCAGAACCGTCTTTCCACAAGGAAAGCGCTTGCAGGATGCTACTACATTGCAATGATTTCCTATTCCCAGACCTCCGCTCCTGCCTATTGGACGGTTTGACCACCCGCAGAGTACACCTCGGCAATAAAAGCAATTTGACCCAACTTTCTACAGACCCTGGAGAGGCCACCACCTTTCGTAAGGCACCTGTCAAAACTTGGGCGAACGCCAATCGACAGCTTGGCGGAATGCTTTTGACAGTTTGAATGGGCAGAGAGAAAACCTTTTCAAGGAGGGATAAGTCCCCGACAACCCCTCCTGAAGGACCTGGTTCCATATCAGTAGCCGCACGCCGAGGTTTCTGAATCCCCACAATGAAATCTTCCACATCCCCTGTATTCACAGAAAAGGAGAAGACATCATCAACGCCGTGGTTACACCTTTTGCTAAGAGCATGCATCACCATGCACCTCCCACATAGCCATTTGGCCCCATCTTGAAGGGCGCCCCCAACATCCATAAACAGGTCCAGATCTTGAGACATGGCATCTCGCAATGACGCCTTCCGATTTTCTCATATTAAACTACATCTTTCTTCCTTACTTATATCTATATCTATAGAGATAAACTATTACATTCGTCTATCCCAGGACGCTCCCGGGTAATAAAGTAGTAAATACATATACAAAACAATTAGATTAATTTAGTATAAATGATATGTGTGTGTTAATATATAGAAGTAGGGCTGCAAACGAACCGAACGAACACAAATAAGGTCTTGTTCGTGTTCGTTTTTTAAGGAAATTACGTGTTCACGAACAGTTCATAAACACTTACCGAATGAGATTTTATGTTCGTTTTCGTTTGTTAAGAAAACACTCGTGTTCGTTTGTGTTCGTTTGTTAATTTAGTTCATGAACGCTCACGAACACAATCGAACACTAATGAACACAAACACGCGTGCATGAATACAAAGTATTCATGAACGGAAACAAACACAAAGGGACATATATTAACTTCCAAATAATATCAAATTCACATATACTAAGAAATTAACTAGATACGCCCAAAATATAACCTAGTTATACAAACATACTCAGTACTTAACATAATATTGGTAAAAATAATAAAGTAGTGTCTAAAAAACCTAAGCTCGTATCTTAAACTTGAAGTATTAATTGGTTATTTAAACTTGAACTCTTTATTAATTATTTATTTAATGATTATGCTAAAAGTAGAGTTTGTTGATCTTGTATAGTCATATACTTATCCCACATAAATTATTTACTTATTTGGGTAAAATAAATAAAAATTAAAGAATGTAAAAAACATTGTTAAATTTAAAAACCCTTTTAAACTATTGAACATAAATGAACTTAAACGAACACGTTACCGAATGCTCACGAACATAAACGAACACGTTACCGAACGTTCACGAACATAAATGAACGAACGCGACATTTGTTCATGTTCGTTCGTTTAACTAAACGAACACAAAAGAACTTTCTGCCGAACGGTTCGTGAATTGTTCGTTGAAAGATTAGTCCGTTTGTAGCCCTATATAGATGTGTGATTGTGTGTAATTTGTTCATCCCATTTAACGGTCTAATATTCTTATTAAATAACAAGGCAAAATGGGGATATATATATATATATATATATATAGAGAGAGAGAGAGAGAGTTGTTTTTCAAGAAAGTGCTTATCATTATATACTATGTATTAACCAAAACTTTAGATGAACAGTTTATGGCAATGACGTTATTCACCGGTTAAAACAAAGGTGTTTTAGGAATTTTACCACCTAGCGCGTCGAATCCCAGCCATCTTTATTAGCAAGCTCATTGTCACGACCCACTTAAAATCAACTTAAAATTTTCAGCTTCCAAGGGCATCTAGTCGATTCTCAAGCCATCCAGAAGTCTCCGGAACAGCCTACAAAATTCCAACCATGGGGCATCTACAAGCATCAAGTACCAACCAAGAAGGGTCAAGAAAACGCTAGAAAAGACTGGTTAAAACAACCCTAAAAGTGCAACCAATAAACTTCTAGAAATGAGCAACTTATACCATAAATATCATGATATCCTCATAGATGTATCTAGATATTATATGGTAGATCTTTGTAGTAGATCAATCTAGATATGGAACTATCTAGATCATGATCAACTAGTATAAATAAGTCATTTTGGTTCTCATTTTGAGACACCCCCTCATAACTTGATCACTACACACATTACTTGTAAACTCTTGTAAAGCTTTTTGTAATATCGTTCTAATATATTAGTTAGAGGCATTCTAAGTAACCGCATCAAAGGCTCAACTTAGAAGCATTCTATGTCATCGCATCAAAGGCTCAATTTGCAATTTCTGTCAATGGATGTTTAGTTGCTCAGAATAACATGTTTTTAAAGCATCTTCATACAACTGTATGGGTTTGTAGGTTGACATTTGCAAAATCCAAACTGTCTACAACTTTAGGTAAGATGTTTTCTTCTTATATTTGGAATCTAAAAGGTAGGTATGATGCTTTTGGATTTGATGGCACTGTTTTGGTGGTTTATTTAGTTGACATAAACGGTTAATATCTCTTTGTTTTTGTTTTTAGCTTAGATACATAGTATTAATATTAATGATTTGTAATCATGTTTGTTAGCTGATCGCCAGCAAGAGTATCTTTATACTATCATCTGCAAGGTTGGCTTTACTGATCCATGTAACGAGAAAATGGTGTGTTATTGGTTATGTTTGCAGGAGTTTGATGAGGTTTTTGGACCAGAATGAAATTCTGTAGTCTCAAGGTTTGGATCATTTGTAACTCACTTAATTGGTACAATAGTGATTGACGGACTATTGCTCACTCATCGGCAAGGCAATTTCGTCGATAATCAGTTACGGCAGCACAAGGGAGTGGTGCGGAGATTCACAGCACCGACAGGTATGGGTATAGATTTTCACATGAATTAGTTGGTAGGCATCGTTTAGGGTCTTGGTTTATAAGTATTGTTACAAGAAATTTAGGGGTTTTGTCTAAAGGAGGCAATTAGGGTTCTGGCGAGTCACTATAGTCAGTGACCAGTCGAATGGAGTTATTGGCCTCAATTCATACAAGTAACTAGATTTTTCTGGAACTTCATTGGTTTATTTGTTTGTTTATCCTCAATCGCATGATTAGGGCTGTCCAAAAAGCTCGTGGCTCGGAACTCGCTCGGATTTAGCTCGAAAAAAGCTCGCTAGATATGGCTCGGTTTGAAACTGAGCTGAGCCGAATCGGATCGGTTAGAAAGTGAGCCAAGCTCGACTCGATTCGTAACGAGCCGAGCTGGCTCGGATAATTCTAATTTTTAATATACATTTTTATATACATATAATATAGTATAAAAATGTTAAAAAAGATGGGCAACTTGTTACATATTTAATATTTGGTAATAGTAGCATGGAGATTGTGCACTTGGAATTGAAGTTACAACTAATCAAGTTATTTTAATAAACCATAGCATAATGATAAATTGTCCAAGTACTCAAGTTATCAAACTCAATACTGATTTTGATTTCACTAAAGACACTGTTAATCATTCTAAAGCTAAGCATATTCGAATTAAGTATCACTTTATTCGTGATTGCTATGCTAAAGGATTGATTGACATGGTCAAAATCCACACTGACTATCAGAGAGCTGATCTTTTTACCAAAGCTTTTGACAAATCACGTTTTGAGTTTTTATTAAAAGCTAATGGTATTAAGGAAAAACAAGACTAATCTTCACATTGGTTTATCAATTTTATTTTGTTTTTATGTTTTCAGAAAAGTTAAAAAATCCAAAAATATGTTTTTCATTTCAGGGGGAGCATTTTATTTAGAAAAACCAAAAACATTGAAAAATTTGAAAATCCATAAAAATCAGAAAACCCAAAATGATTTTCCTGGAGAAAAAGAGGAAATAAGAGTACATCGGTGAGGATCTATTGCATGCTAAAGATTTGAAAAGTCAAATGCTTGATCAGTGTTGACTTTGTGTGATGTGTTGATAGGATTTGTAGGCTTATTATTGCATGCCTGATACATACATATCAAACTATTTACTATGTGGATGAACACCTCATGGGCATATGGTCTTGGTACCGTAATTTCGTTTGATAGGGTATTGTACAAAATTCGGAGGTTTCGGGTTGTTATGTTATTTGTTATCTAGGTATAGCCTATTTGATCTTTTGTCTTATTAATTTACGGACCTAAATCAGGTAGGGTATCTTAATAAAAGAGCTTCAATGCAAAACCCAAAATTACCGAATTAAGGAACTTTAAATGTGTGATGATAATCAAAGATTATCTAATGAATCATATCTAATCACTAATGAAAATCATGATTGATATAAGATCTCAACCTGGTAGAGTGCACATGTTACTTTGTAGCATTGATTTGCTGACCTGTATACCTCTGTGCCTCATACCTTGTAATTACGGATAACAATAGCATAATCACGCGTTACAATGAATACTTGTGCAACATTCCTTGATACGGGAGTATGTCGTGTGTGTGGGAACCACATGTGAATTAGTTTATACTATACATAGTAGTATTAGTTTAAAGCATTGCATAGCGGTCTGCATGTGAGTTTATGTGGATAACAATATCAGCAGTTGCCAAAGTTACATTGTCAGTATAGTTTAAATGAAACAGAACAACGGTGTGATGTGATCTCTCATAAACTGATAGCATCCTCTTACCAGAAAATCACAAAAAAAGTTTATTGCTTTCTGTTGATTTAGTTCATCTACAAAAACTCAAAAAAGTTTTTTGGTATGTTTTAACATAAATTTCAACAAATCCTAAAGATTTTACATTTATGTGATGTTTTTGATATCCGATGGTGAATGATGATCATTTTCTGAAGTTTGACAGACCAAATTGAGTTTTGTATCATTTAAATGAGAAATGATGAAAGTTTGAAGGTTTAAAAGGTTTAAAATGACAAAACGGGATTCAAATTTGACATTTGGTAAAAATTTCATTTTTCCAAGTTCTCTATTCGACCTTTCGTTAAGTCGAATGAGAATCTGAGGCCTTGATTCGAACCTTATTCAGAGGTCGAATGGGAGTGTTTGTCTGATTAATTTCATTCGAGCCATTTTATTTTCATTCGAACCTTTTAGTAGGTCGAATGGACTTGAAATTTTCTCATTCGAACCCTGCAAAGGTTGAATGAAGGTAGTCTATATATATCATTCAGCTCATTCGAACCCCTATCAGAAATTTTTCAAAAATCCAATCTTAACCTGACCTTGTTGCTTGTTTGTTTTACATCATTGATTCTTGTTCCTTGTGACTTACTGATCATTTTCACATAAAAATTACAGGTATTAATCCAGTATTCAATCCAGAATCGAAGTTCAATGTTTTGGAACCCCAGTTCTTCAATCTGTGCATTTTAACTGCATTTGAATAACAATTGGACATACATTAACCATTATCGATGGTTTTAGGGGGAGAATAACTAAAAATCCAGTGTTTAAACATGTTATTGATCATAATCGATTATTAAACCCTAGATTTTAAAGGAAAACCATCTATAAGTGTTTAATTGATGCAATTGATCATTGTTAAATGTTTATCGGTCATGTTAAAGTCATTTGCAATCAAAATGTGATGTTTATCATGCTCTGATTGTGTTTTGGTCAATTCAAATTGAATCAGTGGCCATTCGACCATCTTAAAAGGTCGAATGAACAAAGTTTAGGTCGAATGGATGTTTTTATTCTCCATTCGATATCTTTATTTCCATTCGAACCCACGATGAGGTCGAATGGACATTATTTTTGACCAAAATTCAATTTTTATCCGAGTTGACAAATTTTCATGTTTGTTTGATTGTTTTTGCAGGTTATTATGGCTGAACAACCAGTACAGGAAGTTGCAGAGCAGTCAGCACCAAAACCGTTGAATTTTGAACAAGTACATAATTGTTGTGCTTATATAGGAGACGTTGGAAAAAAATGAAGAATTCTCGGGGATAGTTGAATTTCTAAGAACAAACTGGTTACAAATATTGGGTCAAATTATACACTAAGCATAAATGACTCTGATATAGCATAAATTTGGTTAAATTATACACATTCACATGACAGAATATACAATCATTGTTTACTCAAACACAATATCATCAACTGGTAACAATATCAATTCATAAGAAGACACATTTTTCAATATGCTGTTAATGCATAAAATTAAATAAACTAAGCTTTTAAAGTAATCAATTCATAAAGATGTATGTGGTCTAGTGAAGCCGAAATATGAAGCAACTATCGTCCAGACAGTAATTGCCCTATGATTATTGTGGACATAGTAGGTTGTGTGTTCTTGTTTATCATACATGTGGGGCACCTGTTATTGTGAACCATGTCATCCGATGTGGATTGTGTTTATGTACGGGAGGCTTATAGTAGATCATGAAGTGGACCCATATGGGCCCCATGTAGAGTCATAGGCCGCATATTGTCTCTAATCTACCACGTAAGGTTGTTTTAATTGTAAAAACGAGTATTTTAACATGAGTCAAGCCTTTAATATGTTCAAGCATGTGTTAACATGTGTTTTAGTTGAACTTAACATGTGTTAGCAATTGATAGCCGATTATACCACACAATGTAGCATCGTAATTGATTGGCTAGGGGCTAAACTTAGCTTGTCAAGGTACCTACGACCCATTACAAGATGTGTTAATGTGTGATTTTGTGTTGGAAGCCGATTGTACACCTCGATTAGGAATCTTTATCTTAAAATACAAACTAGACATGTTTTAGTTAGAAAAACCTGCACCTAGTCAATAAGTTTATGTGAGGTTTGAGCAAAGATGTTCCAAGATTCCATATGTAAGCATGACCGATTGTTTAACATGTTTTGATCATATATAAGTAGAACAAAGTGTTCATAATGGGCGTGACTTAGAAGCTTGGTGTAACCGATTTCTAACACAATTCAAGGGCCGATTGTTATGGTCAATAGACTTGGGTTTCGGTTCACAATAGGACCAAAGGGGCATAAGAGACATGAGTGGTTAGGATTTACCTTAATGCTTGATGATAGGAAGGGGAACTTGTGGCCTTGTAGCTTCCTAGAGTGGGTCTTGTATGGATCGGTTAAAGGCTTTAGGAAGTGGTTTAGGGAGGGCCGAACCTTGTGAGAGTTGTAGTGTTTGTGTTGGTGCAATGGATTGATCAAAAGGCCTCCTTTATATAGAGACTCAAGTGGGTAGTGGACAAAACAAAGAGGGTAAGTGTATCCTTGTTCTAGGGATCGATCAAGAGGCATAGACACCAAATGTGTGTTTATGTTTTGACGTCACATCATTCCTTGTTCCATCCCTTTCTTCGGCTAGCATAGAACTCAAAAGGGGTAGGTGCTTCCTTCTTGGAGAATGGAGTGTATCATTGTCTTATACTTAGTTTCATGATATCTTATGTCATGCCTTCTCTTCCTTGTCCATAGCCGAGTTAGTACAAGTGTTCACAAAGGGGAAAGGTGGACTTGCAAAGGGGTGTTAAAAAGGTTTGTTGTATAGTCATTTTGGTGTAAGATGACAAAAAGGTATGAGCATCCACCTTGTCTTGTATCGGCCAAGAATGAGGATAGGAAAGAGGTGATCCAATCTTGATGATAGTGATGTTTTAGAAGCTTCCTCATCTAGTCCCTTTCACAATGTGTTGGCCGATGGGTGTCATGGATTTAAAAAGGGAAGGGGTAGTTATTTAGGGTCTTGATAGTTTAAGTGGTTCTTTTCTTTTGGATGCAAGGTTTAACCATATGTTTGAAAGTGACTTGAGGCAAGTGTGGTGTTGTGAATTTCGGCTGATTGGTATGTCACTAAGATCATCATTCTTTTGGCAAGTACTAGGGTCTAGGATGTAGTTATAGGTATGACTAAGACCTAGTTGTGTGAAATGGTGATCACATGCTTTTGTGTGTTTGGCTTCGGCCGTGGATGTAGACAAAAAGGGAGATAGTTTTGATAAGTGAGTAGGATTGCATTACAAAATGAGGCAATGTGTTTTCTTGAGTTTGTGTATACAAGGGTGTAAGTCTCTACTTTGGTGAAATGTTAAGACAATAACATCTTTAAACACACACACACACACACACACATATATATATATATATATATATATATATATATATTTACATATGCATATGTATTGGGTGCATGGTTGTGAATCGTTTTAAGACATCATGGCTAAGAATTTGACAGAACTCGTGAGCTTAGTGGTTGTTTATCCACGGATTTAGGTGACCATCATGTATTAGCTTCGTAGGTTATTGAATTTTATGAACACGTGTTTGTTATATGTTAACACATGTTAGTCTTTTTGGGTGATTGTTTACATGTGCTAGTGATGAGTTACCATATGTTAGAGTGTGGTAACCTCATGAGATGCTTTCTGGTGAGTGTCTGGGTGTTGTATGCATAAACAGTTGTTCTTTGTTGAGTTTTCTGAATAACTCATGCTTCACTAGACTGGGGGGGGGGGGGGTATTGTGTGTATAAACATCTAATTATGCACATATAATGACAATAATAAATGGAATGCGTACGGATGTTGACCTGGATCGTTGACCGTTGTCACAAATTGCTTCATATATTTGTTTTTTTTTTCAAGATAGATGAATAAACAACACATTTCAATAATTTTCTTATATTCTTATTTTTTTTAAATGATAAAAATGAATTATTAATCTTCTTCTCGCAGTTCTCGCATTAAAACCTCTTCTGAAATGAACCATATATAGGGAAAGGATAATGTGGAAACCCTTGTTATATGGTAAACTCTGGAAACTCTGACTTCCCAATTTTTTTTATTTTTGAAAAAAAATAGGGCATGTAATATACATGATTTTAAGCATTTTGAGCCAAAAAAATCAAAAAAGCGCCGAGTAGTTTTTTTTTTTTTTTTAAATAAAGTTTTGACTAACACATGTTAAGCGAAACTAACACGTGTTAACCATTTGTTACCCGAAGACGGTTTTTTATTTTTTAAAATAAATGGCTCGGCGCTTTTTTCATTTTTTTGGCCCAAAATGCTTAAAATCATGTATATTACATACCCTAAAATTTTCATATAAAAAAAAGTCGGAAAGTTAGAGTTTCCAGAGTTTACCATATAACAAGGGTTTCCAATATAACCTTACTAGCTTTTATCCCGGGAGCGTCCCGGAGTTGAAAATATAACAATTCTAATAATACTAATACTAATACTAATACTAATAATTATTACTCTTGTAATTAAAGAAATAAAAAAAATAACCTTGCTATAAGGTGACACCATGTGTTGCAGTGTTGTGCGATTATTTCCCCTACCTTCTGTTATGCATCTTTAAAAGAGTAAAATTCCAATGAAAGCATGGCGATTGGGCTGAATTTTAACATCGTAGATAAGAACCTGGTTTAAAAGAAAAAACATTATTAATGAATAACCTGAACACTTGTGTTTTTTTTTTCTTGTATGATCGAAACCCCACAAAAAATAGTCGTTTTTTCTCCGTTTTTTATATAGCACTATGGTACTCGTTGGAAAGATAATAAAACGCTCGTTAATTTGGTGTAATTTTTTTCTTTAAAAAATCTCGTATATAAAAGATATTAACGTTTAAAAATTATGGGAAGAAACATAAGAGAGAAAAATTTAAATTTGTTTTTAAATTCTTTGTTCCTAAAATAACTCAATTTAAATTTAGTAGATTAGGTTTTATATTATATTTTTTTTATTTGCCACATGGCATGACACATGGGACACTCAAGGAGGAGAATGCCTCCTTGAATGTTATGTCATTAAAATGGTTTTTTTAGGCCTTCATTGAATGACAACTCATCAAACTTCAATTCTTTTATTATAAGTTATATATATATATATATATATATATATATATATATATATATATATAGATAGGATTAGGTTCCAATGAAAACACACTTTTCGTGAAAGAACCGCGAGAACACCGACGTAAAATGTGAATTTTTAAAAAAAAATTTCCAGCGGTGAAAAAAACGGGTAACCTCGACGTAAAAAAAATATATATATTTTACAGCAGTGTAAACGACCATGGCCCACCGTATTTTGTCTTATTAGGCAAGGGAATATTCCCTTTTTTATTTTATTCAACTTTAATTGTGAGCCACAAATTCTTTTTTGATTAAAATAAGTGTGTGGTGGAAAAGTGTGTTTCTGTAGTTCTTTTACGAAAAGTGTGTTTTTATTTTACTCTTTCCCTATATATATATATATATATATATATATTTATATATATAGGTTCTTGTGACTACATAGACTTATCACATTTTTTCGTACAAAATGTGATAAGTCTATGTAGTCATTGTGTTATAAATTTTGGCTATGATGTTTTCGAATTCTTTTGCATTGTATTATATTGAAAAACACAAAATGTAAGAATTTAAAGCACAATCAAATGTATTCTAGACATGAAATTTAAAACACACTGATTACTTTCTTCACTTGGTGTTTTAGATTGCATGTCGAGAATATATTTATTAGTGTTTTAATTACGTTTTGTATTTTTCTATATAAAATAATGCATTCCAAATTTCTTACACCATATTTTCATAAGAAATACGTTGAAAATTGCGTAGTAAATGTGTAGTAATTGATTTTCAGTGAGGTTTTTTCTAACATAAAGTTTTGTTGCAAATGCGTAACAAAATTTGAATTTGTGACGCATTTGCAACAAAACCTTGAGGTTGGAAAAAAACCTCGTCAGAAACCAATTACTATTTACTATGAAAATATGACGTAGAAAATTTGTCGCTATTATGTAGCAAATTTTCTAGTAGTGATGATTACAAACATTGGTTGTTTATAATTTTCGATCAACATAAAACATTTGGTTTTTGACCATACCACGACTTACTTTTTACGTTTTCTATTTTGGTTGCCACATCAAAGGAATAGAAATGATATGAGCGTCCGAATAGCGGGATTGAATTCCACTCGTTTGTAACAAAAATTGGATACAACATTATTATACTTATAACTAAAAATAGACAAATCCAAACAAAACAAATTTAGAAAAACAGCCATTATGCTTTCCAGATCAGGTTGTGATGATATCGGTATTCATTCTGTTGCCATAATGATCTCCCTTTGGATTTCATCACCAACACCATTTTTTTATTATCCTGGGATTCAATAACCGTCTTCTTTTGATCCTGATATTTTTTGGTATGCATTTGATTTACGTATTATCTGTTTGAATTTTTCTAAAATTTTGTTGGACTAGTTGATTATACAAAGAAATTATGCGATTTGATTCGCTTCCTTGATGAACCATGTTTATGATCATTATGTTAGCGACTCAGTGGCGAAGCTTGACCTGAAACTTCGGGAGGTCGGAAATCACTAGTTTCGAGGGGTCGAAACCGTAGATACCAAAAAATTTCTATACGAATACTATATAATCGGAACTTCTGAGCGAAAATTCGGGGGGGGGGGGGGGGGGGGGGTCGGCCGCCCCTCCCCACCCCTTAAGAGATACACCCATGGTTAGCGTCTTGGGGGTAGGGTCATGAGCCAAGGGGCGAGGTGCAAAACACAAAAGCGCAACACTTTTCATATGCCAATCGCAATTTCTTATATGTTTGTGTGTGTGTAAATATATATTATTTTTCTTTTATAAAAAGACCTTGTGTATAATTTATTATATAAACAACATATATTTACAACTTAAAGGATATATGGACAACATTTGATGCAAAAACCTTCCCCGTACAAAAAGGTGTAAGTCAAGACTGTGCCTCATGGCGCTTTATGTACACCATGTGTGATGTGTCTCACCGAGTCAACTCAGAAGCACATGCTTGCGTCTAGGCACGCCTTTTAAAACCACGGCCGTTTAGGATCCCATGACAATGGTAACTCTGTCTTTTATTGATTTGTTAAATTTCAGATATCCGGTTTTTTAGAACCATTGTGGAATGGATAATGGTGAAGGATCGGATAATCGGGTCAGGAATGGAGAAATAGACCCTCAAATGAACAATGGTCGAAAGGTTTCCGGTGAGTCATGGGGTGAACCATTGTCTGAAGCAGAAGATGGTTCGACGGGTCAAGATAATGTTCAGAAACATGATCGAAATGTTTCTGTTGAGTTATGGGGTGAACCATTGTCTGAAGCAGAAGATGGTTCGACGGGTGAAGATCACTGTGGCGAATATGGTCCTAAGGATCCTGGTCATGTTCAAGAAGACAATTATACCGGCCAACGTGATGGTCAAACGA
This sequence comes from Ambrosia x helenae, assembly GCA_030844895.1. Lineage (NCBI taxonomy): Eukaryota > Viridiplantae > Streptophyta > Magnoliopsida > Asterales > Asteraceae > Ambrosia > Ambrosia x helenae. The sequence goes on along the minus strand of CM061227.1, from coordinate 67,948,379 downwards.
GCCAAAATGATGTTCACGGAGACGGTTCAGTTAAACAGCTTGAGAAATCCAATAGCAGCATAGGAGACATCGATACCACGGCACCCTTTGAGTCTGTTAGAGAAGCCGTTTCCATGTTCAGTAGTATCGTCGCCTGGAAAGCCATAAGAATCGGATCGCAGAGGTATAATCTGTGTTATTATAAGTTTGCTGCTTATTTTTGTTAGTATAAATCATGCTAAGGGTCCAAACTACTGCGCAAACACAACCCATTCCAGTCGATTAAACCAACGTTACTACATAGTTACTCAAAACTTTGTTCGTTTATGCAGAGGCGCAAACGCACAGCACAAGAACTCAGACAAGCACAAGAAGAGATCTCATTGTTGATGAAAAAGTCCAAGGCAGCGGAAGAATCAAAACAACAGGTCTTGAAGGAGCTCGACAACGCCAAGCGGCATCTAGAGGAACTGAAACTGGATCTCGAGAGTGCTGAAACAGAAGAGATACAAGCACAACAAGATGCTGAACTTGCAAAACTAAGAGCGGAAGAAATAGAGCAGGGGATTGCGGAGGAATCTAGTGTTGCAGCCAAGGCACAATTAGAACTTGCACAGGCTCGACACCAAGCTGTGATTTCTGAGCTCAAAACGGTTGACCTTGAGCTTGAAAACCTCCAAAAAGATTACACTTCACTTGTTTCTGATAGAGATTTAGCTATAAAGAAAGCTGAAGAGGCTGTGTCCAGTGCTACAGAAACTGAGAAAAATGTTCAAGACTTGACTATCAAACTGATAACCATTAAAGAGGCGTTAGAATCGGCCCATGGTGCATATCTGGAGGCCGAAGAACTCAGAACTGAAGTAGTTACGGAACGGGAACAAGATAGTTTGAACGGGGAACAAGAATTGAAGCAAGCGGAGGAAGAATGGGAAAACATCAGCGAACAGATGGCCGAAACTGAGGATCTAAAGTCCAAACTGGACGCTGCTTCTGTTCAGCTTCAAGATTTGGAAGCGGAACTGGTGTCTTACATGGAAGAAAGTCACAAAGATATACTATCAGCAGTTGTTTCGGCGAAAATAGACCTTGAAGAAGTCAAGACAAACATCGAAAACGTGACAAATGAAGTGAATGAGATGAAACTCTATGTTAATTCGTTAAAGACAGAACTAGAACAAGAGAAAGCAACACTTGTGGCCGTAAGACAAAGCGAAGGGACGGAGGCGGGGGTAATGGCGGCTATTGAAGCCGACTTGATGAAAACGGTTTCTGAAATTACAGTTATTGAAATGGAAGAAAGGGCAGCACAGTGGAAAATGGTTGAGCTACCGAAACAACTTGAGAAGGCATCTGAAGAAGCAGATCAGGCTAAATCGCGTGCTCAAAACGCACATGAAGAGCTGCAGAAAGCAAAAGAAGCAGCAAAAAAAGCCAAAAAGAGAGAAAACCAAATGATCAGTAAACTAAATGATGCAGTAAGGCAGGTGGAGGCAGCACGCGCATCAGAAAGATTTGCGCTTGGAGCAATTAGCGCAGTTGAGGAGAGCGAGTCGGCTAGAAACAGCGTATGTGAGCCCGAGTCAGGGATCACTCTTTCTGTTGAGAAATACCAAGAACTAAGCCATAAAGCAAAGGAAGCTGAGAACGAAGCTAATGATCGCGTGTCGGAAGCCATTTCCCAAATTGATATAGCGAAAGAATCGGAACTGAATGCTGCAAAGAAGTTTGAAGAAGTGAAGTCTGATCTAGCTACAAAAAAGGAACAGCTATCGACCACAATGCAAAAGGCCGAGAAGGCGAAGGAAGAAAAGCTGGCGGTCGAGCAGGAACTTAGAATATGGCGATATGAAAAAGACCAAAAATGGAAAGCTGAATCGTCTCGAAAGAAAAAGAAACGATCGTTCATCCCTAGAATGTGCATGTTTTTGTGCAGTAGGAAATGACATCATTCAAACAAATAATATGATCATATGTATGTATATATATAAGACAAAGGCAGATGAATAGAACTATGTGTATTGCAGATCATCTTATAACAAAATTGTACACAATTCTTCCCCAAAACGTTAAGCAATAAATGAAAAACAAACAAATTCACGAAAAAGTAACGAACCATCTGCTTCAAACACCAAATGTGTAGCGAATATTCATATTATTATCTATAACTTATACATCATCACATGTCAATATCATGTGAAGTCGCAGAATACTTACTAACATGAATATGATAGCATTCTTTCATAGTATTCAGCAACATCAGACCGGCTAACGACTCCTAACACTAGCACATGTTAATAATCTTCCGTTATATATGGTTAAGGATTCGAGTGAAGCCATCTGTTTTCTCTTATCACAAATCGCAACTACACTACAAGAAACCTTAAAGAGGCCTTAGTCATCAATGATTTTTGTTAAAGGAGAAGTGCCCAAAGGAAGCAGCAGCCTGATATAAAAATAAAAAAATAATAAAAAATTTAATAAAAAAACTAGAGGTTGAAATATAATCAGTCAGTTTGGGTTATGTTTCGTATTAAAGGGTCAAATGGGTTAAACGGAAATTTTTAGCTAGAAACAAAACTAGTCAAATTGATTGAAAATCGCCCAAAGAGTGTTATCAATGCATATAACCCTCTAAATCCTTTTATTAATATAAATTTAGTTTATTATTCTAATATTGTAGTTTGTAAAGTATATTTATAACACTGTCTATGTATATTTAAAAAGTTGGAACAAAAAGTGTTTCGGGTCTACCAACCAGACCAAACTAAAAGGTACCATTTTGACCCTTTGTCCACCTACATTAAACATCTATATACTTTCTTAAGAGTAACTTTGGGATGTACCTGACCATTGCCTGATTCCGAAACAGCATAAATACCCTTCCTCTTCTTGTTGCAAGCGGTGTTCATCAACTGTATGGCAGAATCTTCATCATCAAAGTTTTGATCCGTCACCTCTGCGATATTAAAGATTATGATTAAAAAAAACAGGAATTAATACTACGAATATGTCTCATATGATGATGGCATGTTTCTAAGTATGTTACATAGAAGCACCTGTGTTACTGCATAGTGTTAATGACAGTTTTTCCTGAGGTAAATGAGATTCTATAGGTGCGTGTCTATTTCCGTTTCTAAAATGCTGGATCCATGGATTGCTGGATGAAACATTTGGTATGTTTGTTTCATTTCGCACCATGTTTACTCTCCTGAAATCGACCCTTGACCAAAATCCATTACGCAGAACCTTAAACTGAAACATACATAATATCAGAAAATCTATCTCAATTAGGAAAAAAAACACGACAGGAAAATTGCATATAAAAGAAACATACTTTCAATGGTTCTCTAATTTTGGGAATTCCTTTAAAGGTGTTATTATTAGTTCATACCAGAACAAGGGACCCACTTAGCCGGTATAGTAACCCATGGCCACACGGGTCCTTTACACAATAATTTATAAAAAGGTATAGATTAAGAGTAAATGCTTAAAATTTAAAACCTGGCCAGAAGGGGAGCCAGCATTGGCATGTATTTTCCTAGATGACATTGAATCTGAGGAGCCTTCGTTTTGAGTTTGCAAGCATTGCATATCCATTGAATTATATAACTTGTCAACGAAGGAGGCTTCCATCGACTTTAGGTACAAACTATGTTTTTCATCAGTCCATTCCGATGATTCTCCTTTTGGGGATTCCTGATACCACAATTAGTGAATGAGCATTAAAACTGAGTATACAATTCAAGCAGTTTGGACTTAAAAGTTTCAACTTATAACAGGGGTCCGTCCATAAGTATTGGAAGAAAACATCTGTAACAGGGTAGACGCTTGGACAAACAGCCCTAGACAATTTGCCAGACTCTCAGTTTCTTTATCCGGAGGGAGCTCCAATCTAAAATTCAACTGTTTTTCCCCATTTCAAATCTCATTAATATATAATAAAAATCCAGTAATTTTAAGCGTTTAGTTTCTTTCTCTCTCTAATCCATCACCTAACAACATCTAACCAGGGCCAGGGGTGGCAAAAAAATAAACGGTCATTCAGGCCTACACATGTAAGGGCCCGATTTTCTTGAAAACCGTAAATCATTTTTTATAAATATTTTAATTGAATATGCTAAAACCGTACAATTTTTTTTTTCTATAGTAAATATGTTACAACCGAAACAGGAGAACTCATCTCAAAAGTCTGGTCTCATGTGAGAGAGAGAGAGCCTATTTGGATTATAAACCCACAATTGTTGCCCATACAACCGATGCGGGACATGTCCTATAGCTTGCAATGGTTTCGGTCCATAACACAATATATTAGAAAGTGTTCTGGTTGTTAAAGGTGCAAGGCGCTAATGGTTTAGGGTTATTTTAGATTGTTTTAGGCGCTTAAACACACAGTATAAAAATACATTTTTAAGGGCTTTAGACATGTTTTAGGCTTCTTTAGGCTTCTTTTAGATTGTTTTAGGCTAATTTCATACTTGTTTAGGGTTGGTATAATTGTTTCAAACGTTTCATATGATTCTTGGCCGGAATTCTATCAAAACTTAGCATGAAGAATGCGCCAGAGGGCCTAAAAGAGGGGCTTTTGAAGCGAAGTGAGCAAGGTGCGCTGAACCTGAAAAGTGGGCCTAGGTGTTGGAGCAATCGGGTCACAAACACAAACAAACAACCAAATTTTGTGAGAAACGCACTCACGACTTTTTTCTTTTATTAAAATCAAACCACCACACAATTACAAAACAAATAAACCCTATTTATATTAAACATACTTGATCACCAAGCTACCTATTCTAGTCAAATAATGACTCCTTATTAGATATACATACCAACTAAACTTATCTAGACTTAACCGATAAACATCACATTACCCAACACTAGGTGCATGCCTCGGTGAGTCTTGACAACATAGGTTGAGACAAGAACCTTTTTCCCATTTACCATTGACACTTTTTTTTTTCGTTTCACAAATTCGATTTCAGTAGGTGATTTAGAGTTTGACTTGGTTTAATTTTTCAGTTGTGACAACAACAAAACAAAATCAAGTAAGTTGTCCGTCTGTCCGCTATTTTGATGTAATTGCTTTTATAGTATGAAATATTTGTGTTAAAAAAAAAGTATGTGTTTACTTATAAATATATATATATATATATATTCATTGCAACTTCAATAACTGTTAGGATATCAAACAATAAAAATATATGTTAGGATCTCAAAACACATTTACATTCTAAACAAAGATGAATAATCATACCGTAAACGAAATCTCCTCCTGCTTCACAAATCCGGCGTCGTTTCCAGTCATCATCGAACAATCTAAAGTCTAAACGAAGATGAATTATAATAATAAATAATTTAAATAATAATAAAGGTTTTCGAAGATAGAGAGAGAATGTGGAATCAACGTGAGAGGAGACATGGAGTTTTGTTGAAACAAAAGTGCCAGGTGGCATATGCTTTTTCCACATGGCATGGTGCCACGTCAGCAGAAGCTCATGTTGGACTTTAGATATTTTGGTGGGCAAGCTGAGTTGATTTTTATGTGTACGGTGGTGGAGATATTTTTTTATGCTTCTCAAAATATCAACTCTGTACTTTTCTTTACTTTATTCTTGTAGATTAATACATGTCATATGTCTATCCACATCAATTGTTTTATTCAAAACTGTTTATTAATTTACATTCAACTAATAAAACTGATATCAGTGCCTAAAGCACATTTCTTTTATAAAAAATGAAGTTCCTTAATCTGTTTTTTTTTTTTTTCATCGCAAAATTTAACAAATTCATTCCAGGACAAAGAAAATTACATTAAGATAGCGGGCAGGCGGGCAACAAGCTGCGCCGCCACCCCTTTCTGGATAGCAAATCCTAATCTACTAAAAACATAACCATGTCCACCCGGAGCCGAGACACTACTGTGAATAACCCGCTGGACCCTGGTCAGGAAACGGGTAGCCTCCGGTGCCAATGAGCCAAAGGTATCAAAAGTCAAAGGTACAAAAACGTGTTGGTTCTCCTCGCAGGCTTTAGCATGTTTTTCTACCTTCTTTGCCTCTGCTTTCCGGACCGCTTGCCCTGCAACAAAGCCACTATCCCTCAACCCAACTAGGGGAGATACACCCGTCAGGTCAACACAAGCATGCTTCCCCCGGCCCACCCAAAGACAAGGAGATCTGCTGGTCGTAGGGTGGATCTCCCTTAATCTGTTTATTTTGCAACTTTGTGCAGCACATGTAAGGGTACACGGAGTCGCTTTCGGGGAGGAGTGGGAATGCCCGGCCTAGTCCGAAAACACCATCTCTGAATTCAGGAGTTTTTTGACTTTTTTCTCTCATAAATCCGGAACCAGCCACCAAAAACCGGAAAAAGAAGGAGAGAGAGAGCAACGGTCATATGAGAGCTAGATCCTAAAAATAAATACAAAAATTCAAATTTTAAACTCTTTAAATAGAAATCATAGACGACTTTTGGAAGAAAATTTACTTTCTTGATTTTTTTTTATATTTTAAGATCACTATTTCTTTTTTTTAGACTATATTTTTATTTTTCTAAGCCTGTGATATCTAATTTATTTATTTTAAAATAGTGCATTGTTTATGGCTCTTACGTGCGCTTTTTCTACCTTGCCCCTAGGCTTTGGGCAAAGCTCATGACCTTTGAGCCTTGGATAACATAGATTATAATGGTTACTAATTACAAGTTATTTTTATAGAATACAGAGACAATTTATATAGCAAGATAAAAGGAAGACACTATGAGTTTAACCTAATAAACTACAATGTGTATAACTTCTCTACTTTTGTTTCTCTCTTGTGTGCATTCCAATCTAGCATTAAGTTTATTATTTTTTGGTTGAAGTACATAAATGTTACTTCTAACAAAAAATAATATCCTAACAATGTATGGTGTTGCAGGTGGTGGTGGTGGTGATTGGTGTTGCAGGTGGTGTTGTAGGTGGTGGTTGGAGAAGATGGGGGTATATTAGTCAATTTACCCAAAAACTAACGGAATAACTAACGGCCGTTAGGTCGAAGGATCTAAACTGTTAAAAAATGAAAACACAGGTACTCGGGGTGTTAAGTCTGGGTTGAACCTGTTAGTTTAGGCAAACCACAGGGACGAAAACTGCAATTAACTCTAATTAGAGGAGTTATATACATTGTAGAGTCTCGGAAATCTTGATTCCTTCTAATTCCTAGTTTCAGGAATCATATCATTGTCATGAAGTTTGTTGTTGGATATTTGGAATATTTAGCTTTCATCAAAATCTTGATAAGATTTGTTAGGATGTGGTAAAGATATTTTTTTTCTTGTTCATATTCTGTTTATCCAAATATCTCTTCTTGTGTAATTAATTGTGTTTATGTTTGTGGTCTTCCTATCCATATCATACCTCATCTATAATCTATAATCTATAACTATTAATAAAAGAATTGAACTTAAATGATGTGACGTTTAATGGTATATGCCACGTAACATAATGAGATGAAAGTGTTTAAATTTTTTTTATTTAATTTTTATTATTAAAATTTAATAATAAAATTAATTAAAACCCTATACAAGATATACATATCTTAGAATTTGAAATAAAAGATTTACGAGATATTTAAAAAAAAATAAAAACAAAATTAGATTTTTCTTTCTCATGTTTCCTTCAATAATTTTTAAACGTTATTATGTTTTATATACATGATTTTTTAAAGAAAAAAATTACACCAAATTAACGATCGTTTTATTATCTTTCCAACGAGTACCATAGTGATATATAAAAACGGAGAAAAAAAAAAGACCAAATTAACGAGCGTTTTATTTTTTTTTAACGAGTCCATAGTGCTATGTAAAAAACGGAGAAATTATTAAGCGTATTCACCTACATATTTGGTAATAGCTGCAAGAAATCAAAAGACTAAATTACCACTTCTATCAATCCAAATAAACTTTCTAAGAAAATAGGGATTACAATACAAACAAACTTTTAGTTATTATCTGTAAGCAGTTAGCAGCACAATCCAAAGTATCCAGAAAACTTCAAAGAATCTGAACTTGACTACAACCTAAGTGCAGCCATTAACGCTTAAACCATCCAATATGTTTAGAATTAAGTCATTACTCATTATTCATTACGTAATTTACCCGGTCACTTGACCCCGTTGTGGCTAAGGGTGAGCACAGGAGCGACCAAAGCTCATTTTCTCCCGTTAATGCACGCGACCACCATCGCCTGTGCTCGCGCCGCGGCTGTTCACGTGGGGCTGTTGTGGCTGGGGTGAGCACCATGCTCGCTCGCGCCTGCTCGCTCACGACCGACAACAGATAGTCTTAAGTTAGGTTCCAAACACAACTGTTTTTGAATATTTTTGTTCCAAGTGATTAGGGGACCAATATAATTAAGATGGTAGCATCTTAGGCGGTTAGGGGATACGGTAACAGTCGAAATGGTTTATATTTTTTGTTCTGATTGTAGATAATTGGTGTTATAGTTTTGATGACAATTCGTGATTTGAGTTTTCTACTTTTATCATTTTTTTTATTAAGTCATGTTAAATTTTTCAACCCCGGGACCTTCTCGGGGTAATCAACTAGTTATTATATATAGTATTAATTTATAAGTAGTTTGTGCTTTATGGTGTTGTATATTATGCATAATAAGGTATTGTACATGAGAGAGTTGTGGATCATGCTTTGTAGATTGTAACATACTTTTTTTATTTTAACCATAATAGTTTTCATATTTTACAATTAACCCCTACACTTAGGGCTGCAAACGAACCGAACGAACACGAACAAGGCCTTGTTCGTGTTCATTTGTTAAGGAAAATATGTGTTCACGAACAGTTCATGAACACTTACCGAACGAGATTTTCTGTTCGTGTTCGTTTGTTAAGAAAACACTCATGTTCGTGTTCGTTTGTGTTTGTTTGTTAATTTTGTTCATGAACGCACACGAACACAAATGGACATTTATGAACACAAACAAGTGTTCATGAACACAACTGAACACAAAAAAGTGTTTAGGAATGAAATCAAACACAAATTGACATATATTAACTTTCTTATAAATCGAATTCACATGCATATATTTACCTCATATAAATTGTTTATTTATGTATTTGGGTAAAATAAATAAAATAAAAGAATATCAAGAAAAATTATAAAAATTAAAAACTTTATTAAACTATGGAACACAAACGAACACGTTACCGAACGTTCACGAACATAAACGAACGAACGTAGCCTCTGTTCATGTTCGTTCATTTAACTAAACGAACGGAATTTTTTGTTCGTGTTCGTTCATTTATTAAACGGACGAACACAAACAAACTTCCCGCCGAACAGTTCATGAACTGTTCGCTGAAAGTTCAGTTCGTTTGCAGCCCTACTACACTTTTTTTACTTTGAACTTTATCGAACGTATCTTAAATAGGTTTGTAGAGTTGCGTTTGAATCCAAATTGTTCTAGTTGACACGTCACAACGTGCGTATATAGTTCAACGTTTTTACCTCTTTTTTTCCCGTCAAACAGTCACGCTGTGTTTTAGGTTTCAATCTAATTTTTGCGCGTTATTATGCTGCAACGGGCGTGCACGGTTCACCATTTTTACATCTACATTTGATTGAGTTTTGTTTATATATATATATAGGGTTAGGATCAAATACACAAGACACTTTTTCTAGGAAGGGTGAGAAGGATTGTGATCCATTGATCATATATTTGAAGGGTTGAGATTAGTTTGTTTGAAAAAAATAAATAATAAATTAGAGAAAGGGCATAAAAGGAAAACCACATTTGTTGACTTTCTCTCTCCACATGCAATGCACATGTCAATTCCCCCCATCATTTTAAAACGTCTATAACTTTTTCATACGACATTTTTTTTTCAAAAAAATTTCACCATATTAACGAGCGTTTTTTTATCTTTAATATGAGTACCACATTGCTACATTAAAATTGAATAAAAAAAATCGTGCTAAATGGGTTTTTTTTTTCTCCGTTGTGTCTTCTGCACGTTCATTGTGTTATAGTATGCATGTGTGCTTTATAAATATGTTATTTATGTTTTTTTAGTCTACACATGATTTAACTTTGTCCATTGTGTTTTTAGTATGCTTTTAATTGTGTTTTACGTAAATGAGTTTTGTATTTAGGTGTACATTGTGTTTTATTATGTTGTTCATTTTGTTTACGTCTATTATTCATTGTGTCTTAGTCTTCTGTTCATTGTGTCTTTTATATGTTGTCCATTGTGTTTTATTAGACTGTTCATTGTGTTTTATAACCTATTGTTCATTGCATATTTAATTGGTACTCATTGTGTTTTACGTTATCTCCATTGTGTCTTACGCAACTAGGTTTTCAACTTTTTTTCTAAAAGTATTCATTGTGTTTTAATCTTCTGTTCATTGTGTCTTTATTATGTCGTCCATTGTGTTTTACACAATTGGGTTTTTAACTTTTTTTTTTCAAAAGTATTCATTGCATTTTAGTCTTTTGTTCATTGTGTCTTTCGTATGTCATCCATTGTGTCTTACGCAACTGGGTTTTCAACTTCCTTTTTTTTTTTTTCAAAAGTATTCATTGTGTTTTAGTCTTCTATTCATTGTGTCTTTAGTATGTCGTCCATTGTGTTTTACTAGACTATTGATTATGTTTTATACCATATATTTAATTGGTGTTTATTGTGTTTTACATTCCATTGTGTCTTACGCAAGTGGGTTTTGAATTTTTTTTTTCAAAAGTATAGCAATATGGTACTCATATTAAAGATAAAACGACGCTCAATTTTATGGTATAATTTTTTTTAAAAACGGATGACGTATAAAAAAGTTACGGGCATTTAAAAATGAAGGTGGGAATGGCATGTGACTTGCATGTGCATATGTTTTTGACAAAATTACCCCTCCCACTTGTTAATCCTTTGGACACATGTCATTTTCTAGTGGCTTCTCACCCTTCTCATTTTTATAGCCTTTGTAGAATAACCCAACCCTATATATATATATAGGGTTGGGTTATTCTACAAAGGCTATAAAAATGAGAAGGGTGAGAAGCCACTAGAAAATGACATGTGTCCAAAGGATTAACAAGTGGGAGGGGTAATTTTGTCAAAAACATATGCACATGCAAGTCACATGCCATTCCCACCTTCATTTTTAAATGCCCGTAACTTTTTTATACGTCATCCGATTTTAAAAAAAATTATACCATAAAATTGAGCGTCGTTTTATCTTTAATATGAGTACCATATTGCTATACTTTTGAAAAAAAATTCAAAACCCACTTGCGTAAGACACAATGGAATGTAAAACACAATGAACACCAATTAAATATATGGTATAAAACATAATCAATAGTCTAGTAAAACACAATGAACGACATACTAAAGACACAATGAATAGAAGACTAAAACACAATGAATACTTTTGAAGAAAAAAAGTTGAAAACCTAGTTGCGTAAGACACAATGGATGACATACGAAAGACACAATGAACAAAAGACTAAAATGCAATGAATACGTTTGTAAAAAAAAGTTAAAAACCCAATTGTGTAAAACACAATGGACGACATAATAAAGATACAATGAACAGAAGATTAAAACACAATGAATACTTTTGGAAAAAAAAAGTTGAAAACCCAGTTGCGTAAGACACAATGGAGATAACGTAAAACACAATGAGTACCAATTAAATATGCAATGAACAATAGGGTATAAAACACAATGAACAGTCTAATAAAACACAATGAACAGAAGACTAAGACACAATGAATAATAGACTTAAACACAATGAACAACATAATAAAACACAATGTACGCCTAAATACAAAACTCATTTGCGTAAAACACAATTAAAAGTATACTAAAAACACAATGGACAAAGTTAAATCATGTGTAGACTAAAAAAACATAAATAACATATTTATAAAGCACACATGCATACTATAACACAATGAACGTGCAGAAGACACAACGGAGAAAAAAAACCCATTTAGCACGATTTTTTTTTTAATTTTAATGTAGCAATGTGGTACTCATATTAAAGATAAAAAAACGCTCGTTAATATGGTGAAATTTTTTTGAAAAAAAATGTCGTATGAAAAAGTTATAGACGTTTTAAAATGATGGGGGAATTGACATGTGCATTGCATGTGGAGAGAGAAAGTCAATAAATGTGGTTTTCCTTTTATGCCCTTTCTCTAATTTATTATTTATTTTTTTCAAACAAACTAATCTCAACCCTTAAAATATATGATCAATGGATCACAATCTTTCTCACCCTTCCTAGAAAAAGTGTCTTGTGTATTTGATCCTAAGGGTTAGGATCAAATACACAAGACACTTTTTCTAGGAAGGGTGAGAAGGATTGTGATCCATTGATCATATATTTTAAGGGTTGAGATTAGTTTGTTTGAAAATAAATAAATAATAAATTAGAGAAAGGGCATAAAAGGAAAACAACATTTGTTGACTTTCTCTCTCCACATGCAATGCACATGTCAATTCCCCCCATCATTTTAAAACGTCTATAACTTTTTCATACGACATTTTTTTTTCAAAAAAATTTCACCATATTAACGAGTGTTTTTTTATCTTTAATATGAGTACCACATTGCTACATTAAAATTGAAAAAAAAAATTCGTGCTAAATGAGTTTTTTTCTCCGTTGTGTCTTCTGCACGTTCATTGTGTTATAGTATGCATGTGTGCTTTATAAATATGTTATTTATGTTTTTTTAGTCTACACATGATTTAACTTTGTCCATTGTGTTTTTAGTATGATTTTAATTGTGTTTTACGCAAATGAGTTTTGTATTTAGGTGTACATTGTGTTTTATTATGTTGTTCATTGTGTTTAAGTCTATTATTCATTGTGTTTTAGTCTTCTGTTCATTGTGTCTTTAGAATGTCGTCCATTGTGTTTTATTAGACTGTTCATCGTGTTTTATACCGTATTGTTCATTGCATATTTAATTGGTACTCATTGTGTTTTACGTTATCTCCATTGTGTCTTACGCAACTGGGTTTTCAACTTTTTTTACAAAAGTATTCATTGTGTTTTAATCTTCTGTTCATTGTGTCTTTATTATGTCGTCCATTGTGTTTTACACAATTGGGTTTTTAACTTTTTTTTTCAAAAGTATTCATTGTATTTTAGTCTTTTGTTCATTATGTCTTTCGTATGTCATCCATTGTGTCTTATGCAACTGGTTTTCAACTTTTTTTTTTCAAAAGTATCCATTGTGTTTTAGTCTTCTATTCATTGTATCTTTAGTATGTCGTCCATTGTGTTTTACTAGACTTTTAATTGTGTTTTATACCATATATTTAATTTGTGTTCATTGTGTTTTACATTCCATTGTGTCTTACGCAAGTGTGTTTTGAATTTTTTTTCAAAAGTATAGCAATATGGTACTCATATTAAAGATAAAAAGACGCTCAATTTTATGGTATAATTTTTTTTTTAAAAACTGATGACGTATAAAAAAGTTACGAGCATTTAAAAATAAAGGTGGAAATGGCATATGACTTGCATGTGATATGTTTTTGACAAAATTACCCCTTCCACTTGTTAATCCTTTGGACACATGTCATTTTCTAGTGGCTTCTCACCCTTCTCATTTTTTGTAGCCTTTGTAGAATAACCCAACCCTATATATATATATATATATATATATATATATATATATATATAGGGGAATTCTAAAGTGAAAACCATCTTGAGATGAAGAAACCTAGAAAACCCATTCATATGGTTGTTATTGAGCCACGTTAGAATCTTTGAAATTTGATTAGAAGGTTATTTTTGGTATTTTGTTTTGTTTTTGTACTATACTTTCCTGACAAAAGTCTTCTCTCTTTTTTAAGTTACTGATCTTTCTCTCTCTTTACCATTCTAAAAAACTAAACCTAATCAAAATCTCTATCTCTCTCTTTTTACTTCCAGATCTTGCTGCAAAACCAAACCTCCACCACTAACAATCACCCCGTCATCACCACCATCACGGCTGTTAACCATGGTTCTCCTCCACATCATCACCGTACCACTACTCCAACGTACAACCAACCCCCAAACAGATGGATCAGAATGATAACGAAGATGACGATCTAAACAGGGACAAGTATGAACTAGATCTGCAACAAGTGATGACAGATCTGAAACTTATTTGTGGGTCACGAGATCATCGAAGAAGGGAAGAAAACTTAACAAAAGAAACCATTGCAAAATAACCCGTTTGACAAGACTGAATGCCAGGAGATGTTGAAGCAGGCTATGGATAGAAGCCAAGGCCAGCCGTTAATTTATCTGTCGTTGATATATTGGAGGATGAGCTTCTTCAATATGTTGTTGCTAGGTATTGGCTATTTTGTGCATTTTTGTCTATTATAACATAAACATATGCTCTGCAGTCTGCATTAGTTTTATTTTATGTATAATTAATTTGGAATCTTCTATATATTCACTAAAATTGTTTTATTGTTTTTTCCAAAAGTTATTTTGATTAAATTTCGTAAACATCAAAAGCAAAATGTGGTGAAAGCTCAAAGTGACATATATGTAAGCTATTTTGATTAAATTTCGTAAACATCAAAAAGCAAAATGTGGTGAAAGCTCAAAATGTGGTGAAATTTTGTAAGTTTTCTTTAGTTTAATGTGTTATGAATGTTGAAGCCATTGCAAACTTAACAAAAGAAACCATTGTGAACAGCGGGTTATTTTGTTTTTTGTCGTTTAAAGCTTTTGTTTTTTCATTTAAAAACATATGTTTTCGTTGTAAAAACATATGTTTTTATTGTTTGGTTATAATTTATCATATGTTTTTGTGTTTGGTTATAAATTAAAATTTGTTGTTTTGTTTGTTTCAGGTATTTGATGACAAAAATAACATTTTTACTTGACATTTTGACGAGAAGATTGGAAATGAAGTTTTTTATATGTTCTTTTTCTTGTAACGCGTTTATTTTTTTATTCATATTCCCGACACATGTAAATGTTTATTTTTTTGTTACATTTTTTTTAGATGTTATTTTTCACTTTTATAACATTTGTAAATTTGGGTTATAATTTATTATATGTTTTTAGTGAGATAAGTTTGTGAAAACATATGTTTTGGTGTTGTTGGGTTATAATTTATTATATGTTTGGAGTGAGATAAGTGTGAAAACATATGTTTTTCTTGCTGAGTTATAATTATTATATGTTTTTTGATGATTAGTTGTAATAAAAAAACATAGGTTTTATTTTTGTAAAAAACGTGACTGGTTGAGGAGAGAGGAGAGGGGAGGGAGTATAGAGGATATTGTAAAAGTAAGAGAGAGAGTGTGTTACTTTTTACCATAATACCCTTTTCTATTATCTATACTATATTATAATGCATGAGGCAAGGACTTCTTAAATCTTAAGTAATACAATCAAACTTGCTGAAGGTACAACATTTGATGCATATATTATTTAAATTTTAGGGGCAATTTAGTCGTTTTAGAGTTGAAGGATTTCTAGGAGGGTAGGTGAAGAACGGTTCCTCTTCCCTTTATTTTCGCCCCAACCCACATTTCTCCTAGCTAGCATTTTATATCAGATCCGTCAACTACAGTTTGAGATCAATCAATACGTCTCCCCTCATGTAATAATCTTACCTCATATCTATTATATTATTGTTAAACGTTGCTTTCTGAATTTTGATGTGTTGTTGATTCATTCTGACAGAGAACGTATGACGTGAGACCGAAGAGAGAAGAAGCGAAACTGAATTAACAGAGGTACCCTCTTTGATCGATTTTGAAATAGATTTTGTTTATTTTAAGGAATTATTAATTTTGATTGTTCAATTTGATGAAATATGGCTGTATTTGTATTACTATTACTATCATGAGCGTCATCCTCTATACCATGAGCAAGCCAGCAAGGTTAGTTTTTTAATCAGGTTTATAGGATTTTTTTTTTAAATTGAAGTTTACACTGGTACTGATTGGAAGTGATTTTAAGTATTGTATCCAATAAATTTGAAGTGTAGAAGATGCGATGCACTTATTTGAAGTGGGATTTCAATTTTTATTGAACATATTTTCTTTTAAAAAGTAGGTGGGTATTTGTGCGTGTTTGGATGTGGGTTTATATGCATAGTGTTATTTAAAGATATAAAGTAATAAGTTTTTAATACCAGTTTTGAACGGTGATAATATCATGTTGGAGTTGCATAACTTATCATGTAAGATATATAAGGGCTAATGTCATATGATAGAGTTTGGGAGGTCGACCATCTGCAATTGAAACCAGAACGAGACTTTACATATCATTAAGGTAATTGCTACTCTGTTTGCTTGTGACATGTAACCATGGCTAGATGAGGTCATTGTAGTAGGTGTATTCTACTGTTTCGATAATTTGGTTACCTGATTTGGTTGTTGTTTGTTGATTGGTGGATCTAGAGAAACTAAATTGAATGTGTATATATTAAGTTTGTTTGAACGTAGAAGGAGTAAATGATTTAGAAGTATATTGTCTCTGTCTTGAAAGTTGAAAATCGTAGAAGTTTTTGGTTATTCTTACATAAATGAACTTAATTCGATATGTGCAGGAGTTTTTTTTTTCAGAGGTTGATTATCTGAAAAGATCTTCAATAAATTATGATAGAAGAAAGATATCAATTAAAGTTTGGGTTTTTGAATCGGGTAATCACCAATAAGGCATTAGTTCATAACATAAAACATTTTTTTATCAATGCATATTGATGATGGAAAACGGTTGTTGCAGGTATGAATTCTAGATGCAATATGGGTTGATTGGATGGTCTCTTGGTGCTACTTTTAGGTATACATAGGCTGCTACTGATAATAGGGTGATAGCTTGCATTGGTGGTGGTAGCCTTCAAGTATATACAACTTAACCTTAACATCATTGATCTAAATCTAGATATTTTATTATTGATCTAAATCCAGATATTTTAAAATTGATTTGTTTTCATCGAATACATTACAAGTTACTGCTTAGGATGTGACTACAATGTTATGATCTGGGCAGAAATCCATCATTATCTGATAAACTAGCCCGTACTAGAAACCACAACGTCTACTCTCGATCTCAACAATAGGGGGGTCGCCAGATTTTAGGGTTTCGATGGTGACCTCGATAGCGACAGGAAAATGTTATTTTTTTTTAGTTGAGAACGAAACAGAGAGAGTTGTCAACAGAAATCCACAACTCTCCCTTAACAAACAATCAATCATTCAAATTCCTTAAAAGTTAAAACCCAAATCCCCGCATGTGTTGATGGGTCCAGAAAAATTCAAGTGTTTGTACCATCACTGTTTGGTTTGATGTCCAAAAACCAAGATTTCCTCATGTTTGTAAAGCCACCACTGACCGAGACTGACCCTGCAAAGCTCTTATGTTTTGAAGTCTTGACATTGAAAAAGATTGTACCTTTAGGTTTTTTTTTTTTGTATTCTTTTCATTATGTCGTCCTTAAGGATACAAAAGTTGTGTTGGCGGTGACAGCAAAGGGTTCAAGTGCTAAACTTATTTCTTTTTTTTAAATATGGGTGAAATTGGCAATGGCAATTGGGTTCAAGGTTTTAATGTGTTGTCTAAGAAACCCCTTTTTATTGTTGTAATTCTTCTGTTTATCGTGTTTTCATGGTATTAACTTACGGGCATTCGAGACTGGATCTATAGATGAATTATTGTATATTAGCTATTTATTACAGATTATTATCAAAGATTGTCACTCTTAGAGCTAATTTTGAGTTTTTACTTCTCTTGTAACTAATGTGGAGATTGGGAATGGGCATGGTGTACTTGGTGGAGGTGCGTATTACGCTGCTTCATATACTGATGCAATTTCAGTTGCTGGAAAGATTGTTGTAGAAGCTGCTTCCTCGCAAACACGGTATGCCACACATAACGCCAACATAGACAATTTTGCTATTGAAAGTTTACCATTGTTTTCTTAATCTTTAAACTTACTATTGATTTGAGTAAACAGGTTCTATTTTGTCTCAGTGGACTAAGATTCTTGATATAATGCATTACCACCTTAGTGAGAAAGGTATGCATGTATGCAAAATTGATTGCAGTGTGAAACTGGAGGAGAGAAGACAACATGTAAGCACATCTCACAAAACTTTCCTTAATGTTTCATTTACTATTGTTATATCCACGCTACTGTCATGTTAAATATTTTGTTAGTTTGAATTGCTTAATTCAACTTACGATTATATACCTTGTACTTTTCTACAATGATGCAATAACAGATTCAGGACTTCAACAATATGGACAACGGGTATAGGACTTTTTTCTAAGCACTAGAGCTCGAAACAATCTCACTACAGCCGATACACGCATATTATACGACAGTGATGGGTAAGCCATTTGTGTTTTTTTTTTTTTTTTTCACTTGGGCCCGGTAGTGAGTCAGATAATTTTAATATAAGGAAGACTTTTGATGCGTTGAACTTGTATAATCCAGATTGACCTGTTTACCGTCTGAGTTGCCATTTTGCCACCCTGTGCTTGACATTAGCTTATATATTTTTATAGTAATTACCTACGTATCAAAACTGTTGCAGTTCGGGAGTTTGATTCCCGTTTGAAGTATATTGAACAAACTGGTTTAAATTAGTGCTTGTTAACGCATTAATAGTTCTTAAAGCTTTTATAGTTTTGTCATTCACAATTATTGGGAAGAATATGAAAGCTTACTTTTTTATAAAATGCGTACCTTTTGATTTAGGGAATTTGAAAGTTGATGGTAGCTCTCTTATATCTGTCCTATGGAGTTGTTGCAGCCTTTTTATATTATCTTTGAATCATGTTGCCTAGCTAAAATTATGTCAAGGGAAGCTTGTGGTCGCTAAGGATGTTACATAGATAAGTCTGTGGATTGTATGATGGAATTTTCTGTCACCATTATTCAAGTAAGTTTTAGTCTTTGTTATCTCACCTACACACTAATACATATGTATTATCACATTTATATCATGTTTCCTTTCATGCATCATGTTTAGTTGGTTCAAAATTGTGAGTAATTCGTTGTTATGTTTGTATGTTTCATTGTTTATGGATAATTAAAAGTAAACTCATTAGACATTGAATTTTAAGTTATTGAAATTTGATGAATCTGACATCAGTATGAATGTATATATTTGTGTGTAGCTATATTGGAGTAATAATAGATTTTTTCTTTTGAACAGTGACTTTCTTAACTGTGTGGCAGAGATTATCATACCCGTCTCTTGGCAGGCCCTAATCACCCACGCGTCTAGACTATGTTGTCTGAACCGGGTCCACGCTGGTACGGTAGGGACTACGGCGTTCGCCCGGAAACCGTACTGCCTCCACACGAGTTTCCTCGCTGGAGTAACAGCCTGATGATAACCAGGTCAGCTCAGATTCGACCCTGCGCAACTAATGGCTTACAGGTTTTCCTCTTCATTGCCTAATATCCCTCAAATGTCGCCCATGGGGATCAAACCCGGGTCCCTCCAAAAGAGAGTCCGGTCACCTATCAACTGGCTATAACTGAAGGATTATATTTATGCAGATGGCAGGAGGTTTCCTTTTTGTCATTAGTTTTAGTTTATATATCATAACATGTCTTTCTTACATTTGACTTTTTAAATATTATGCTTTAAACCGTTGTACAAACAACTTCTAGCACTTGTACCATCTTCATATCTACTTTATATTATTTTGACAACCCCTAAAGTATGTTTTCTTTCTGGTATAAAAAATAAATTTCCCACATATATTTGACATCTATACTCATTTGATATACAAAACAAAATGGAGATCATCTCATTTTCTTTTGTGAAAGACAATGTATCTTCGTTTTAGTATCATCTCTTTTTCTTTTGTGTGAGACCCTATATCTTCTTTCATACTTGAACCAATAAGTGCAAAGTTTATACGAAAAAATGAGTTGTTTTCTTTAGTGTTTTGTACTTTTGTTAAACTTATAACTTGAATATTATGTTTAAGCAATTTGAAAATTGTGAAAATCAATTGTTTACACCCTTAACTTTATTAATCCTCTTGTAACTGTGGGTGTTCAAAGTCGGATTATCCGATTTTCGGATATCTGAAAATCGGATAATCCGAAATTTCGGATCCGGATTAGGATAATCTAACGGATAATCCGAAACTTAAAAAAAAATCACTTCTTCTTATGCTAAAAGTTTAAAACCGAAACTGCTTAAAACAAACATTCAATATATATTATATTTTTTTTTAATATTTCGGGTTCGAGAAAGGCGTATTATATTAATTTAAAGTTAGGGTTAACATGGAAAGGATTAAATATATAGTGTATATGTAATTAATATTGTATATATAATATAGATATTTTTTAATATTTCGGATTCGGATAATCCGATTATCAGAAAATTTTTAAAAATAGGATACGAATCCGAATCCAAAATTTCGGATAATGCGGATACGGATTTTCGGATATTTCGGATTCGAATCCGGATTCGGATTTTTTTGAACACCCCTACTTGTAAGGGTATGATGACATATAATACAATATATTACGAAAGGATTAATAGACTAACAAAAATCGATTACCGCATTGTAATTTGTCACCCCGCCGCATCGCGCGGGTTTCCTACTAGTTTTATTAAATATATGTACCTTTTGTTTATAACACTTTTTCAATAAAATAATCAATTAATTACAACCCTTGGATCATCAAGATCAAGGGTGATAAGGGTGGTTTTCTTGGTTTTCTTAAGTGGGAAGGGTTTTCAAATTATCTCTCCCCTATATATATATATATATATATATATATATATATATATATATATATATATATATAGGATTTGGTTCAAATGAGAACCTTTTCCCAAATTGAGAACTAGAGAACCATTCTGGGCCACACATTTCTCTAAGGCAAAAAAATTTTATTTATTTATTTTTTTTTTGCAAAAATCGCTGCTTTATATGTAAGGAAATTTTTTTTTTATTTTTTTTGTATTTTTTTTTTCAGTATACACATGTGTATAATTGCATTATACACATATGTATAATGCTATATACACATATGTATAACTGAAATATACACATATGTATAGCTGAAAAATGCTATATACACATATGTATAATTGTCATATACACATATGTATAAATGAAAAAAAAATTCAAAAAAAATAAAAAAAAATTTTTTCCTTGCATAAAAATGTGCGATTAAAGCAAAAAAAATTATTTTTTTTTTTTGCCTTTATATGAAATGTGTGACTCAGAATGGTTCTCTCAGTTCTCAAATAGGGGTTGGTTCTCTTAGGATCTCTACCCTATATATATATATATATATATATATATATATATATATATATATATATATATATATATATATATATATATATATATATTTATGAGTTTGTTTAGTGTGGCTCACCGTTTTTACTTCTACATTTCACTAAGTTTTGATACAGTTTTATTTATGCCCTTCGTAACAACACTGGGGGCTTAATGCTAGTTTTTGTAAAAGATTTGCAAGTTTTACTCTGGCCTTCCAAATTAGGCTTGCGGTCTAATAGTTGATTCACATCGGTGGTCATACTCTAATCTTAATCTTTAGTTTATTTGTAAAACATTCGTCAGTTTTTATAGCCACTGCATTCCAAAGTTGGCTTGTAGTTTAATGTCTTGATTCGCATCACTGCTCAATATCATTATCTTTACTTGGACTTCAGTTTTGATAGAAGTAGCTCGAGTCTTTTAGACAAAATACTGAGTATCAAATAACAAAAAAGCACTCATGTTAACAATAACATACATTATCCGTGCTCCACAAGTTGATAAATAATAAATAACGTTGGCTTTGTTATAGATTCAACGTTGATACTTTTTCCTTGCCCAGTGTGATCCGTTCAATTGTTTTTATTCAACCCAAATAACCCATGATGACCATAGAGGTGCACAAAAAACCCAGTTCTGGACCTGACCCGATATACCCAACCGGGAACCGACTCCTACCCAACCTGACCAACAATAACCAAGCCCGGGTTTAGAAAAATGAACCAAACAGGTCCTGACCCAGAACCGGTTCTACCTCTACCCGTCAGACCCATAGTATATCACAACCAAAACACCTCTACCCGGTCAAAACTCAGACCCATAGGTATAAACGGGTTATTTTGAGAACAAGCATATCAAGTTATTAACCGATGATTCAATGTTTCCATTTGTACCTCATTTGCATATCGCGCCGACATACACCATAGTATTATCACAACCAAAATACAGAAGCACTATACACAACGGTTAAGAATAAATGAAGCATACAGCAATCCTGGAATTTATCTAACACGAGCAGGGTCCAAATAACACGTTACATGTAAACCTCCATACCAATGTACTTTGAGCACTGACACAGCGGGCATATACTAACCTTACTTTCACATTCTTTACACAGACAAAGATGCTTACACGGTAACAAAAGCATGCAAACTTCATTCACTTGACATACCTTACACGTCGTCATTTCCTGCATCCCCTTGTTACTCTTGCACAGCAGGTGAAAGTCGATCGCACGGCCGTTGCAGCAGGAGGCGGTGTCATCCACCTCACTATCACCACACCCTTCTTTACCATCTTTGCCCTGCGCTGTGTAAACTTGTTCGAGATTGAGTTTCAAGGTGTTGATCAAATTCTCGTTGTATTTGGCCCGTTGCTGCCACGTGCCAGCCTCCATGGCTAGCTGTTCCACTTGCAGTTCGAGTTCCATGTTTTTCTTGTTGGTGTTTTCCACCTCGGCTTCTTTTTCTCGAAGTTTCTGAACGAATTTATCTTCAATGTGTGAGATTATCTGAAGCTGGTTTGTCTGTACCTTCTCCAGAATTGCTTGCCTGAGTCTGTCAGCCTTACGAAGAGAGAAAAAAATGCAAATTAGAAGTTGTTTGAATGTTTAACAAATTGGTAAAAGTTCAGTAAAAAAAAAATAAGACCATACGGGCATCATATATGATTCATCCAACTGGTATTAGGAACAATTTTGGGGTACTGCAGATTTAGATAACCGTGATTTAATGGATAAAGAATTTGGTCATTTTTAGTACAAGTTAAAGGGTTGGGTTGAATTGACCGACAAAATACCTTTGTTCATTTTTCAAAAGGAAGTATATAATTCATGTTAATTGTGATTACGGGAACAATACAACTACACAAGTAATCCAATCCAGATATTCAAATAATATATTTTAGGAGGCAGCATGCTTTAGATATAAAGTATAGACTGGCTCAGTGGCTTCCCATTGAGAGTTTTTTAATTGACCCATTTGAGATTAAACACAGCCAAAAGTGGACCATTCATGTCAATGGTTGGAAGGCCATCTATGTTAATGCATAATGATACTACGCTCAGTTTTAGCATAAGAGTAAAGAGTGCAATTAAACATTAAAACTTAAATTATGGTGACATCAGATGTTAAGCAAGAGACTCTCGTAATGACGATGCCACAAAACATAGCACTGTGAATGCATAGGAAAACAAATTAATTCTTGACAATAATAAAATGAGAAGACCAGCTAGTCAATAAAGTAAACAACTTTGTTGCCATGTAACAATAATAAGAGGTAGCAATAAGTAGATCTGATGTGAAAACGAGAAGCAGCCCGTCCTCCCCAGTCCCCAGGTTTCAGGCATATTTCGATTTACAACATTTGGGCATAATTATTACTCGTAACTCCCAATGACAACTCTATTTGACAAGTTTTGCTTAAGTCAGCACTTAAGGGAAATCAGTATCATAAAAAGATACGAGTCACCATTCAATATGTTGGTGAATTTTACATACGCGTACTACACTCAACCCACTGGCCACGGTCTCCTTAAATCAATGTCACTAATAATATGCAGTCTAATTTTTGGACCCAAAAAAAAAAACACTTATGACATTTAAACTTGTCAAAACTTTACACATAATGCGACGACACTACATCCCCTATTTCGAGGTAGCATTCAAATAAAAGAGTGCACAAAACAGAATCTTGAAATTTGAACCTTATAAGCCAAATTAAGTAACTCTAAACCGGCATGATAGGTAAAAAAATGCAAGTCCAGCATATGCAGAACACCTATGATTAGCCATTCACAATAATATCCTGTATCTGGCCAGTTGCAGTAATTTATTCCAGATTATATGATATTTAAAGCACATACCAAACATGCCCTTATAAACTAGGAAAACTTAAGTGAACACACAAATAGAGTCTTTGGCATAAATATACCTGAATCTTCATGAACCTATCAATCTCGACATCTTGTCTCCGCAACTCCAGTTCAAGTTCATCTTCCATAAGCCCAGCAACAAACGATGACTCACCAGATGATGCCAACCTACCATTGTCAAGAGACAACCCTAAACCTGTTGAAACAGAACGTTGCTGCAAGAAATCAATAGATGATATCTGAGAATTTGCATTGTTATTCTCAAAAAATTCCTGCACTTTCGGCCTCTTGTTCCCCAATTCCAAATCATAATTCCTCTGCAATTCAAACCCACCTTCACTTACATCCGTACCCGGTGCAAATCCCACCACATGAACTGCACCAAAACAAATATTAGCAATTTATTTTCGGTCAGACTATACCCACACCACTAACATTCTAACCACACAGCAGTGACACATTATATGAGCCATAATTTTCATACGGGTCAACTCAGATTGAGTTCATCCAGATCATACACGTAGTACAAAATGGCACAATTAACACCACCAACAACAAAACTAGGGCCGGAAAAACAGGTCTAATCGTGTTAAACAAGTCAAATATGACACAATTAACATAATTGATAAGTATTAACGATCAAACACGATAATGACTAGTTTAACAACTTTTAGGGCTGTAAACAAACCGAGCGTTCAGTGAACAGTTCGAGAACTGTTTGGCGGGAAGTTCGTTTATGTTTGTTCATGTAGTAAATAAACGAACACAAAAAAGAAATTTCGTTCGTTCAATCGACTGTGTTCATGGACGTTCCGTAATATGTTTGTTTACGTTCATTCATGTCAGCTTATTTATGTTTATTTATTAAAAGATTTTAATTTTTCACTCTCCCCTAAAAGGCTTAAATTAGTTAATAATTCTATTTAAACATATTGAAACCCTAGGGCCTTACCTCATTCTAAACATTTTGATTCTTGTATCATACGGTACTTGTAGTAGACGTATTGTGTCTTGAATTCTTGATTATCATTTAATGATTGTATTTGACTACTAATGTCTAAGGTAAACTGTGTTTTTTTTTTTTTTTTTTTTAATTTCCAAATTTAATGCTCGTTTGTGTTTGTTTGTCTATATGACAAGTGTTCACGAACTCTTCGCACACAACTGAAATTCCTTAACAAACGAACAATAACATGACCTTGTTCATGTTCGTTCAATTCGTTTAAATCCATAACTACTTTATATCTCATGTATGTAACACAGTTATATGTCATATGCACTACGAAGAACATATAATAGACCCTAGCCTCCTAATTTTAAATAAACATAAAATTAACAAAACCATACAAACAACAAACACCTTTTGCATCTAAAAACAGAATGAAAAAAATAGAATAAAATAAAAGGGGTTTTAGGGTTTACATTGAGGAATGTAAGGAGGTTGATCGGCGTTGATATAATTAATCGGGGCTTGAATTTGACCATCCATGTTGTTGAATGCATCTCTAAAAATTAAAACAAAACATCATTAACAATCTTATGAAACAAATTATACGTTCTAGGGTTTTGTAAAAAACAAAAAAGAGGGGTATTTTAGTAATAATACCTGAAGGGATTCGATTGCTGTTGCTGCTGCTGTTGATGTTGTTGATGAAGAAGGTAGTTGTGGAACTGGTTGTGTTCAGGCATAGCCATGCCTGGGTTTCCAAGCTTTCAAAGAAGGAGGGTTTCTGAATTCTGATTGTGTTTTCTTATTCGCTCCCTTTTGGTATTGGTTATTATTAATTAATAAAAAACGTTTACACGTGTGTAACTTCGGGGGGCAAGTTTGTAAAGTAGTTGAAGATGAGGGTTTGTTTTGAATTTTGTTTTATATGACAAATTGGTCCTTTGTTTTGTTTTTCTTAATTGTTCTCTTAAAATTTAAGTTACAACTATTTAAGTGGTTCTTTGTTACAATGTTTTTTTTTCTTTAAAATTGAAATTTTTTATATATTCTTTTTTATTCCCCAGCAAGTTACATATGAATAATGGGTTAGCGAGCAACAAGCTACTCCGTTATCTCCTTTTGAATCGCAAGGCCTATTCTATTAAATACAAACACTTGGTTCCTCGGGCTCTGCAAGTCACTGTGGACCACCTTCTGCACCCGCTACAAAAAGTGAAAGGCCTCAGGAGTTAGGGATCCAAATGTGTCGAAGGCAAACGGAATGAACACGTGTTGATTCTCTAAACACGATGCCTCATGCTTAGCAACATTCCTAGCTTCCGCCCTCAAAACCGCCTGTCCCTGAACGAAGCCAATGACTCTCAGCCCACCAACGGGGACACCCCAATGAGGTCAACGCGCGCACTAAACCCAAAGGATGTTCGCAGGACTCATGGTGGATCTTCCCTCTCGCGGATTAGTCAGAAAGTTAACAGGTGTTTCTTTCTTGGCTGAGATTTCAGCACACCTAAGCACATCCCATAAAACATCTTTAACGTAGGGTGGCGAAGGTTTTGTGATGTGTAGCGCATATGCACTGACACACAATTAATGTGTGGCACGTGTTTCCTTTGCAAGGTAAGCGAAGTGACGTTCAGGGGTGTGCAGGGTGGCGAAGCGTCGCCTAATCAATTACTTTTTTCTGAAAGGTATAGGCCAACTGTCTTATCGAACAGCCATTACCCTCTCTCCTTCACGTGACGCATCCCCATTGGTCCGCAGTGCACGTGCTTCGGCTATGTTCCATAGAGCATTAATTGCTCAATCTATAAATAGGAGAGGAATGCTTCATTTTGAATTTTACCTTCTCCCGTCATTCTCTCTAATCTTCAAACATTCATCCTTTTCTTCATCCTTTCTACCTAGATTTTTCACGCGCATTTCATGTTAATTTATTTTGAGACTCATGGCGTCCTCAAACATTCAACATTTTCTTCATCCTTTCTACCAAAAGAAGGCTTCAAAGACTCTTCCCCCTCTTGCTGGGGAGATAACGGTGAAGTGGAACAAGGCAATTATAGTGCCTTGTATGAACGATATGGTATTGTGGAGACATACGAGCCACGTGAAGATTGGATTATGTGCTTCTTATTTCACTACCTACAACTTTAGGTTGCCCATTACAACATTTGTTGCTGCTGCGCTTGAGTATTATAATATTCATGTTACCTTGTTGCATCCAGGCGGTATGTGTAGGTTGATTTTTTTTTTTAGTTTTGTTGAAGGGATCAGGATTTGGAACCTCACATGGACATGTTCAATGTTTTTTACGTTTTGAAGGGGGCAAAGAGTTGGTTTTCTTTTGTCAACGCTCGAGCCCCGTTGCGCATGTGTTGTCCGCACCCAAGAGTTATTATGACGGAAGGAGAATTTGTTTTGGGTTTCTAAGGGTGTAATGCCTTTAAAGATGCCATACCGCTGCGTGGATCTCAAGATCAAGGATACAAAGGCTATTGAGTATGAGGGGCAACCTTAGTATAACACCTTGGTTAGTAACCCTGCTGACATCGGTTCTACTAATGAGGTAGCCTTAGTGACTGTTGGGATGAGTTGGAATTATGAGCGGGTGAATGAGAATCCCGTGTTGACGGCAAATGGCCAAGGTAATGTTTTGTTTTTCATGTACTATGTTTTTGCTTGTTATCATTTCATTTAGGCTTAATGTTATGCATGTTTGCTGATGCGTCTAGCTTGTATGTTGTGCTGTTTGCGGAGCCCGAGATGGAATGGGATTTTAGGACGCTTCAGGAGGGACAAGTGTTTATTCTTGATCAGAAGGCTGAGCAGTTTGTGAGGCCGGTTTTGCGCTCAAAGGTTGTGCGCAAGAAGCGGGAGCCTACGCGCTTGCTTATTATAGGTGCGTCTTTTGGTACTGTTTAGAACCTAGACCCGTTAGCATAGTTACGCCTACGCGCAGGAGTTTGTTGTATTATCCATTGATGAAGTAGACCATGACCAACCCTCTTCCTTTACTGATTCTCATAATTCAGGTGGGGATCATAGCTTTGTTGAGGCTACGTATATAAAGGATGAGTAGGAGGAGGAAAGTGGGGATCTTAGACATATGATCTAGCATAGGCGCCAAGGCGACCAGGGTGGAGTTAGGGTCTCTGAATCAACTCCTATTGGTCATGGGGATGTTTTCCATGAAGAGTTTACGCCCACTGAGTGTGGCTCTGTTGACTCAATGATGAATTTTTGTTGGAGGGAACTGTTTCTACTAGGTAGATTCGGGGGGGGGGGGTTGTAGACGCTGAGAAGGAGGTGGCCGCGAGTGGCACTGGTATTGGTCCTTTGCCCATTTTCCCTTATCTAGCGGCCACTGCCACTGATGTCGCGTAGAAAATGAAGCAGGAGTTGGTGAAACTGATCTTGGAGAAGCGCAAGGGTGAGAAGACGATTGAGGAACCGGTTAGGGATTTTGACTTTTATAAATTTTCATCCCCGGGGAAGAAGAAGATGTGCTTGGAGGATAGTATGGTTAATGCTGAGCAACAGTTGTTTGGTAAGCTTAAACTTTGGATAATAACTTAACTACTGCATATGATTCATGAATTCTTATTCCTTATCTGTTTTTATCTTTATGTTTGTAGCGGAGATGGAAAAGGCTTCTACTTCTCGAAAAGCGGTGGCTCTAAGTGCTTGGAGCCTTTGAAGACTATCTTGAAAAAAGTGGTATCCCCGCCTAAAGCTTCCGCGCGGACTACTGAAGAGCCTCTTAAGGTACCTTTGAAGATTCCTCTGCAGGCACTTGGTCCCCCGTCCTCGTCTTAGACAAAAGTCATTACTGTCACACCCCAAAATTCATTAATGAAGACGTGTTTTATCCTATAAGTGGACACTTACTCCAGGAATTCCCATGTAAGCATAACAGTTCCATCAGTTGATTCGGATTTATGTGCTATGCTTTGCCTATGCCAGAAAACCCAGTGTACATGCATCACCCTTCCAGATTGCACGTGTTCTCTCACGTAGAGGTCAACACTTTGAAGGAATAAAAATTCAATGAAAAACGAGGGTAGGCAATTAAGCCAAGAATGTCCAGCATGCTCCAAAGTGTAGACCTTTTCTCTAAATGGAGTCAATCCTCAAAGCCCATGATAAAGAAAGAAAGACAGAAATGGAGAGAGGTAGGGGAAAGAATGAGAGGTGACAAAGGAGAAGGGTTAATGGAGAAAATAAACAAATAAACATAAGTAAGGTCAAGTAGAGGTTCTTAGTTATAGTTTAGGTCATTTACTAATAACCTAATTCCCTATAACCACGGCTCTAATACTAATCTGTAACACCCCAACGTTGGCGGAATCATCGAGGTGCCATGTAATGATGATTGTTCTAAAGCTTATGGTACTAAAGTGTAAATATAATTAAATTCATGATTAAGATTCAAACATCAAAGTCAAACCAATACATCAAGTCTCAAAGCAAAACAATATATAAATCTTGTTTATTAAGTCTAAGTCCAAGCCTAAGTGACAATCATCAAGCGTTCCCTGAAACATGTACAAAAATAAGACGTCAGCAATAATGCTGGTGACTACACTTAGTTTGTGTACGTATAATATAGGGATAAAAATGTTTTACAATTCAAGTGTCATGATTCATTTAAGGCAATATGATAAATACGCAAGTACACCACGCATGTCAAAATCAAACCTTAATGATGACAAAGACTAAGGAATTAACAATGACCTAGGACTTCCCACACACACAGATACTTTACACTTGGCAGTTTGTCAATCCAAATAACGCTATTCATTGTTAAAGTTGGCTAGTTAAATTAATAATTTATGTTATTTTCAATAATTTATGACAGCAATTATCTATTGATGGTAACTACTTGTGTGTTGCTCGAACCTTGTGCTTGAAAACCTTTCGAATAACATCCCCGCGTTTTCGCCTTGGCGGGGTGTGACATCAAGACATGTCTGTTCATTCATTTCATAAGAATCTCTAGGCGTTGTCTTGATTACAACTTTCCATCCTTTATCAACACGATCTACAACATAAAATACTGGTTATGCTTGACAAGCTAGTATAAAAGGCTCGTTATGACCTTCAAAATTGAGTAGAGTAAACCCATTCTGTAAGCGAAAGAATTTGACTAAAACAGGATTATATGATCATACAAGTTACAAAACCAGGTGCGGAAACCCTAGTTCTAAACAAACTGATAAAACTCTAATCAAAACACAATCAATATCATTTTCAAAGCTTTTTCATAGATTAACTTTCTCAAATATTCAATTACAATCACACACACGTTAATCTAGATCAATTACAGACTTTCACAAAATAACCTGGAACCTGACCTGAACACATACACAACTAACAACTCTATTACATTCACAAAAACATAAATTCTATATATAGACTCTGCACGTTCGCCCAGTTGATATGGTCGAATGTGGAGTTCTTCCACATTCGCCCACTCCAAAGGTACGAATGTGTATCTTTGTCAGCTTCCAGTCTACCTTCGTCCACTTATCTTCTACCTTCTTCCATATATGTCTACCTTCGCCCCTTATCAATTCACATTCTACCAATCAGCACTATTTAACATATGTTAGTATCCAATCATTAGTCGCAAAACGCATCTACAAACTCCCCCTCGACTATTGATTGGATTGTCTTCTCTTTTCATCCATTGCTTTGTTCATCAACTTAATTCTGAGCTGTTTCTTCTGCTCAGTAGTCATTGCAGGCTCAAACGTTCTCTTCACTGGTTTTGACACATTTGCCATCTTCACCGTCTTGCCAAGCTTATTCTCCAAATTACTTCCCGCATTAATGTCATAAGCAAAACAAACTCCAACCACTTGAGTATACTTTCTTGCTTGAGCAGCGTCTTTCGGTTCAAAGTAAATCGGATTATAGAAAAGCATGATGATGTCTTCAAAAGTGCAATTAATCAACCACATAGGATCAAATACATGAACATGCTTGTATTTGTCCTTCCCGTCTCTCAGCACAATCACCGCTTCAGCCTTCCTCCAATCATAATACCAGAAAATAAAATCAGCACTGAAATGTTGTGGCATAGGCATCAAAGGTATTTTTCTCATCACTTCAGGTGCTTTGTATATCAAAGTAACCCGTTTCATATTGGTTTGAGGATCAATATCCCTATGAACTTTCCTTCGGGGATATTGAGGCTTAAATCTATTCCATCTTGTTCTACTCTCCCAAACCAACTTGTCTGCACACCAACCGACATGAGTACCACTAACTGAAGCACCAGACATAGGAAATCTGCATAGATCTCTGACCGCCCAGTACGGTAGAGTTAGCAAGTCAATGAATCTGTTAAAATACAAGATTCCTGTTTCCCATTTAGCAGCTATGCACTTCAGCCTGCCCAAATATGTCCACCCGAGAGCTCTGCCTTTGAACTTGGCATTATGAAATCTATAGAAGTTTCCTTGAGCTTCAGGCTTTGGTCGGTTCTCATCCATTTCTCTCAACTTCTTCAAATAACTCTTCAATTCATCAGATTGATTTGAAGATTCTTGCTTATCAGCACCAAACACCTTCTCCACAAACTCTGCACTCCTTTGCTGTGCTTTCTGCTTTGCTGAATTATTCGGTGTCTCAGTGAAATCAGGAAATATTTCATCTTCATCTGTTTCTCTGAAATACTGAGGAAACTCTTCATGAGTTATGTCTTCAACCTCCACTTCATCAATCTCAGGAGTATTTTTATCATCTGAGTGACTTCCAACATCTTTTTCAGAAATGTCTGGAATCGACTCATCTACCATAAACTCCTCAAATGTTTTCCCTACTCTCTGTGCAAGTCCATCCAAAATTTCCTTTGCCACAGAAGCAGGTACTTCTCCTTCTTCAAGATCAGGATCTTCATATTCCAATTCATATCTCAAATCATCAGTTTGGAATATCTCAGCGAAACATCCTGTGAACTCAATGGTCCATTCTCTCTTTTCCAACATGTCTTTATACACTTGTTTAGCATCATCTGATAAAGACCTCACCTTCTCATTCCAGAAGATACTTTCATCTGAATCAACGTTCTCACCTTTCTTCTTCTTTGAACTTGATTCTCCAGTACTCTTCTTTTTGGATGTTCTTTCTTCAAATGTAAACTTTGAAGTATCATCACCTCCATCATCATCATCATCACTCTCACTATCATCCTCTTTCTGTCTCCCAGACCCTTCAGCATCATCATCATCATCATTATCATCCTCATCATCATTTTTATCTGACTCATCATCATCCTCATCATCATCTTTTTCTTCATCCGATTCAGAATCTTCATATTCAACTTTTTCTTCTTCTTCTTCTTTATCTTCTTCACCCTCCTTCAACTTGGGTGCAGTATTATATAAATCATCAATCAAATCACTAAGGCGTTTGTTCTCAGCCCTTAGTTCTTTGTTGTCTGCTTTAATCAACTTAATCCTGCTCTTGTTTCTTGCACACTTTCCTTCAAGCTTTTCATTCTTTGCTTCAAGCTTCTTAACCTTCTCATTAATCTCATCTTGATTAGATTTAGAAGCAACCACAATCTGAAGCATTTTCTCTTCATTCTGCTTAAACTTGGCTATCTCAGCTTGTTGAGCCACAATCATTTTCATCATATCATCCATTTTCCTGTTCACCTGCTTCATCACATCATCATCCACAGTGACTTTCTTCGATTTGGATTTGGATGGCTCAACTTCCTTTTCTTTCTGAGGCTTTCTGAACATGTCAAGTACATTGTCCAGTGCAACATTAAGTTGATCAGCTGATATTGTTTCTGCCTCTTTGGATTTCTTTTGCTTCTTGGTGACAGGTGAAGATAGCTTTGATGATGTACCAGCATCGGGCACTCTTTTCCCTTTCAACAGTTGTGCTAGTTCTTTCTCTCTCAACTGTTTAGTGCTTGTCTTTTTAGACATAGTCTTGTGCTTGGCTTTGGGCAAGTTTACAACCACAGTCTCTCCAACATTCAACTCTTCCAAGTCAACACCTAAACTTTCATCTTCAACATTCACTGACTTCTTTCTTTTCTCAGCTTCTTCAATGGATTTGTTCAAAGATTCAGACTCACCAACCATAGTGGCCTTACGTTTGGTGGTCCTAACATTCTCAGTATCAGAATCCCATCGTTCTTCTACCTCAGTCTCCTCTGAATCCATTGATTCTTCATCAATCAAACCAGTACCTTTCTTTGCAGTTGATTTCTTCCTCACTACCTGTTGCTTAGAACTTCCCTGATCAGTCTTTCCCTTACCCTTCCCTTTGGCTCCGGGATTGACTACCTGTCTCTTCCTCTTAGTGCTTGCATCAACATACACCAAGGGATCATCATTATCAGAATCACTGTCATCATGTCTTGCTCTGTTCTTGCCAGGATCAGTGTAATCCTGACTAGCCAAAGCTCCAAAGAGTCTCCTGTGAGGTGGCTTTTCATTGTCTGGCACACCTTTGTATCCTTTCATTCTCACCAAAGTACGAATGTTCATGTGATCTTGACCTAGGATCATAGTTGGATCCTTTTTCAATTCTGGATACTTGTGGTCAAAAATCATCATGAGAAATCTCGGATATAACATAAATTGCTTCTTCTTCACACCTTTTAACATCTCAAGCATATGATCCAGTATCATCCCAGATACGTTGAATGGTTTGTTGAGAGTCAACGCAACCATCATCGAACTCAAACTCTTCCTCATAACATCATAACCTCCACTCACACATCCAAAAACATGGATAATGACATGTGCAAAGTACTTGAACTGCACACTCAGCTTCCCTTTATACATAGATCCATCAGTGATCGGACCTTTGTACTTCATTCTTAAGAAACAAGCCTTCTGTTCAGTCCATGACAATTCTCTGGGATCTTCACTCACTTCAAACTTTATCTGGAGTGCTTCTCTAATGTCAGACTCTGTAATAAACATCTCCGTGTCTTGGATTTTGCTCTTTATGATGGTCTGATCATCCCAGAAATCATACTTCGCATTCTTGTAAAAATCTTCAATTATGTCTTTGTAGATGATAGTAGGAGTAGCTAAAGCATAGACAACTCTGCTCCTCCTCAAGAATTCAATGATTCTAGTAAACTCGACATTCTTTTCTACATCGCCCAGATAAGCACAACAGTTATGCGTTTTCTCGAACAACCAACTGCTGGTACTAGACGATTCTCCTTCCTGAACGTTCTCTGGAACTGATTCTGAAACTATATTCTCCACTGGAGTTTCAACATTCTCAGTCTGATCAGCCATCTGCACATCAAAAACAGAAACAAACGTCAAAATACAAAAAACGACAAAAATTTAAAAAATTTTAAGGTTTAAAGGTTCTACATTCGCCCCTTTTGATCTGGACGAATGTGAGTATTTTTGGTCGAATGTAAAATATTCTGGACGAAAGTGACAAAATTTTGAATTAAAAACACATTCGCCCGATTTCAATCTACATTCGTCCACAAAATGCACCTTCGCCCGTTTTGATAGACCCGAAGGTAGACCTGTTCATCCCCAAAAATTTAAAATTTTGCCAAAATTGTTTTTAACCCTTGATTTTGATTAGGATACATTCTAATATGGCCGATCAACCTTCGTCTATCATCAATTGTCCATAAATTTCAATTTACATCAGTTTTAAAACAGAATTAGGTTAAAACAGTTTTATACGATCATTTTATCAATCAAAACATGTTATTATCCTAATTCTATCAATCTTCTCCCCCTAAAACTGATGAGAATTGAAATGCAATCAAAATCAAACACTAAAACACACTCTAAGACCCTAAACTGTAAAACCCTAGGTCCGGTTAGAAAAACGATGATTTTGATCTCGTTAGGGCTCCATTACCTGTGAAATTAGGTTTAAAATGATCAGTAGTTGATAGGGAATCAATTATGCAAGAACAAAGAATCCAAGCAACAAGGTTTGGTAATGAAGAAAAAATTCTGAAAAATTATGAATGAGGGTTCGAACGTGGAACAGGTTTATATAGGAAGTCCACCTTCGCCCGTTTATAGTGAACAAAACCAATTCGAGATCCAATAATAAAGGAACAAAACTACTTTCTTGTCAATAGCATACTCCAACTCAATGATATCACTCAAAACCCCGTAGTATGTTACATCTCCCACGATAGGATTGTTATCTCAAGCATAACTCCACTATTTTGTGTTTTCCTATTCTCTTCTAGATCGTTTATGTGAAATCATAAACCATTTATGTTAAATCCCTTATATTTTTTCACAAACTCAGCTGGGCCACTTGCCAAGTTTCTTAGATCTTCTGTGATTCTAATGTCACCTCTAGTATGAAGCTCCGCAACCTGAATTAAGACAAGATGTATTAGAATTTCATTATAAATCCAACTATTAGAAGCTTGAAAATGTTATATCATTAAAATTGTATTTCAAAAGTAATACACCTATGCCTATTCCTTATATGATCTTCAAACCACGACTTAAAAGTCTCGCTATGTAAACGTTGAATCTCACGCTCACGTAATTTCCGATTTTCATGACGAACAATCGTTTGACGTTCTCTGCAATGTTAAAAGATGACAATGATGATAACAACAATAACAATTGCAAATAGAATATAAGAAATGGAACTCACAACTTCTAAATAACTACTTACGTTCAAAATTCATCAACTTCACTACAATTGAGCAACACATATGAATGCGCTTTAGCCAAAATGTGAGCATCTAGTATCTCTATCTTTGTAGCACCTATCGGCCGACCCGACATAGAAAAGATAGGTAAAATATCCTCATAACCACCGTCATCATAATTTCGACTTGCCTTATTATGTATGGTCTCGACATCACTTGTTAGGTACAATGAACAAAATGACACACATTCTTCAGCTAAATATTCTTCTGCAATGGAACCGTCGGGTTTACTCCTACTTTTGACGTAAGATTTTAATGTAGATAAATACCCGAGTGATCAAATATATTAAGATGAGATTCTATATTATTCTTTAAAAAAGGCATTTACAAAAATATAAATGCGCACCTCTCGATTGGATACTTCCAACGGTAATGAACCGTCCTTCCTAATTTGGCCTCTAAGGCAAGATGAACCATGACAATATGACATCAAAGAATGATGGAGGAAAAATCCTTTCTAGATCACAAAGGATATTTCCAATCTCATTTTCCATTTGGACCAAATCATTTGGATTATGAACTTTTGAGCACAATTGTTTATATTAATGACATAGCTTCATCACAGGATAACGCACGTGCTTAGGTAGCACATTTCACAAAGCAATGGGAAGCAAGTGTTGCATCAAAATATGGATATCATGACTTTTAAGTCTAAATTTTATTGGAGGTTTTAACTCTACGCATCTTGATATATTAGCTGCATAACCATCCGGAACTTTCACCTTTTTAAGCACATGACAAAATATATCTTTCTCTTTTTATCCATTGAGAAACAAGCAGGTGGCCAATACACTTTGTTGTTATTTTGAACTTTAGGATGAAGTTCATGTCTAATACTCAATTCTTGCAAATCAAGGCATGCTTTTACATGATCCTTGGTCTTTCCATCTAGATTCAATAATGTTCTAGTGACACTGTCACAAACATTCTTCTCAATATGCATTACATCTAGATTATGGTATAGCAAGTTGTCTTTCCAGTATGGTAACTAAAAAAAGTACTTCTCTTTTTCTAGTTAAATGGTAGATTAGGGTTGGTGTTCATAAGTTTTCCAAAATTAATTTCAAAACCATTTAGCTCATCAAGTACTTCCGGCCCTGTTAAGCAACGTGGTTGCCTGTCCTTTTCTTCTGTTCCATCAAAAGACTTCTTATATTTTCGAAAAGCATGATCACTTGGCAAATAGTGACGGCGTCCCATGAAACAATATTTTTGCCATGAGTTAAGCGTTGTGATTTTGTATGCTTATGGTACCAAGGGCATGAAATTTTACCTTTGGTGCTCCATCCGGATAAACTCGCATAAGCGGGTAAGTCACTTATCGTCCATAACAAAGAAACACACATCTGAAAGTTACTCTTTGTCGATGCATTATAAGTCTCTACTCCATTAATATCATGATTCCTATAGTTCAGCCACTAATGGTTCCATATAAACATCTATATTATTCCCAAGAGTAGATGGGCCATGTATAAGTAAAGATAACATGAAATAAGGTTCTTTCATGCACATCCAAGGAGGTAGATTATATGGCATCAAAACAACAGGCCATGTACTATGAGAAACACTCATTGTTCTAAAAGGGTGAAACCCATCGCTCGCTAAACCAAGCCTGATATCGTGGGACCATTCCCTAAGTCTACCGGAGGTGTAAAATATCTGCTCGTGGCCATCGACTATTTTACTAAATGGGTCGAAGCCAAGCCAATGGGTGATATCACTGGCCATCAGGTGAAACGATTTGTATGGGAAAACATTGTATGTCGGTTCGGACTACAACTATACATCGTCAGGGATAATAGGAAGCAGTTTGCCAAGAACCCCTTCAAAAAATGGTGCTCCGACCTCCACATCACACAGTTGTTCTCTTCGGTTGTCCATCCACAAGCCAACAGCCAAGTGGAAAGGGCCAACTAAAGCATTGTGGAGGGAATTCAGCGTCGACTAAGAGGCAAAAAAGCTGGTTGGGCCGATGAGTTGCTAAACATCCTGTAGGCTCACAGGACGATGCCGAAGACAAGTAATGGTGAATCACCATTCAGTTTGACCTACGGGATAGTGGGAGAAAAAGTCATAGCAAAGATAGATACACTCTGGTTCCTAGGACTTGGAACAGAGTCCATTTGAAAAAAATGTTATATGTGAACCACCGAAGCAGGAATCTTGTTCTTTTTATTTCCAATAATTTTCAGTTGTAAAACGGGATGTTGATTACCCCGGATTTTACTTGTTTTATTTTACTTGTTAGTGGGATGTGTTTACCCCACCCATAATAAATTGAATGCTTCGGTACATGTTTGTTTCATACATTGGTTTATATGTTTAAACAAATTAATACTTAAGCCGGTGAAGCTACCTCCAAACAATAAATATACTATGGTATATTATAAAGTCGAAAAGATGCAAACAACATCCGGACGTCCAAAATTACTAAAACCTAACGCTCCGACCTTTCGTAACAAACAAGCAACAAAATACCGAAACCGATGTTGGCAGGCATAATAAGCCGACGTCGAAACCGGGTAATAGAGAGATACGGTCTAAAACGTTAAACACGTTCAAATTTTTAAATGCTTCAAAAAAGGGGGGGGGGAATCCACCTATCTCATACGGCCATAATAGCCTGTGCCGAAAACGGACAAAACAGTCATTGCATGCATGAGTAATTTAACTTTATAATTGTAGACAAAATTATAGTTTACCCTTTAAACTATTTATTGAATGCCGAAACAGGCTCAGATAGGCGGGTACAAAGACCATCAAGCCTATAAAGAATCATTCCAACATCATCGTTTGATGTGAAAAAACTTGCAAGTCCATATATATATATATAACATTTCCAAACCTACAAATATAGACGCATACAACGGTTCGACATGATAAACGCTCAAAGGTGGACAAAGCACCAACCTTATTTTAAAATTTGTCCGAAACAACAACCCTCGATACAAATTGTATAGGGCCAACATAAACCCCGACAAAAGTTCGAAGCGAAAAAATGTCAAAAAGATGATATTATCATCATATCACTAAAGGAAATAACTTCCATAAAAGTGAAGCCGAAACAAATCCTCAAAATATCCTAAGCTTGTCCGAAGCAGCAACCTTAGGAACAAATTATGTAAGGTCGAAACAAACCTTTACAAAAAATTAAAACATGACCAAGCATATGTGAGGATCGAAGGCAATATTAAACAGGAAGTCAACATAAAAATGAAAAGTTAATCTTTCATTAAAATAAGGTTGAAGCAACCTTAAAGTGCTACACATCCTGCCACATACAAAAAAGGGTCGAAAAGACCCAACCATCAAAAAAGTTTAGACCATGGCCGTTGTGGCCTACTAACATCTACGGATAAGAAAAAATTCATCCTTGATGCGGAGAAGGCTTGAACATGTCACCCGAAAGGCCTGAGGATCGAAGTAAGTCCAAAGGCGCACCAAGGTACCTTTCAACATGCTGAAGAAACGGAAATTCCAAATTATCAAATTTTTCCAGAGCAACGTTCAACGTTTCTTCAGCGTTCGGTTTAAGCTTCGGTACGTTTTCCATTGGTACGGCCTTTGACGCGTAATGATAGTTGGCTCGGACTCCCACGTTAACTCCACATGCATTCATAACATTGTTAATTGCTCCGATCGCCGCTCTCAATTCCTCGCCTTTGTGAACCCTTCGAGCCACCAGCAGGAAGCCTTCGGTCAACAACCACTTCTTAATTCCAGCAGCTCCTTCACTTGACCAGACAACTTTGAGTTCATTTCGGTTAACGTCGAAACCTGCCCGTCCATCTCTCTTTTTATCTGATCCAATTGGCTTCGGAACTGGGTTACCTCCGTCTCAAACAACTTTTTGTCTACAGAAGCATGAACATAAAAAGTTAGAAAATTTTAACAAAGAACAATCAAGTGTCTCAACCAACAAAAAGAAAATAGGACTACTACCTTGCAATGCCGCATCTCTGTCAGTCTTAAGAGCTGCGTTCTCCTTCAAAACTTTGTCCCTTTCCTCAGTGGAAAACGTTGTAGCCGCACCACTAGACTTCAACTGTAGAAGGGTTTGCTCCAACCGCTTCTCAACAACATGCTTCTCCGAAACCACACTCTCTCCAGCTTCTTCCCCATCTTAGATATGTTGTCACCGCCCATAAGAGAACTAAGTTTCTCCTTCTCCATCTCCAACTAGACCCACCTCCGATAAACTTCCACCACAATTCCATTCGACTGAGCCTGGTTGATCATCAGTGTAGAGGACCGGATTGTAAGAAATCAACTAGATAATCACACAAGTAGAGTAATTTAGGTGCGAAAACCCTAAATCACTTGCAAAATGATAATCAACAAATCAGAACATGTAGAAATCCATTTTAATAATCATTCTCATTGATAAACAGTTGATAATAACCAATTAAAGCTTAGTTTACAATGAAAAGACTCGTTCACAAATTTCTAGACACACCTATGAAAACACACACTTCACCTAGACCAAATGACCAAAGTTCTTACTTTCTAAACAACTCAAAACTATATATAGACAGCTTCATTCAACCTTTGCAGAGGTCGAATGGCCTCGTTCAACCTTTTCAAGGCTCGAACCTAACAAACATATATAACAAAATGTTCATTCGACCTAGACAAACTCCATTCGACCCCACGTTTGGTCAAATGGCCTTCAGAATCTACAAAACTTCAATGATAAACGCCATTTCTTGTTGAATCCAAAGCGATAGTCACATATATGCACCTACAAACTCCCCCTTGACTATTGCTTGGATTGTTGTTCTTGATACTCTAGCGTCTTGTTCATCAGTTTAATCTTCAAAGTCTTTCTCTATTTCGCGCTCATTTCAGGTTCTGGTTGTCGTTTGAGCGAACTTTTCTTCAAATCTTGAACTTTCAAATATTTTGCCAGCAATTTGTTTTAGTCGCATCCAGCGTTCACATCCCAAGCGAAACAAAAACATACAACTCTGTAAAACTTCATCGCTTGCTCCACATCATGAACTTCAAAATGAATTGGATTGAAATACAACATATTGATGTCTTCTTTTGAACAATTGATCATCCACATTGGATCAAATATACATATTTTCTTATACTCAAGCTTTGGATCTTTGTCATGTAATACGATCACAGCTTCAGCAGTCTTCCAATTATAGTACCAAAATACAAATTCATTGCTGAAATGTTGCTGGATCGGCATCAAAGGTATTCTCTTCATCACCACAGGAGGTTTGTACTTCAACGTAACCCTTTTCATACATGTATTAGGATCACTATCCTTGTGTACAATCCGTTTAGGATATTGAGGCCTAAATAAATCCCATTTAGTTATACTTTCCCTTGACATCTTGTCAGTAAACCATCCAACAACGTCATTGTTACAGAAGCACCATTCATCGTATGTCTACAAATATCCCTCACAGCCCAATACGGTAAGGTCTTGATATCATGGAATCTGTAGAAGTAACAGAATTCCTTTCTCCCATTTCACACATATACATCGTAGCTGTGGAAAATATTTCCATCCCAACGCTTTGCCTTTGAAGACTTCATTGTGATACTTGTAGAATATTCCTTGCACTTCTACAATTGGTCTGTTTGCTTCTTTTTCTTTTAGCTTCCTCAACAATTCTTTCAGCTCATCAGACTACTTGTAAGTTTGTTTCTTTTCAGCTTCCTTACCAAACACTTCATCCAAAATCTTCTTTCCCTTCTGTTCAGCTAACTTCTCAGCTTCATTAAGTGTTTGCTCTTGCTCATTGATTTCAGGAATCATCACATTCTCTTTTCTTTGATAACTAGTACTTTACCCGTCCGTTGGACGGGAACATAAACGCTATAATGTTAGCATTACATCAAATTATATTGACAACCAATATCATGTCGCTTAAATAAAATTAAAAAAAAATAAATAACATAATATTTGTACTGAAAAGAACGCGCTCCGCTGCTCCTACACACGTATAAATAGAATATGCTATGTAAACAAATGTATTTTTCTTACTTTTATTGTTGTGTTGTATATATCAAGTGTTGGGTCATTTAATCCTCAAATTTGAACTTGTCAACATGATAGATCTTGCTTCCCTTGTCTTCTTTCCTTTTTGGAAGCCCCACTCCAATTGACTACCAATGAATTTGACTTGTATTTCTAGGACTCTTACTGTTCCTGATCATAGTTTTGTATAACATTATTCTTATTAACTGTACAATCAATTAGTGTGTCAATGAAAGTTGCTAGTTTGTAGTTGAGAATGAATCTGAAGTGAAGCAAAAACAAAACGCCGATAAGGGTTGTGCCTTTGGTTACTGTTTTAAGAAATGGTGCCACGTAGCTGAGCTTTTTCTCCGTGTTAAAAGTCCTTGTGCCATTTTTCTCATCAGTGTCTGCTTTCCGCCATCTCATAGATCCTCTAAATCAGTTCTGTATAGTCGCAAAATCTTTGAGCTCTAGCACAAAAATTGGATTCAGCCTGCACCATGACACAATATAATCCCATAGCTGTACCGTAAAGCCACAATAAACGAATAAATGTTACGCCGATTCGTCTTAATCCCCACATAGCCTACAATATTTGGAACTACAATATTCCGCCTAGCTAGCGCCAAGGAAGTAGGTAACTTATCTTAAATCAACCTCCAAACCATAATATTAACTTTTAGTGGCACCTAACAGTTCCACTCGAACTCTAGACCGAGATCCTCAAACATCATATCCTGAGCCTTTTCTCGCATGCTTCTCACATTGAACAGAACCGATCTTTCCAGAACCCAGCTCCAAAGATCATTACGCAACCCAAAAGAGAACCCCTGCAGCACCAATTTGAGATTGCTCAGTTCGGCAGCTTCAATTGGACGCGAAGGGGGCCTAGTCCATTGAAAAGAAAACACCACTGCACCCCCGTAACCCTCAATCTTCCAATAAACCACAATGATAAGGATTATTTACATTGTTTTTAGTGATGGTAATTTTCTATTAATAGAGACAACCTGAGATCTACTCCCAGAAATGAAAAAAAAAAATCTAAACAGCCCCACCATTATAGCTATACAATAAATAGCATACATGAATGAAAAAAAAGATTATATCAGAAAAAAAGTTCAAAGTTTATATATATATATATATATATATATATATATATTTAAAGTACCTATAGAACATATATGTGTGCAATTTAGCATGGATTATTCTCATCATCTTGTCATTTATACTTTCATTTTTCTCATAAAGTGGGTAAGTTATGTTTTTACCTAGTAAAATAAGGATGGGTTCCAAAAATTAATAGAAAATATCAAAACTACCACTAAAAACCAATGAATGAAAGTGTCTTTAGCATTGAAATTTTCATCATCATCTTGTCATTTATACTTTCATTTTTCTCATAACGTGGGTAAGTTATGTTTTTACCTAGTAAAATAAGGATGGGTTCCAAAAATTAATAGAAAATATCAAAACTACCACTAAAAACCAATGAATGAA
The DNA here is from genome assembly GCA_030844895.1 of Ambrosia x helenae. Taxonomy (NCBI): domain Eukaryota; kingdom Viridiplantae; phylum Streptophyta; class Magnoliopsida; order Asterales; family Asteraceae; genus Ambrosia; species Ambrosia x helenae. The sequence goes on along the minus strand of CM061227.1, from coordinate 67,905,115 downwards.
AGTGTCTTTAGCATTGAAATTTTCATCATCATCTTGTCATTTATACTTTCATTTTTCTCATAAAGCTGGTAAGTTATATTTTTACCTAGTAAAATAAGGAAGGGTACCAAAAATTAATAGAAAATATCAAAAACCAACACTAAAAACCAATGAATAAAAGTGTATTTAGCATTGAAATTTTCATTATCCATCATATGCGTATGAACTTCGACCATGTTAACTGACCGCTATAACCAACATGTGATATTTACAGCTAGACGACTAACCTGCTAAGAACACACAGATGTCATCAGACCCTAATTAGATTAAATGTAAAATTACTCGAATGACATACTATATGAAAAAACTAAATGCCCTGGTTCTATGTAGTACATGTTCTAAGTTATTTTTTAGGTTATTTGATAGATATAAAAATTTGAAATGTGTGCCGAATAAAACAAATACAAAGTTGTGCCAAAGAGTGGTAGAAGATTCAAACAAATCAAACGAATCATTAATTACAATGTATGAGTAGAGAATTCGAAAAAACATAGTTACTTACTGAAATTCATCATAAATGAATAAAAAAGCTTATTAAAGTAAGAAACATGGATGAGAAGAAGAACAATGGGAAAAAAACTTATATGACATCTAAAATAATAATCGGTACACAAATGAACGGGTTCAATGAATTTCTCCAACCATATTAGTAATAATCAAGAAATGAATGAAGACACTGACCTTGATTGCCTCAATAAGGAATCAGAATCGAAAACACTAACGGTCAACAAAAGAAAGGTAAAAATGATTATGGCAAAATATATACTAATAAAAGAATCTAACATTGGAAAGCGTATACTTGAAAACTGACCTTGATCCTCTTCAAACTTACCTAAGAAAAAAATCTTGAAAACTAAGTAGTATTCCAAAATCAGTTGCACAATAACACCATAGTTTTCATCATTATCCCATTTTTAAAACGGTCATTTGGTATATATTTTTTTAATTATCTACAAAAACAACAAAATCGCAAAACAAAGATAACATATTTGAAGAAATATGAGGCATAAGGTTACCTCGGAATTACAAGATTAATCTATTTCACACATTAAAAGATTCTTGAAACATGAAAAGATTCTTCACCTTTAAAAGTATAACTCGTGTTTTTCTTCTTCACTTCTCGTAGAACAGTCTTCTTCCCCTATTACATTGAGAGTAAACTTTATACATAGTCCACTGTAAGTGCTAGAAATACAAATACAAACACGAAACTGACTAAACTAAAGAGGCACTGATTAAAGCATATACCCTAATCCCCTTATATACATACAACAATAAGATCTTTTAGATACTTCTTTAGAACTTGTTTTCTAACAAATTTCAAACTTTTAGCACTTAAATATGCAGACCATTAGATTAAAGCATAAATCCTAATCCCTTTCTATACATACAACATCTATTCAATTCAAAACCATTTGTATAAAACGATAAGTATTACAAATCGTAACAGATCCATTAATAAAATTTGTCAAACTATTACATATTACAAAGTATTACAAACTGTTAAACCTTTGAAAAAAAATTTTAACCGTTACAAATTGGAGACAGATCCATTAAAACATATTTCTCTTAGATTACAAAGCATTACAAACTGTTAAACATAACACATATTAAATCGAAAGCAAAGCGAAAACAAAAACGGCCGAAACACTTGTGAATTGAAACCAATACATAACCTATCTCCAATTGAAAGCAAACCGGGAAAACAAAGAATTGAAACCAAATTCATAAAAGAAATACTCGGCCGAAATACATAAACCATCTATAATTGAAGGAGATGAAGAGGGTAGCGGCTGTTAGAATGAAGGAGATGAAGAGGTTCTAACAGGAGATGAAGAGGGTAGCGGCTGTAAGAATGAAGGAGATGAAGAAGGTAGGGTTTTATAATTCGAGTTATAATCATTGAATACGGATTATGGTCGGGGCGCACAAGTTTTAAGATATGAATTGTATGGCTGACATGTGTCAGCTGAGGTGAAGCCTATGTGGATGCTCTAGTAAAACGCCAGATGTCACCCGAGTTACTCTTTTATTAGGTAGGGTAGATACTCAGGATACTCTTCATGTGAAAGATCCTCAATCTCCACTTCTTCAAATACTGGAGTATCTTGATCATCAGAGTGATTTCCTGCTTCTTTAACTGGAATATCATGAATCTCTTTGTCTTGCATAATTTCTTCTAGAGACTTCTGGACCTGCTTAGCAATCCCTTCAAGTATCTCTTTCGTCACTACAGCAGATACTTGCCCATCTTCAAGATCAGGATCATTGTACTCGATCTTGAATCTCATATCATCATTTTCAAAGATCTCAGGGAATCTTCCAGTTAACTCTATCGTCCAAACTTTCTTCTCAAACATTTGTCTATACAATTTCTTGTCTTCATCAGATAAAGCACGATTTTTTTCATTCTAGAAGATGCTTTGATCTTCATCAACATTCTCACCAGGTGTCTTCTTCGCACTAGATTCACCTTTATCGCCTTTATCTGATTCTCTCTTCTTGAATTTGAATTGTTCAACATCTTGATCATCATCATCTGAATCTTTAGAACTTGATTCTTTATCTTTGTTAGCATCTTTTCCTCCTGCATTATCATCATCATCATCATCATCATCCGAACTATCATCCTCATCATCATCTTCACCTTCTTCATCAGATGTCTCATAATCAACCTTTTCTTCCTCTTTTTCCTCTTCCTCCTCCTCGGTTCCGTTCAACTGTGGCGCTTTGGAGTAAAGATCATCAATCAAATTCCTCATGTCTTTATTTTCAGATTGAATCAACTTGATTTTCTTTGTGTTTCTCTTTCCTCTAGTCTTCAGCGTTTTCTTCTCATCTTCAAGCTGTTTAATATTTGCTTCCATTTCTTCTTGATTTGCTTTGGAAGACAACACAATCTTCAACATAACACTTTCATCTTCTTTCATTTGTCTAATCTCCTCCTGTTGTTGATTAAACGCTTTCATCACATTAGCTATTTGTCGGTTTACAGCTTCTATCACTTCACTTGAAACTGTAACCTGAGGTGTAGATGATTCAGCACTAGGTTTAGCACTTGGTTTAGCAGTCTTCTTCTGAATCTCTTCCAAAGCATTCTTCAATGTAGCAGAAAAGTTTTCAGGATTTAGCTGGGATGCTGATTCAGTTGTAATAACATCTTGAACATTCTTCTTCTTCTTCTTCTTCTTCTTCTTCTGCTTCTTCTTCTTCTTCTTCTTCTTTGTGACTAAGGATGTGACTGGTGATGTAGCTTTGGAGCTTCCAATTGCTGGTACTTTCTTTCCAACAATCAACATATCAGTCTCCCTATTTCTCTTGTTTCTCGGAGGTTCTCTCTTCGACATCTTTTTACCTCTTCCTCTCTTGACTTTGGCACCCGTAACAGGAGAACCTTGAAAATCTTCCATATCACAAGTAAACTCATGTTCCTCATCGGGTAACACTCTAGCTCTCTGCTCTTCAACAATCTTGTCCATAGCTTCAGGTGTACTAATCACAGTGGCCTTGGATTTAGTAACCTTAGTCGTTTCTGTAGCAGAATCTTCATCAGCTAACAAGGTTTTTCTTTTACCCTGACTTTTCACAATTTTCTTCTTGGGTTCAACCTCAACAACCTTCTCCTTTCCTTTCCCTGATTTTGCACCTTTATTGATTACCTGTCCTTTCCTCTTGGCACTTTTATCCACCGGACATAAAGGACTATCAAAATCAGAATCACTATTGTCATGTCTTGCTTTATCTTGTCCTGGATCTTCATAAGCAACCGATCTTAAATGTCCAAACAAATTCTTATAAGGTGGCTTCTCATCATCAGGAACTCCCTTATACACCTTCATCCTATTCAAAGTAGTTTGATTCATGTGAACTTGGTTGACAATCTGCACCAAATCCCTTCTCAACTCTGGATACTTGTTATCAAACACCATTTGCAAAAACCTGGGATACATCAAGAATCTGTCTTTCTTCAAGCCATGCAACACTTCAATCATGTGATGAAAAATCATTCCAGAAACATTGAATGATTTGTTCAAAATTAGAGCCACCACCAAAGAACATAACAACTTTCTCAGCACATCGTATCCACCACTCACTAGTCCGAACACATATAGAATCACATGTAGTAGGTACTTGTACCGGGGACATAACTTTTCCTTGTGCAGTAAACAATCAGTAATTGGACCGTTGTATTTCATCCTTAGAAAACAGTTTCTCTGCTCAGTCCATGAAAGCTCTATTGGATCAGTCGGAGAATCTTGTAGCTGCAACGCCTCTCTGATATCTTGTTCACTAACAAGCACTAACTGTCCTTGAATTCTGCTTTAAATGACAGTTTTGTTCTCCCAGAATGTGATAGAAACTTTCTCCCAAAAATCAACTTGATGATCTTTATATATCGTCATTGGTTTAGCAAGAGCATAAACCACTCTGTATCTCTTCAGGAAGGCGACAATTCCAGAAAATTCTTCATATTTTCCAACTTCTCCAACGTATGCACAGCAGTGATGTTTATCTTCAAAGTTCAATGGTTTTGGTGCTGCCTGCTCTGGAACTTCTTGTTGTGGTTGTTCAGCCATTAAAATCTCTAAAAACAATCAAGCAAACACAAAAATTCGTCAATTCGGATAAATTTTGAAAAATGGTCAAAAAATCATCTTCATTCGACCTTTCGTGGGTTCGAATGAATATGAGTTGTACCGAATGAGCAACAAACATTGTCCATTCGACCTAATAAAGTTCATTCAACCCAATTAAATGGTCGAATGACCTCAGTTCAAATTCAAAATGACTAAATCCATTTCAGACCACAATCAACATAACATTTTGATTATAACAGACTCGAACATGACCGAATAACAATAAACAACCATCAATTTAATAATTATTCAGTATTCGTTTGTTTTTAATTAATTCTAGGGTTTATATAATCGAAATTCTTAATTAGTGATGTTAAACGCTTGAATTTGTGATTTTCTCCCCTAAAACAAATGAATATTGAATCCCATGTTTAATTTGTTCATACAATCAGTAAAAGACCATGAAATTGAAGCTTAGGGTTTGGTTTCTAAAATCAAAGATTCTGAAGTGATTCCGTAGCCATTACCTGTGAAAATGATATGGAAATGATCACTAGAACACAGGGAACAAGAATCAATGGTGTAAAATAAACAAGCAACAAGGGGAGGTTATGATTGAATTTCTGTAACAATGTTTATAGGGTTCGAATGAGCAGACTGTTATATATAGGCATGACTCATTCAACCCTTGCAGGGTTCGAATGAGAAGATTTGATGTTCATTCGACCTAACGAAAGGTTCGAATGAATATCAAATGGTTCGAATGAAAATTTTCCAAACAAACTCTCCCATTCGACCTTTAACTAAGGTTCGAATCAAGGCCAAAGAAACTCATTCGACCTAACGAAAGGTCGAATAAGAAACTGAAAAATGAAATTTTTAACAAATGTCCAATACGATTCCCATTTTGTCATTTTAAACCATTGAAACTTTCAAACTTTCAACATATCTCATTTAAATGATACAAAACTCAAATTGGTCTGACAAACTTCAGAAAATGATCATCATTCACCATCGGTTATCGAAAATAACGCAAAAATGTAAAATCTTTTGGATTTTCTGAAATTATGTTAAAACACACCAAAATTCTTTTTGAGTTTTTATATTTATGAACTAAATCAACAGAAAGCAATAAACTTTTTGTGATTTTCCGGTATGAGGATCATATCAGTTTATGAGAGATCACATCACACCGTTGTTCTATTTCATTTTAACTATACTGACAGTGTAACTTGGCAACTGCTGATATTGTTGTCCACATAAGCTCACATGCAGACCGTTATGCAGTGCTTTAAACTGATACAGCTATGTATAGTATAAACTAAATCACCTATGATTCCCACACACACGACATACTCCCGTATCAAGGAATTTGCACAAAGATTCATTTTAACACGTGATTATGCTGTTTTTATCCGTATTTACAAGGTATGAGGTGTAACACCCCAACCGATGGCGGAAACATCGGGGTGCCACGTATTGATGATTGTTCAGTAGCTCATGGTGAATAATAAATTTCATTAAATGATTTAAATGAATTACATACAATAGTTCTAGAATTTGTACATCAAATCGAACAAAACTATACACATATTTTCAAGAATCAATTCAAATCTTCAAGCAAATAGAACCTGAAACATGTTAAGTTGAAAATGTTTTGGGTCAACAAAAGTTGGTGAGAATTACATAGGTTTTTGATAATTGAATAAAAATGTTGTGCAATTCATGTGTCATGTCAATCTAGTCCATATGTGAGAACATACTAGAAATAAATCGAGTGCATAATCAACCCTGATGACTGTTATAATATGATACATACCATACGCTCATGGTCCACTTGAATATGTTATACGATAACAAACACCCACGCTACCTTTGTAGGAGGCACGTATCCGGGTGGGATTGTCAGTCCAATAGATCTATCAATGTATACCGTCGGCTGATCAATGTTAATGATTATGCTAGAATGGTGCTTACTCTAATCATGCTCAAGACATAATGCAACATAGAAAACACATAGACACATTGATGATTGAATTGCAATGATGATGTTATAAACATGTTTCACCCCAAAAATGGTGATAAATAGAAAAGGGGCTATGTAAAACTCACCTTGGTAAAATGTTATATCTGTTGAAAATAGTGTGTTGCCCAAATGTATCAAGTATCACCCTATAATGAGGTAATAAATATGTCTAAGTCTATCAAGTCTACAAATGTATAAGTTTCTAGGGCTTCGAATTGGGGATAGTCAATTGTTGAACTTATAAGTAAACAAAGGGAAATTTGATAATTAAATAAATGAAAGTCTTTTTATAAAGTTTTAAATTAGGATGTTCAAAATAATGCTTTTGAAGTATAAAAATAATTTTTATAAAATTATTTTCTTTAAAATAGATTATTAAATCTATTTATTAGAATTTACTAATATTTAACTTTAATATTTAAAAATATTAAAATTAAAGAATTATTATTTTAAAAATCATATTTCTGTTCTAAATATTCAGAAATAAATTGTATAAAATTTTGGTGCAAAAATAATAAAAATTGAATTTATTATGATTTAACTATGATTAAATCTAACAAAAATTGATTAAAAATATAAAATAAATGATTTTTCTGAATTAAAAATTATTTCAGTAAAGTTTAACATTGTACAAATATAGGATAATTTTTGTAGGAATTAATAAAATTGTTTTGATATTTTTATAGAATTTTATAAATAAAATGGAATAAACTTGATTTATTTATTAAATATATTAAATAAATAAATTTTTGAAAACTAAAAATTGTATGTTAAACTTTTTCACTAGTTTAACATAAAATAATCTTTGGGGAATTTATAAAAGAGTTTTAGTATTTTAAAACTAATTTTTAAAAAAAGAAACATATAAGTGAATGTATTATATATATAGATCAAAAAGTATAATTGTTGTAGCTGCTGGGGCTCGAGCCCTTGACCAGGGGCGGCCCAAGCATAAGGGTTTACCAACTGGTCTGATGGTCAGTTTGTGTTATATCTCATTTGGTTTTATTTATAAACAAACGTGAAAGCTTCATCTTCCCCAAATAGATTTAGCAAAACCCTAGAAATCTAATAATTCTTAATAACAGATAATAGCTTCTGATTTGTTAGGGCTATTATCTGTTTATAGCCGATAAACATAACCAAGGTAAGAATCATTACCTATGCCGCGTAAAAGATGATGAACGAGCGGTCAAAGAAAAAGTCAAACCGAAGCAATTAAGCGAACAAGATGAACTGAGAGGATAATCGAAGGTTTGTGTGTGTTTTTCGGCACAATTAGACACTGAGGATGATCCCAATTTATAGGAATTCACACGATTTCATAATTTTAGAAGCTTGACCAAACATTAACCTCTACGCGTGATTAGCCTCTCGTATGGAAGGTTTTGATTGCGTTTATTAGTGTATAACACGCGTAATACCCGTCATTTACATATCACAAAGGAATCAGTCAATTATTTCCAATAATAAGATCGATCCTAAGCCGTTTGAATGTTGTTTGTTCGTCTGGTAAGGAGCAGCGATCTAAAACAAGGAGCAGACATGGGCCGTGCATGTGATATATGGTTTAAAGGTTAGGATTAAAACAAAGATGAGTTGTGGCTCGACTGGTTGGTGCGTGTGTGTGTGGGCAAAAGGTCTCCGGTTTGATTCCAGTGTGCAGCAACCCTTTTCTTTTCTTTTTTTTGATTAATCCTAAAAGAGGAGGAGGAGGACAGTGGGCCGGATCAAGGAAGAGGTGGGCTGATGACTTGGGCCGGACACTGGGTTGGGCTTCAGAAAATGTAAAAAGGAAAAGGGGTGTTGGGTTGGGTTAAGGTTTAAATACTTGTGTTGTAGGTTTGGTTTGTTTTATAGGTTTAGGTTTAAAATGTGGGTATTTTTATTATTATCATTATTATTATTATTATTATTATTATTATTATTATTATTATTATAAACTTATATATATATATATATATATATATATAAGTTGTGTGGTCGGAAAATTAAACTTAGGCACATTATGAATGATAGAAAAAAAAATAATATGCGTATTAAACTTTGAAAATTTTTGCGATGTTACAGTCTCCCCTACTTTTAGGAACTTCGTCCCGAAGTTAAAAGAAAAATATCAGGTTTACAATTGGTCAACCACCGGAAACCTTGATAAAATTTCACACTACCTTAATGTACCTGTAAATTCGTGATTACGTTCCGGACCGTAATTACCAATTTACCTTACATTAGGGTTTTGCGTCCTTTTATGACTCTATCGATTGTTGAGCAGGTCTGATAGTCTCCACCAGTCGTTGAGCAGGTGGTAGGGCCTCTCACGACTGTTGGAAAGACATGATGACCTCTACCAATCGTTAAGTAGGTTGTTTGGTAGTCAACTAACTGTTGTACAAGTAAGCAAGTATGATCATAGATATAGCAATCAGTTCACATTCAAACAAGCATGCACACAGATGTTATGATAATATTTGAATTTATTACTTGAATCCAAAAAGTGTCAATACATGTAATTAAAGATAGACATCATTCAAGTGGTGGAGTTTGCTGTTAAGTAGCTGGAGGGTCTCAAGTGGGTTATTTGGAACAGCAAAGGTGTCTGTAGCAGGAATTCGGCAAGCATCCGCAAGATGCCCATACCTTTGACAATTGGTACACTGACGGCATGGCACTTGGGTTGGATGGTGATACTGGCAGGTGTCACACTTTGGTAGCTTCCCTTTGTATTGTTTCCTGTTAGAAGCTGGTGTAGTGAGGTTTACATCAGGATCCCTGGTCTTACGCTTCCGGTTCTTGGTAGTTACCGCGGCCACAATACTTGTTTTCTCGCTTTTCCGAACTAAGGTTCCGTTCTTCATGTGATTTCCATTGCTGTTCCCATTCATTGGGATGACTTGAGCCAACAAGTTAGAAACCAGAGTTGTGATTTGTTGTGCCAATTGTTGAGAAATAATCGTAGCCAGTTGAGCGTCTCCTCCATTGTTGTCGTTAGTGTTGTGGTCGTGGTTGTGGTTGCTGCTCTCTTCTTCATGATTGTCACCACTGTTTATGCGAGTGCTGTGGCGTGGAGACATGATCTGTAAGGGACACAATGAAGTCTCAATGAGGCATGAGATGAATGAGGTAATATAAGGAATGTAATCATTTATTCATTAATTAAAACGAATAAACGAAAACGTTGACTTATCAAAGATTCCAGATTCTAATAACATATGAAGACATGCTTTAGCTTATAAGTGAACACTCATCCCGAGAATTCCCAGGTAGGCATCCGGGTCCCTCGTCTGATTGGGATATATGCGCAATGCCAGCCTAGACAGAAGACTCAGAATACAGGCGTTCACCCTTCCAGATTGCACGTGTTCGTTATTAAGATTTAGAACTTCGACGAGATCTCAAGGGGGTTCAGGTTAAACCTGAGGAATTTGTCCTATTAGTCTAAGAGTAGATCCACTGACGGAGAGCAACCTTCTTGTAAGGATGAAAGTAGGGATAAGGAGTAGGAGTGAGATAGAGAATAGCAAGTAAAAGAAGCAAGTACTTGTTAAATCCTATGGTTATAGACTAGATTATTTTTCTAATAACCTAATTCCCTATAACCATGGCTCTGATACCAATCTGTAACACCCCAACCGATGGCGGAAACATCGGGGTGCCACGTATTGATGATTGTTCAGTAGCTCATGGTGAATAATAAATTTCATTAAATGATTTAAATGAATTACATACAATAGTTCTAGAATTTGTACATCAAATCGAACAAAACTATACACATATCTTCAAGAATCAATTCAAATCTTCAAGCAAATAGAACCTGAAACATGTTAAGTTGAAAATGTTTTGGGTCAACAAAAGTTGGTGAGAATTACATAGGTTTTTGATAATTGAATAAAAATGTTGTGCAATTCATGTGTCATGTCAATCTAGTCCATATGTGAGAACATACTAGAAATAAATCGAGTGCATAATCAACCCTGATGACTGTTATAATATGATACATACCATACGCTCATGGTCCACTTGAATATGTTATACGATAACAAACACCCACGCTACCTTTGTAGGAGGCACGTATCCGGGTGGGATTGTCAGTCCAATAGATCTATCAATGTATACCGTCGGCTGATCAATGTTAATGATTATGCTAGAATGGTGCTTACTCTAATCATGCTCAAGACATAATGCAACATAGAAAACACATAGACACATTGATGATTGAATTGCAATGATGATGTTATAAACATGTTTCACCCCAAAAATGGTGATAAATAGAAAAGGGGCTATGTAAAACTCACCTTAGTAAAATGTTATATCTGTTGAAAATAGTGTGTTGCCCAAATGTATCAAGTATCACCCTATAATGAGGTAATAAATATGTCTAAGTCTATCAAGTCTACAAATGTATAAGTTTCTAGGGCTTCAAATTGGGGATAGTCAATTGTTGAACTTATAAGTAAACAAAGGGAAATTTGATAATTAAATAAATGAAAGTCTTTTTATAAAGTTTTAAATTAGGATGTTCACAATAATGCTTTTGAAGTATAAAAATAATTTTTATAAAATTATTTTCTTTAAAATAGATTATTAAATCTATTTATTAGAATTTACTAATATTTAACTTTAATATTTAAAAATATTAAAATTAAAGAATTATTATTTTAAAAATCATATTTCTGTTCTAAATATTCAGAAATAAATTGTATAAAATTTTGGTGCAAAAATAATAAAAATTGAATTTATTATGATTTAACTATGATTAAATCTAACAAAAATTAATTAAAAATATAAAATAAATGATTTTTCTGAATTAAAAATTATTTCAGTAAAGTTTAACATTGTACAAATATAGGATAATTTTTGAAGGAATTAATAAAATTGTTTTGATATTTTTATAGAATTTTATAAATAAAATGGAATAAACTTGATTTATTTATTAAATATATTAAATAAATAAATTTTTGAAAACTTAAAATTGTATGTTAAACTTTTTCACTAGTTTAACATAAAATAATCTTTGGGGAATTTATAAAAAAGTTTTAGTATTTTAAAACTAATTTTTAAAAAAAGAAACATATAAGTGAATGTATTATATATATAGATCAAAAAGTATAATTGTTGTAGCTGCTGGGGCTCGAGCCCTTGACCAGGGGCGGCCCAAGCATAAGGGTTTACCAACTGGTCTGATGGTCAGTTTGTGTTATATCTCATTTGGTTTTATTTATAAACAAACGTGAAAGCTTCATCTTCCCCAAATAGATTTAGCAAAACCCTAGAAATCTAATAATTCTTAATAACAGATAATAGCTTCTGATTTGTTAGGGCTATTATCTGTTTATAGCCGATAAACATAACCAAGGTAAGAATCATTACCTATGCCGCGTAAAAGATGATGAACGAGCGGTCAAAGAAAAAGTCAAACCGAAGCAATTAAGCGAACAAGATGAACTGAGAGGATAATCGAAGGTTTGTGTGTGTTTTTCGGCACAATTAGACGCTGAGGATGATCCCAATTTATAGGAATTCACACGATTTTATAATTTTAGAAGCTTGACCAAACATTAACCTCTACGCGTGATTAGCCTCTCGTATGGAAGGTTTTGATTGCGTTTATTAGTGTATAACACGCGTAATACCCGTCATTTACATATCACGAAGGAATCAGTCAATTATTTCCAATAATAAGATCGATCCTAAGCCGTTTGAATGTTGTTTGTTCGTCTGGTAAGGAGCAGCGATCTAAAACAAGGAGCAGACATGGGCCGTGCATGTGATATATGGTTTAAAGGTTAGGATTAAAACAAAGATGAGTTGTGGCTCGACTGGTTGGTGCGTGTGTGTGTGGGCAAAAGGTCTCCGGTTCGATTCCAGTGTGCAGCAACCCTTTTCTTTTCTTTTTTTTGATTAATCCTAAAAGAGGAGGAGGAGGAGGACAGTGGGCCGGATCAAGGAAGAGGTGGGCTGATGACTTGGGCCGGACACTGGGTTGGGCTTCAGAAAATGTAAAAAGGAAAAGGGGTGTTGGGTTGGGTTAAGGTTTAAATACTTGTGTTGTAGGTTTGGTTTGTTTTATAGGTTTAGGTTTAAAATGTGGGTATTTTTATTATTATCATTATTATTATTATTATTATTATTATTATTATTATTATAAACTTATATATATATATATAAGTTGTGTGGTCGGAAAATTAAACTTAGGCACATTATGAATGATAGAAAAAAAAAATAATATGCGTATTAAACTTTGAAAATTTTTGCGATGTTACATGAGGCACAGAGGTGTACAAGTCAGCAAATCAATGCTACAAAGTAACATGTGAACTCTACCAAGTTGAGGTCTTATATCAATCATGATTTGCATCAATGAATAGAGACGATGCATCAGATAATCTTTGATTATCATAACACAATTAAAGTTCCTCAATTCGGTAACTTTAGGTTTTGGCATTAAAGCTCTTTTATTAAGATACCCTGCCTGATCTAGGCCCGTAAATCAATACGACAAAAGATTAGATAGGCTATCTCAGATAACAAACAACATAACGACCCGAAACTTCCGAATTTTGTACAAACCCTATCAAATGAAATTACGGTACCAAGACCATATGCCCTTAAGGTGTTCATCCACATAGTAAATAGTTTGATATGTATGTATCAGGCATGCAATAATAAGCCTACGAAGCCTATCAGCACATCACACAAAGTTAACACTTATCAAGCATTTAACTTTTTATTTCTTTAGCATGCGATAAATCCTCACTAATGTACTATCATTTCCTCTTTTTCTCCAGGAAAAATTATTTTTGATTTTCTGATTTTATGGGTTTTCAAAATTTTCAATGTTTTTGGTTTTTCTGAAGAAAATGCTCCCCCTGAAATTAAAAACATATTTTTGGATTTTTAATTTTGAAAAACATAAAAACAAAATAAAATTGATAAACCGATGTGAAGATCAGTCTTGTTTTTCTTTAATACCATTAGCTTTAAGTAAAAATTCAAATCTTGATTTGTCAAACGCTTTGGTAAAAAGATCAGCTCTTTGATAGTCAGTGTGGATTTTGACCATGTCAATCAGACCTTTAGCATAGCAATCACGAATGAAGTGATACTTAATTCGAATATGCTTAGCCATAATGATTTACAATGTCTTTAGTGAGTGCAATGGCTGCTTCATTATCGCAATGAATGGGGGTTTTAAGAAATTGCAAACCGTAGTTGCGCATCTGCTGTTGAATCCATAAAATCTGTGATCATCAACTCGAGGCTGACACATATTCGGCTTCACATGTAGATAGTGCAACTCCTGTCTGCTTTTTACATTGCTAGGTCACGAGCATGCTCCCCAGAAATTGACATCCAACCGTTGTGGATTTAGCATCAATATCGCATCCGCCAAAATCTGCATCACTAAAAGCAATAAAGTCAAAATTATCATCATTAGGGTACCATAGTCCACGCGAGGGACAACCCTTCAGATATCGTAGGATTCTCTTGACAGCTGTAAGGTGACTCTTTTTCGGCTTCGATTGAAATCTAGCACACATGTCGCAAACATTATATCTGGCCGGGATGCAGTCAAGTACATCAAAGATCCAACGATGGCTCTATATGTAAAGGGGTCTGTGAGCTCCCCCTTAGCATCAACTCCAATCCTGTGATTAGGTTGTATGGGAGTATCAATTGACTTCGAATCCTCCATCTGGAATCAGCTCAAGACTTCGGAAATGTATTTTGTCTGGTGGATAAAAATGCCCGTTGGCAATTGATCCACTTGCAATCCCAGAAAGAATTGCATCTCTCCCATTGAGCTCATCTTGAACTTTTCCTGCATAATCTTTTCAAATTCCTTGCATAAAAGTTCATTAGTAGAACCAAATATAATGTCATCAACATATATTTGCACAAGATATGTGCTGAGCTCCTCATACCACTGTCTTGGTGCTTTGTTCAACTTGTAGACCTTATCCCGGTGGATAGGATCCTCAAAACCTAGTGGTTTCCCAACATACACTTCTTCCTTGACCACACCATAAAGAAAAGCACTCTTTACGTCCATCTGATACACCTTAAATTTCATATAAGAAACATACGCAAGAAACATTCGGATTGCTTCAATGTGCATAGACTTCATTGTAATCAATCCCTTCTGTTTGACGAAACCCTTGAACAACCAATCAAGTTTTGTTTCTGACAATTATGCCTCAATCATCTTTCTTGCACTTAAACACCCATTTTGTGCCAATTTTCTTTTTGTCTGGTGGTAAATCTGTCAGCGTCCAGACTCCGAGTTTCTGAAATTGTAATAATTCCTACTGTATCGCTTCAACCCATGATTCGTCTTGTAAAGCATCCTTGTATGTTCTTGGTGCAACCTGCGAAACATAACAAGCAAAAGACCAATCATTTTGACAACCTGATTTCTGAATTTTAGCATACAGGGCAAGGGCTCCAATGTTATCATGTGAAGTTGCACGTCTGAGTTGACCTCTTAACCTGTTCTAGCGGGTAAATCTGATGAATTCGAGGATTCCGGATGATCAGGAACAGGAATCACCGCTTGAACCTTCACATTCTCTGCCAACTCCAGATCATTACTCGTATTCGATGAAGATGGAATATCTAGATTAGGGTTCACTAGTGATGATACTGTAGCATTATCCATGACCGCTTCACTAGTAACTTCTTCCTCATCTTCCGACTAAGAAGAATCAAGTGTTGTTGAAGCTTCCTGGAAAATTTCTTTTGCAACTATAGGAGCACTGGTATCATCAGAAGCTGCTGCTGGAAGAGTTACGGTGATCGGACGCACTAACGATGAAGTTATTGCATTCTAACACTCGTAATATAATCGTAAACCAGCTTCTTCAACCAAGCTTTCTAGATTGAATGACTCAAAGAGTTCTTTGTAGTCAAACATCCAATCGTGTTGGGTTCAGTTGAGACCACAGTTACCAGAAAGAAGACCTTTGGTAGTATATGTTATGTTTTGTAAGCCAAGGGGCTAATATTGTAATTACTCATAGTTTCTAGGGTTTTTATTGTGGGCTGCGTACTTATGTAAGGGCCCTGCGTACTTGAGTCAAGTACGCAGGCCCATCAACGTGGCCTATATATAGAACAGTAGTGTGCAGCTCTCATTTTAGGGTTTTTGGTTATCTTGATAGCACAAGAAGGTCAGTGGGGCGTATTTGATGTTTTCCATGGTGTATCAACGTGTTTTATCTTTAATAGAAGTCTGATTCTGTTCATCTTGTGTGTCAGTTTTTCATAGATTATCTAGTATCTTTGTGTTAATAAGATTTATCACTTAAACGCCTAATCAATAGGTGTTTCTGAGTGTTATCAATCATTTGCACTTAGCAGATCTAGAATTTGGGATTTACAATTTGGTATCAGAGCCTTCGTGCTCTTGATTGTATTTGTTTAAGATACCAAAACCCTCATCTAGTTAGTTTCTTGAAGTTTTATAAAACTTTCTTCTATGTTTTTATCAAAAATGTTTCTGAAATGGTTTAGTTTTTATGTTTTTAAAATGTTAAAAGGTGTTTGTTATTAGTAGACAAATTATCCAAGCATTTCAGATCAGTTGAAATAGTTTTGGATAAGATCAGATTGATTTTGAGTAAGTTTTGTTTGAAGAATATCAGACAACTGGGCGTACTTAGCTCTTAAACAACCTATTTGGTTCTTGTTTTGCGTACTTGGATATTCAAGTCTTCAAAACTTTAAAATTTCTTTGTCTCTGCGTACTTAACTAGGGTTTTTGCGCACTTAATAGAAAATCCCTAGTTATCTGCGTACTTCTTATAACTGTGCAATCTTTGTGTACTTAACTAGGGTTTCTGCGTACTTACAAAGAAAACTCTAGTTATCTGAGTACTTGTCACAACAGCGTGTTTGTCAAAGATTGCGCATTTATTTGGAGACGAGAAATTGACCGTGTACTTGCTGATGTTTCAGGTTGCCGTGTACTTGTTTGTGTGAGTTGATCTTTCTGCGTATTTACCAAAGGAGACTTTGGGAGAAAGTGATTTAGTCTTCTACGACTTTATCACGGTGTACTTAATTCGTGTGTTCTGGTCATTACTCTGCCTGATGTTCTTGTGCCATCAGATTATCAGACCATTTTAACTACGTATTAGACTTCTGGACTGCGTACTTAGAACATTGGACTTACAATTGGACTTAAACTTTAAAATCAAACTTAAAATCTACTTAAAACAATGTCTGGTAACAATAACAATCTAACCATGAATCCTATAACCGAAGCTGAATTGGAAACTGGAACCATTACTCGCATCCCTAAGTTGATGGGTGCACAAGACTATGGAACATGGAAGAACCGCATGAAAGCGTTTTACTATGTGAATGACTTTACTCAATGGGTCTCAGTCCAACTAGGACCACACATTCCTATGAGAACCACAGCTGTAGGGAGGAGTTCAATCCTGATCCCTCCACCTACACTGACCTTGATAAGCAGCTGCTGCAGAGTGTTAGGACAAAAAGGATCGGTGAAACCACTTTTGCAAACCTTAGTCTAATTCACTTCTGTCAAAATATTCTAAGTATAGAACTGCTGAAGAAGGAAGATCAAACTGCTGAAGAAGAGATTCCACAAGTGCTGAAGAAGAAAAGTCATCAGAAGTTCTGAAGTTCAAACCAGACACTTCTACTAAAGAACTACTTTAGACAAACTACTCATCAGTAGTTTGTCATTCATCAGTACTTATGTGAAGATCTTTTCCACCGCCTTTTTGTATCAGTAGTTTATTACTTTAGTATTACTTTTACTTTATGTACAAGTTCCAATGCTGCAACTTGTTTCTGAACTTGCTTTTTGGCAAGGTTCATGTATTCGTAAAGTCTATAAATAGAAGGGTTCATCCCTCTGTTTTAGACATTGATTTTAATACAGAAATCCTTCAACACATATTATTATTATTATTATTTCCATTTCATATTTATTGAGAATCTGTCTAAGTGTTTCATTCTCATTCAATACTTAGATTCTCAATAAATACTTATCATTTATTAGTTTTTCAATCCAGGGGGAGTTATAACTCCTGTTGATAAGTGTAGCTTTAAACTCATAACATTCTGCTGTGCTATCACTAATCAAGAACTTGCTAAACACCTAAGTGTTCACTAGCAAGTTCACTCAAAAGAGCAATACTGATCCAACAATTGGTATCAGAGCACTGGTTTATCTGATCACATATCAATCTAACACATTGAGAATCAGACACGGGCTCTTATTGATACTCAATAAAGGATTATAAGCTCACTTTTATCAACATCCATCACTTTAAGAGATGTTTGACAAATCAATACTCTTTAAAATGGATCCTCATAATACTGGTTCTACCAATAAACCTGCTATGCTAGTAAGAAATGAATATAACATCTGGCAAAGGAGAATGGCACATACATTATCACAGACCAACACAGGTTGCTGGAAATCTATGATATATGGTCCTCATAAACCAGTAAACATTAATCTTGAAACTAAAGAAGAGATTACAAAAGACCCAAAAGACTATACAGATGATGATTTCCTAAAACTTGAGCTTGATGCTAAAGCTTTCTCTATGTTGGAAATGACACTCCCAAATGAAATCTACTCTGGCCTATTACATTGTGATAGTGCCAAAGAGCTTTGGGACTGCCTCAAAGAACAGTTTGGAGGAACTGAAGAGGTGATTGCCAACACCAGAGAAATCCTGGCTCAACAATATGAAACTTTTGCTCACATTAATGGGGAAACTTTAACACAATAATTTGAATGATTCTCCTCATTAATATCTGAGCTAAAACTAAATGGTAAGACCTACACAACTGTATCTATGCTTCATAGATTTTTAAGGTCTTTACCTAAAAAATGGGAAACATACTCTATAGTCTTAAGATCTTCACCAGACTTTAGCTCCCTCACTCTTACAAAACTTCATGGGAGATTACTTACTTTTGAAAGAGAAATTGATCAAAAGAAAAAGTTATAAAGTTCTGGCAAAACTGCTGATGACTATCTACCAGGTAGTACAGCACTATTGGGACAAGACTCACCAACTTGTTCAAATAGTTTTGGATCTTTTGAC
This sequence comes from Ambrosia x helenae, assembly GCA_030844895.1. NCBI lineage: Eukaryota > Viridiplantae > Streptophyta > Magnoliopsida > Asterales > Asteraceae > Ambrosia > Ambrosia x helenae. The sequence goes on along the minus strand of CM061227.1, from coordinate 67,886,381 downwards.
CATATTGACATAACTGCTGGGATCTCATCTGAAAGATCATTCCCAGGTTATGACAATAATGATTTTGGTCAAACTGCTGATAACATGTGTTTTATCATGGATGATTTAAATAATTTCAGCAGTGATGACCTAGAAGAAATGGATATTTTGCACCAACTGGCCATGTTAAGTTTAAAAACAAATAAATTTTACAAAAGGTCAGGAAGGAAGTTTCCAGGACTCAACAGTTCAACAAAAATTGGTTTTGACAAATCTAAACTTAGATGTCACAAGTGTCAAAAGTTGGGACACTTTGCTAGAGAGTGTAGAAGCTCTGGCTTTAACCAATCTCAGTCTGGAAACAATTTTAACCCCAATTATAACAAGAATAATGGAACATAAGGGAGTGCACATTTTGTACAGGCACAAGCTCCACAACACCAATATGTGCCACAAGTACAATATGTACAGATGCCTACTCAACAGATGCAGAGCCAACAATCAATCCCTCCCTTTCCAGCTGCTCAACAACCTCCACAGCCTCAGCAACCCTCTCAACAAAGTTTATTTACTTCATGGTATGTTGACTGGAGCAGTCTTCCTTTTGACACCACAGAGTGTAATCCTGATGCAGACAACAAGATGTTTGACATCAACTGGGGAGAGCCTGACAATGGCAGAAAGAACTTTGCCTTAATGGCATTTGAGGGATGCACCTCAAAATCTGCCTTGTCACAGGTATCAAAAGAATCTTTGACAAAACTGTGTTCAAATTCTTGCAAAGAATCTTTTGCTCTCATAAGAGAGACTAATGTGCACTTACAAGGAAAAGCAAATGACTTTGAGAGAAAATTCACTCAGATGAAATGTGATTTGGAAAGAAAACTTTCTGCAAAAACAAAAGAAGTTTCTAAATTAACTAACACTGCTATTGAAACCCAAGCACAAATTAAAATCATGATAAATGACCTAGGAAATGTCAGACAAGAGCTTGCTGACACCAAGGTCACATGTGAAAAATGGGTTGAATCTTGTAAGGGGTACCAATTATTGCTAAACAAACAAAGTGCTTCAAATGTTAGGTTTGGCATAGGGTACAATCACACTGAAACACCAACAGATTTTTCCCCCAAAACTACTGAAGATGGGAGAAAAATTGTTTCAGGTGAAACTTCTGAAGAGGAAGAATGCACATCTTTCCATGAGAACTTTCTAAAAACTCACAAAGAAAGTTCTTCAGAAGTACTGATTAATTCTGACTTTAAGCCATCAGTAGTTTCAACTACATCAGGAGTTGAGAACCTGAAAACTACTGATGACCTAAAACCAATCAACACAGTCAGAAACTTGTCTTTGAAAGAAAAGACAAAAGAATGTGAAATCTGTGGTCTGTTCAACCACAAAACAGAATTTTGCAGATATAGAAAAGGTATTCAGTTCAACAAGAAAAATCAACAACTGGTTGTGGGAAAACAAATCAAAAATGATTTTGTAAAAACTTTTTCTCCCAAGAAACAACAACCAGTAAACACCTTTTCTCAGAAAAAGACAAAATCTCAACAAAGATCTTTTTCTCAAAATTCTCTTTCAGTAGTTAGACCTGAATCATCAGCAGTTTCACAAACTGCTGAGATTAAAGATCTCATAAACTTGGTACAACTACTGATGACCAAAGTTGATGGTGGTCCTCAAAAGGATACCACCATTGTTCTTAATGAAAAATCCATTGCCAAAAAGACATGGATTTCTCAACTTGGTCAAGAACAAACTGTAAATGTTCTCAAGAGCAAACCCAAAGCCAAACTGGCTTGGGTTCCTAAATCTAACTGATTTGCTATCTTGTGCAGAGAGTTTCCAGAGGCTTAAATAGCATTTGGTATATAGACAGTGGAGGCTCAATGCACATGACAGGATGTAGATACCTGATAAACAATTTTATCAGTCAAAGAGATGGACCTGTATCCTTTGGGAACAATGCTAAGGGATATGTGCTAGGACGTGGCAATGTCTCCTCTAGCAAAATACAGTTTGACAAGGTCAATCTGGTTAAAAACCTTGAGTACAACTTGCTGAGTGTTTCTCAAATGTGTGATAAAGGATATTCTTCCTTTTTCACAAAAACAGCATGCAAGATCATATCACCAGAAGGCCAGAAGTTGATAGAGAAGATTATTGAAGATCATACTTTGTTAATAGCCAAAAGATGTGGCAATGTCTATGCAGTGGACATTGAAAAAGACAAAGTACTGAACAACACTGCCTGTTTCTTCTCAAAGACATCAACTTCAGAAACTGATCTCTGGCACAGGAGACTTGGCCATGTGAACTTTAAAACCATAAATAAAGTCACAAAAATGGGCTTGGTCAGAGGTCAACCCTTAAAAGTATACCAGTGTGAAGAACACTGTGTATCCTGTTTAAAGGGAAAACAGCATATGTCCTCCTATAAGTCTATTGAAGAATCAAAAACAACTGCATGTCTTCAACTACTCCATATGGACTTATTTGGGCCTGTAAAAATCATGAGCCTTGGTAAGAAGAAGTACTGCTTAGTCATCATTGATGACTACTCAAGATTTACATGGGTATTCTTCTTATTTTCCAAGGATGAGGCTGCTGAAATCATCAAGTTCTTCATTCTACAAGTAGAGAAGCAATACTCTCTACCTGTCAAAACCATTAGAAGTGATAATGGGACAGAGTTCAGGAACAAAACTCTGGATGAATTCTGTTTGTCTAAAGGGATTATTAGACAATTCAGTGTTCCCATAACTCCTGAACAAAATGGTGTGGTAGAAAGGAAGAACAGAACTTTAATAGAAGGAGCAAGAACAATGTTAGCTGATTCTGGCCTACCATTATATTTTTGGGCAGAAGCAGTTAACACATCATGTTATGTTCAAAATAGAGTTCTTATTGTCAAGAGACATTCAAAGACTGCCTATGAAGTTCTTCATGGCATGAAGCCCCTTATCTCCTTTTTCAGGGCTTTTGGGTGTCAATGTTTCATCTTGAACATTAAGGAATCTATTTCAAAGTTTGCTGCCAAAGTTGATTCAGGTTACTTTCTTGGTTATTCTTCAACTAGAAAAGCCTACAAGGTTTTTAACTCAAGAACCAGGATAGTAGAAGAAACACTGAATGTCAAGTTCAATGAGTCAAAACACACTCTCATTCCAGCACATCCTGCTGAACTTTTTGACCTTTACAGCTTCCACTTTGGACCTGAAAAGACTGTCACTTCATCCAAACCTACTTATTATGGTGATCAAAGGTTTGATGATGAGGATCCAGCACCATGGACTCCTCAAACAGTCATTAAGTCAACTTCAAAACCATCAGAAGTTTCACAAACTTCTGATTCAACAAATACTGAGGAACAAACTCAAACATTTGCTTCAGCACCTGCAACTATTGAAGACACTGAAACTGCTGAACCAGATATAATAGACCTCAGTAGTTTGTTTGAAGAACATGAGCCACCAACACCTGTCAGTGGTTTACAACAACTGATCGAACACAAAGACCATCCACTTGATCAAATCATGGGTGATATTGCATCAGGTGTTCTTACAAGAAACCAGCTTTCCAACTTTTGTCTCTTTTCAGCATTTATTTCACAGTTGGAACCAAAGAAGTACCAGGAAGCCCTCAAAGACAACAACTGGGTGCAGGCAATGCAAGATGAATTGCTTCAATTCAACAAGCAACAGGTTTGGGAAATCTGTCCCTTACCACCAAACAAGCAACCAATTGGCACAAGATGGATTTTCAGGAACAAACAAGATGAAGCTGGTATTATAATAAAGAACAAGGCAAGACTGGTAGTACAAGGTTACTCTCAAGAAGAAGGAATTGACTATGATGAAACCTTTGCTCCAGTTGCAAGGCTTGAAGCCATCAGGTTATTTCGGGCCTATGCCATTTCCAACAAAATAAAAGTTTATCAAATGGATGTTAAGAGTGCATTTTTGTATGGAAAGATAAAAGAGGAAGTGTATGTTTGTCAGCCACCTGGGTTTGAGGATCCTTCTCATCCTGAGTGGGTGTACAAACTAGACAAAGCTCTTTATGGGCTCAAACAGGCTCCAAGAGCCTGGTATGACACACTTTCAACCTTTTTACTCAAAAATAACTTCACAAGAGGTGCCATTGATAAAACTCTTTTCATAAAACATGTTGGAAATCATGTCTTACTTGTTCAAATATATGTTGATGATATCATTTTTGGTTCAACAAACACAAAATTGTGTGATGAATTTAAGAAACTCATGCAATCAAAATTTGAGATGAGTACAATGGGAGAACTGCAGTACTTTCTAGGATTGCAGATTAAACAACAAACAAATGGAACTTTTATACATCAATCAAAATATGTTAAAGAATTATTAAACAAATTTTCTTTACAAGACTGTAAATCATGTTCCACTCCCATGACACCAACTACACAAGTTGAACCAGATGATCAAGGAAAACAGGTTGATCAAACCATGTATAGATGTATGATAGGTTCCCTTTTATATCTAACTGCTTCTAGACCAGATATTATGTTTTCAACATGTGTCTGTGCTAGATATCAATCAGCTCCTAGGGAATCACACCTTATTGCAGTCAAAAGAATCTTTAGATATCTGAAAGGAACTCCAACTCTTGGAATTTGGTATCCTGCTTCAAGCAATACCAAGTTATCAGCTTTTTCAGATAGTGACTATGCAGGGTGTAAAATGTCAAGAAAATCAACATCTGGTGGTTGTCAATTCTTAGGAAACTGTCTAGTGTCCTGGCAATCAAAGAAACAAACATCTGTTGCAACTTCAACTGCTGAAGCTGAATACATTGCAGCTGAAAGTTGTACATCACAGATACAATGGCTCCAATATCAACTTCTTGATTATGGAATCAAAGAGACCAAGACACCATTGCTTGTAGACAGCAAATCTGCCATTAGCATCATTCAAAATCCTGTTCAGTTTTCAAAGACTAAACACATTGAAATCAGGTATCATTTCATAAAAGATTGCTATGAAAAGGGCAAGATTGAAGTGAAACATGTAGCAACAGCTAATCAAATAGCTGACATATTCACTAAACCCCTTGACACATCAACATTTCAGAAGTTAGTATCCATGCTAGGGATGCTAAATTTGTAAGTGTTTCTCTTTACTTTTTTGCACAAATTTTTTATTTTTCACTTACATCTGTTTTCAAAAATTGAAAAACTTCTGAAAAACAAACAAGAGAGAAACTACTGATGAACAAAACATCAGTATGGGGATATTTTCTGAAAAATGATTAACTTCTGATAAAACAACCTTCAGAAGTTATGAATAAAGTATTTATAAAGCATTTCTCATCAGCTGTTCAAAACTACTGAAGAGAAAGTGGGAACTACTGATGAAAATAATTCTTCATCAGCAGTTTAGTCAAAAAGGGCAAATCAGATTTTTCCCACATCAGAAGTTTGACCTAGGCGGTTTAAAACTTCTGATAAAGAAGTTTTGACCTAGGCGGTTTAAAACTTCTAATAAAGAAGTTCTAGGCGGTTTAAAACTTCTGATAAATACCTTTATCAACACTTATCCATTCAAAAACAAAAATTCCCTCCTTCTCTCTCAAGAAAGCTCTCAAACCCTAAACCTGCAAAAACACTGTTCGATTCATACACACACACAAACCACATGGCTTTAGTTCTTAAACAGGGACACAATCTCAGAGCCTACTTAGAAAAACAAGAAGGCTGGTCCCAATACGATGAGATCATTGATCTCGTCGTCAAATCCCAATATTTCACCGCTCTCACAATAGACCCACCAATACATCCTGAAACTCTCAATGAGTTCTGGGCTAACGCTGAGACAGTGATGGTGGACGATGAGGTTATCTCTCTCAACTCAACAATCAAAGGGAGACAAATGGCCATCACGCCGGCCACACTTGCAAACAGACTGGGGTTGAATGATGTAAATGCCCCTGAAAAGTTTGAAAACTCTACAATCCACCTAACCATGACTGAATGTGGTTATCAAGGTACTCTCTCACAAGCTACGATCTTTAAAAAGTATTTTGAACCAAAATACAAACTTTTGTTTCATTATATAATTATGTGTTTGAGTCCTAAAACAGGGTCTTATGACCAGATGCCCTCAACCTTTCAACCAATTTTTCATTCCATAGTGAATGAAACAAATTTCAGGGCATCAAAACTTTTCTTTAATGAGTTGGTGTTACATCATAATAACACTAAAAAGAAGTTTTTGTTATATCCAAGGTTCATTATGCAATGCATAATAAAAGAACTGGGTGATGAGGTGCTTGTGGGTAAAACTGAAATTTTGAAACCCTTAACCTCACAAGCATACTCTAGGCACAACAAACAGGCTGCCTGGCCAGAAGATGACCAAGGGGAACCAGAACCAGTCCCCATGGAACCCTTATCTTCCAAACCTACACCCCAAAGGCCAAGAAACCCAAGGTACAAAAACAAAAACCCACCAAACCCAAAAGAAAAGCTGTTCAGGAGGTTAAGATGCCTGAACAACCTATTGTGCAATTTGCACTTCTTAAAGATGTGACTGAAACATCCTCTCAGTCTCATCCATCTCAAACCCCACCAAGAGCACCAATTACAATTATTTTCAAAAGAAAAAGACTTAAGAAAACCATTCCTATTGATGCTTCTTTTGAAACTGCTGAACCCACTGCCCAAACTACTGAACCAGCACCCCAACTTTCTGAACCAGATTTTGAAATAGCCAAACTTCTCTCTGGGCTAAAAGAGAAAGTCCCATCTACACATGTCAGTCCCCAACAACCACATCAAACAGGGGACATAGCCTCAGAATTTGACATGGATGTGGACACTCAAAGCCCTAACCAAAGAGATGAGGATGAACCACGGTCTCTAAGCCCAAACTTAGAAACTCTTGGTACTTTTGAGGCTGCTACTACTCATTTACCAGCTAGTGGTGGATCTGAGGAAAGAAGCAACATAGCTAAGACCTCAACTGTGGCAACAACTGATGAAGGCTTAATGCCTGAGGTTGGAAATCCTCTGAACCAAGAAAAAGAGGTACATGAGACAACTGAGTTGGGCTCAGCTCATGATGTAACTGATACAGTCCTCATTGAGGATGTAATCAGGGATTCAGATGATTCCATTGACTTGGATGATGTTTCAAAACACCAAACTACTGAATTGACGGCTACAAGTGAAGGTCCTGCACCTGGTGTATCTATGCTCAAGAAGCTAGTCACACCAGATCAGGTTAACGTCCACTTAATCCCTGATTCCCCTAGAGTGGCATCTTCTGTACAACAAGAAGATCAACCAAAAACACACCCCTCACTACAAATGCCTACCCAATTCCCTGGGCAAACAAGCATAGACATGAACCAGCTATGCAGCCCAGATGGTCCCTTATACCACATGATGAACACCCTCATCAAGAATCACTTCCAAACATACACAGCTAACTTGGAGCTGTCCATAAAGAACCAATTTAGGGTGATACAGACAAAGATGAATGATCTGTCCAACAAGATTGACTTCAACAGCAAACAGATTGCTAATCTTACAGGTCAGTTCTCCCAAGCTTCAACTTCAAAAACTGATGAAGCCAAAAAGGGGGAGAAAACTAAGGAACCTATGGAGTCACTTGAAGCCAGAAGAAAGGCAAGAGTGGCTATCCTAGACAGAGATCAAGCCAGAAAAGAAAAACTGGCCCAACAATTTGGTGTCTCTATTCAAGAAGTAAAAGATGCTGAAAAGTCTGATGAATCCCAAGGGCACAATGAAGAAACCTCTGATGGACAAACTTCTGATGAAGAATCAGAAAGTATTGAAGACAATCCTTCAGTAGTTGACAAACCTTCAGTTGTTGTCAACCCATCAGATGTTAACACTTCCAAAACTCAAACTGCTGAACAAGAGCCTTCCAGATTAACTGAACCTATTCAACCAACTCCTGTTCCTCCTAGGCCTATTACAACGGTTACCACAATGACTGTACTAAACCCTTCTCCAATCTCTCAATCAGTAGAACTTCTTGAGAAGAGTTTAGTGGCAGCTCAGAAGAAAGCCAAGGAAGATCTGATTTGGAAAACACTGGAAGGAAGGGATGACTTAGACTTAAGCCTGGATGAAAAGCTACAGGCTTATGAAGCTGAACTTCAAAGGCAGGCTAGCCCAGACAAGATTGCTGAGGAAGATAAAAGACATCAACTGATGTCTTATATTACTAAGAACAGCAAGATCAAAGCCCACACATTAAAGAGACTCTCCATGGAAGAGCTAACAAGAAGAGCTCAACTTATTGTAGACAAACTTGCAACAAGTAAAGATACAAAAGCCAAGAGAGCTCAGATGATAGAAGAGTTAGTAGCAAATGGTTATGGTTCAAAAGCCTCTGTGTCCAAATGGAAAGAAGAAAGATTAGTGGAAACTTATAGAAAATATAAGGCTGCAAGGGCTGCAAATCCAGAGAAGTTTCAAACTGCTGAAGTACCAACTTCAGTAGTTAGAACTTCTGGTGTTCAAAGAAGACCAGCTACTCAGAAGAAGAAATCAGAGGAGAATGTGAAGACTGATTTCAGAATGGTACTACTAGAAGGAAGTACAGTAGTCCATTCTGACTTTGACATAGAAGAAAAACCTCTGATCACACAATTCAGGGATCCTTCCACCTTTGCCTACCAAATTCAGAAAACCATCAAAGACAAACTTCACACTAAGGTAGTTACTGAACATCATTTACCAACCTTTCAACTACCTAATGTGATGCAACAACAACAAGGAAGTGAATCCCACCTGAGAGTCACTGAAGTTGAAAACATCCAACACTCAGGAGAAACCCAGGGTACCACCATGGTTCCCTACACTTTAGACTTTGACAAGTCTAAAGTACCTATCATCAGATGGTCCTTTACTGATAGCAACTCAGTACTTGTGAAAAGAAGAGATCAGACAAGCAGGGTCTATAAGTCGATGAATGATCTGAAGAAGCTATCAACTCAAGACTTGCTTACAATCCAACATCTAGAACCACAGAAAGGATCTCTCACTGATGATTAAATGAACCAGCTGAAGAATTCCATGTTCAAAGGAATATGGAAAATTGTGAAGGACAGAAGAGAACAATAAGGAATTAGTAAGGTTTTGGCTTCATCAATCCAGGGGGAGATTGTTAGGACAAAAAGGATTGGTGAAACCACTTTTGCAAACCTTAGTCTAATTCACTTCTATCAAAATATTCTAAGTATAGAACTGCTGAAGAAGGAAGATCAAACTGCTGAAGAAGAGATTCCACAAGTGCTGAAGAAGAAAAGTCATCAGAAGTTCTGAAGTTCAAACCAGACACTTCTACTAAAGAACTACTGAAGACAAACTACTCATCAGTAGTTTGTCATTCATCAGTACTTATGTGAAGATCTTTTCCACCGCCTTTTTGTATCAGTAGTTTATTACTTTAGTATTACTTTTACTTTATGTACAAGTTCCAATGCTGCAACTTGTTTGCAACTTGTTTCTGAACTTGCTTTTTGGCAAGGTTCATGTATTCGTAAAGTCTATAAATAGAAGGGTTCATCCCTCTGTTTTAGATATTGATTTTAATACAGAAATCCTTCAACACATATTATTGTTATTTCCATTTCATATTTATTGAGAATCTGTCTAAGTGTTTCATTCTCATTCAATACTTAGATTCTCAATAAATACTTATCATTTATTAGTTTTTCAATCCAGGGGGAGTTATAACTCCTGTTGATAAGTGTAGCTTTAAACTCATAACATTCCGCTGTGCTATCACTGATCAAGAACTTGCTAAACACCTAAGTGTTCACTAGCAAGTTCACTCAAAAGAGCAATACTGATCCAACACAGAGAGATCACAAGGCTTATGGTGCTCTCACCATTGCTTTGTCAAATGATGTCTACAACATGTTCGAAGAGTATGCTTCTACTCATGATTTTTGGTTTGCACTGAGTGAGTACTATGAGGGAAATGTTGAAATGCGCCCAAATAAGCAAGATATGGTTCAAAAGGAATATGATATGTTTGGGAGTGCTCGTGGTGAGAGTCTGAGTTCACACATCAACAGATTCATGAACATGCTGACAAAAATGAAGAAAGCAGGTATACCTGTTAACAACAGAAACTCAATCAAGAAGCTACTTGACTCACTGCCCAAGGAATGGAGTCTACAGTGTATGATGATCAGGAGAGAATTTCTGGATCCGCAATCCACTCTGGCTGATCTCATTAACACACTCAAGTCCTTTGAAATGGCCATAACCAAGAGAGAAATGAATCAAACTGCACCAAAAGTCACTGCAAGCAGCTCCCTGAAAAATCTGGCTCTAATGACTTCAACCGGTATAATTGGTTTAAGTTCGGCTCCAGTGTATGTGGACTCCGTTGGTGGTGGAAGCTCTAGCTCCGGAAAGGCAGTGTCTTACCCTGAGAAGATAGCAAAGACGTTCAATCCACAGACCACAAAGCTTGCTACCGAACATGTTGAACTATTTAACACGTTCATGAGCAGCTTTGAAGCTCTAAAAACCGGTGAGCTTAAGAATGAGACGATGTCTCCAGAAGATATGTACCAGGTTGATCCAGATGACATGGAAGATATGGATCTTAAGTGGCAGATGGCTATGATTACTTCGAGGGTGAAAAGATTTCAAGACATGACTAGGAGGAGAATTGGAATGGGTAAGGCTGGTTTCGACAAGTCAAAGCTTCGATGTTATAACTGCAAGACTCTTGGACATTTCAAATATGAATGTCCCAATCTAAATCAAGCTGAAATCAAACCTGCTAAAAGAATGGTGGCAATTACTGATGGAACCGAGGCTAATGAGAAAGATCCGCAGAAAGCACTGGTGGTTGAAGACTTTGACTGGGGAGAGGAGGCAGCAGCCGCTGAAGCAGATGTAAACAAAGCATTGATGGCTAAGATCTTCACCAAATCCACAAATGGTGTGAACTCTTTGGAAGGGTCGTCAGTGGGTATGCCAAAAGGTGGAATGCTGGAGAATGCTGGTGTAAAGGGAGTATTGATCACTAAGAAAGGTAAAGGAGAAGCAACTGAAGAAGCACTGATAGCTGAAAAGATCCCTTCTACTAAAGCGGATGAGAAGCCGCAGGATGCCCCCAAGAGAGTTGATGAAAGAGATCTGGTAAATATTCCTTTTGAAATAAAAACAAAGTTGTGCTCACCAAGGTGTGTTACAGTTGTTGCTTACTGTTTGTCGCACAACACAAAAAATCTTAAGAGAAATGGATGACATTCGAAAAATTAACAATGAAATGAAAGAAAATGAGCTAGCATATTAGCGAAAGTTAAATGCAACTCAAGCTGAAATGCAAACTCTAAAAGAATTTGTTCTCAAAAAGGATTTTCTGATAAATGATTTAACATCAAAGTTAGAAAAATCTAGAAATAAAACAAATCATCATCAGATTATTGTGGACAAATGGAACGTAAGCAAGAAAGCTCAAGTTGATCTAGTGGATATAAAGATAAAAATGGGATTGAAAGATCTTTATTTTTACCTCTGAGCAAAAGTGAATATATACCAATTCCAAAACCTCATCCAAAAAATGATCTTTGTGAAAAAGAAAGTGTAAAATTTGAGTCTGAGTCTAATACTAATATAAGTAAAAGCAATACAGATTTGACCCAACAGTCAGTGGAGGAAGATGATGAAAGTTGTGGTAGAAGGACATTGGGGTTAGGTCACCCGGGTGCCAATTACTCAACAGTGAATTGGTTCATCTGGAATAATCAAAAGACTAAAGCTGTTTTTAATTTGGATGACTGTAATAGTTTATCTAGGCCGGAGGACTGTAATAGTTTATCTAGGATAGATAACTGTAATAGTTCATCTAGGATGGATGACTGTACTAAACTTAACTCTAGACTTGATCTAAAGGGTGTAGTAGACCCTAATGACAGGAAGAAACTTGTTCAACGTTCTAATGTTTGTGTTGACAATATTGTGCCCACTTGTGTTGATTTAAAATCTGCATTTTCTGATGATAAAACGACATATAAGCCATATGTGTTTGTACCAGAACTAAAGCAAAACAGGTTTGGAAAATTTCTCACAGAAAAGATTCCAGAATTTGTTCCATCATCTACAGATATCTCATGTTATGAAGACTCACAATGTGAAACAGGTCATTCAAGTTGTGAAGATTCACTAAGTGACACAGAAAGCAACATCAGCATTCAAGAAGGTGGCACAGATGAAGAATCAAGTGGTAGCAAAAGTTCAAGCTCAAGCTTAAACAAGATCAAGCAAAGAACATCACAACCATCATCATCCAGATCTTCTCCAAAGACCAAGCCTCAACACTCAAAATGTTTTAGATGTGGCAAAGAAGCACATTTGGTCAAAAAGTGTCATTTAAAACCTAAACCACAAAATGATGTCAAAACTCAAAACTCTTTTTCAAATCAGATCAAAAATCTTCAAGAAACAGTAAAAAGTTTTGTTAAAACCACGCAGCTTTGGAAAAGAAAAGAGTCAATCTTGGGTGAAAATCATGATAGATCAAAACTAAAACAAACATGGATTCCCAAAGTTACCTAATTGCATGTTTTAGTCGTGAATGTACATAGATTTTCGTGTAATTATCCTTGTTTTTGTTTTTCAGAATAAACTACAGAAATGGTTGATAGCTCTTATGAGATATTTATGGCATGTTGATAGTGGCACCTCAAGGCATATGACTGGGCTGAAAGAACTCCTTAAGAACTACCGGTTCATTGATGGACAGTTTGTTGCTTTCGCTGGAAATGAAAAGGGTGGAAAGATTGTTGGAATAGGAGATGTGGTCTCCAATGCCTTGACTCTAGAAGATGTCAACTATGTTCTAGAATTGTGCTACAATCTTTTGAGTGTATCACAAGTCTGTAACAAAGGAATCTCGGTGTTATTCAATGACATGGAGTGCATCTTTCTAAAGCCAGGATTTAAACCACCCACCAATATGATCATGTTAAAAGCTCCTAGGCAGAATAACACCTATGTGATAAACACGAGAGATGCAAAGTCTGAATGTCCAATGACATGTTTACTGTCTAAGGCATCTGAGTCTGAAAAATGTTTAACATGTGCCAAAGGAAAACAACACAAGAAATCGCATAAATCCAAAACAGTGAACTCAATTGACTACCCCCTTCAATTATTGCATGTGGATCAATTTTGGTCCAATCAATGTTAAAAGTCTGGCTAAGAAATCTTACTGTTTGGTAATTACAGATGACTTCTCTCACTTCACATGGGTGTATTTCTTAGAGTATAAAAGTGAGGCTGCTGAAATCTTGATGCTGTTTGTTCCTCTTATCGAGAACATAATCAAATTAAAGGTGAAATCAATCAGAAGTGATCAGGGAACGGAATTCAAGAACCATAGCTTCATGTCATTCTATAGCAGCAAAGGAATTCATCTTCAGTATAGTGCTACAACGACTCCTCAACAGAACAGAGTGGCTGAAAGGAAGAATCGCACACTTATTGAAACTTCCAGAACCATGCTCATTGACTCAAAGTTGCCAATCATTTTCTGGGCAGAAGCTGTGAATACTGCCTGTTATGTCTTAAACAGAGTCTTGATAGTCAAGCCGCATGGGAAAATAGCTTATGAATTGCTCTTCAAAAGGAAACCCCTCATCGATTACTTCAGACCTTTCGTATGTTCATGCACTCTTCTGAACAAATATGAGAATATAATGAAGTTCGATGCAGTTGGAGATAAATGCTTTTTTGTTGGATACTCTTTGTGACAACAGTCAACGTAACAGGTCAACGACCGTACATATTTCATTTATTGAGTCATTATATGTGCATTTTTAGACAATTTGCATACATTATACCCCCTGGCTAGTAGAGCATGAGTTAAACAAGAAAACTCAATATGATGCACTTGTTTAGTCATACAACACCCGGACACACCATCAAAACAAGCATTACAAGAGGTTATGCCCTCTAACACATGCTAATGCACCTTTAACACACGATTGTGAACACAAGGATCATCATGGGAAATCATTCAACAAACCCATGACACATGTGAAACAAAATACATGTTAATATCGTCATCAAGAGGCATGGAATTTAACAAACCCTTACTCTTATGAAACCAGATGATATTCCTATATCAAAGGTATACAAGAGGCTATACAACGAACAATCACAACACTAATAACATGAATAGGCCGAATTATTTAACATAACATGTCAAGTATTGGACATAGCCAAGCTAATTGTCTTAGGATCTACGTAAGTTATGCTCACATATACACACAAGCATACGGCATTATATATACATAGACACACGACACCACACATATGTATATATATATCATCATGTACACATGACTAGCTATCCTACAAACCTTGACAACTTTTCCTTTCTTTTTTCTCTCAGCCAAAGCAATTGCACACAAGCAACCTCACACATGTCTTGATATCACCAAAGAGGCAAGGCATGATCTTACAACAATTTCACTTAGGAACAAGACAAGCCTTAACTACGAAACTCCATTCCTTATCTTACACTAGGCCGAAACTCATGGCTCAAGGCCACACTTGACTTGAAAGAATGTTACACCAAAATAGTAATCCCACAAAAGCTTACCAACCTTCCAAAGGTCAACCCCCTACCCTTCTTAACTTAGCCAATCATAGAGTGAAGAATGTAAGAACTATCACCATCACCATGAGCCTACAACATTAAGCTTCTACTACCCTATCTCTTCCCACACACATGGCCGCCTACATCCCTACAAATACACATAATAGTGATTGAACATGAACCTAGGAGTTCACTAGAAAACAATCGGCCCAAAGGAATCTAGGAAGAAGCAACTTACACCTTTATAGCTAACACTAGGACACACCATGGAATGTCAACCTTTCCTCTTATAAACTACCACCCTACATTGAACACATGGTCTTATTTTCCTCACCCTTGTTCGATGTGCACATAGGAAAAGGCAAAGAAATCTTTGTCTCATGAAGAGTCACTATCAAACTAGTGACACTAAGTTACATCCAAATGGAAAGAGTGGACTTTCATCATAAGACTTACACAAACGGGCTTGCCATATATATATCCTTCCTAGAACCATGCATAGCGGCCGAAACCCCACATGAATGAATCCAATGACACCTATAGACCTTATATGGAAATGGAAACCAACCTTTACATAGTTATAGCAAAGCATTGTCAACTTTCCTTAAGATTTGCCTATAAATAGGAGCATCCAAGAGAACTTGAAACCACACCACACAACTCTCTAACTCTCTCGGCTCTCTCTCTCTAGGCCGAACCACCCCATCATCACTCAATAACCACAAAGTACAAGCTTAGGAGAACACTAGGAGACCCGAAGGCTCTAACCATCGGCCATCATCACTTTGCTCCACTAGGTAAGTAATCCAAGCTCTTTTAGTCCTCTATAATCGGCTTAGTATGTTCACCCAACCCCTACCCCATGATCATAAGCGATCGGCTTAACACATAACACAAGTTACATTGCCTTGTTCACTAACTACTTACCACATTGTCTTAACACTAGTGTATGTTCACATAATATTGCTTTAACATCACTATAATCGGCCTTGTTATGATCACGAATAGTTGGATTACATTTAGTAACGTATACGACTTAGATCACCTAGACATTCATTAATCTAAGTTTATTTGGCTTAAGTGTGAAGCTAAGGTTAATAACATAATAATCAAAGCTTAAACTTGCTACAAGATTCATAATATGCCATGACTTAACTATAAGGCTCTAGTAGAACTTAGAAATAGTTAAGATGATACATTAACTAATCGGCTTTTGCTTTTGTACAAAGAACACTAATCGGCTACATTAAACTAACACATGTTAATAAAGACCGAAACATGTGTTGACTATAAGTGGACTTAAAAAGGGTTCCACACATATGTTAAGTAATGTTTTCTCAAAAACCAACCACACATGGTGATTTGATGCCAACATACGGCCCAAATGCCCCATGTGAGGCCCATTATGGTTCACCATGGACGTTACATTTCGAAACAACAAAGTTTTAGAACTATATGTTAATTAGAACATTAACAAGTATCATGAATAATGAAACACACTAAACACAATAGTCCACAAGTGTCGGGTGAACAATTTGTATGATAAACAACATACGGATGACTTACCGTGTCCATAATGATCATAGGGAATCATTTGTCAGGACGGTGATCATTTACTAGCTCACTAGACCCCACACGACTCAAACAGGTGAGTTTTCTATGGCCCCATTTTACTATTTCACGTTTTGGGGGAAATACATGCATCAATACTTGTGTCAACTTCAAGTGTGTGTACATTCTAGCATGACTACCATGTGGAACATGAGACATATTGGTTTATGAGCTCACTAGTCCCCGTACATCGTTCACTGTAACCATTAGCTAGACATTTATCCATGGAACACTTTAATAGATCTATTGGGTTGACACCCCCACTCTTGGTTAGTCGCGCTAACCGGCCACATGCAAAAGAGTGTTAGTATTCAACTATACATACATTGTCTTTAGTGTACAATTCACGAGGCACCACAGTCACGAGGTTTGGTTACAGGACTCATGGTTCTCACAATGATCATTTGCTTAGCTAGCTCATGATTGGTCAAACACGGATGACACGTTCATTTCATAGTACATTCAAAACCCATAGAATCGCCAACATTATTGTTGACAAAATCCTTTATGCATGTGTTTCAGGTAACTAATGGAGGGCCATAGAGGATTGAGGGAAGGGTTCGAGCATGCACACCGTGGTATCACCTTGATGGTTTTTGTCAGCTTCAAGATACTATGTTTTCGATTTCGATAAGACAATGTTCATGTGCCTACACTATGCTTATTTTTCAATAAAATCATGATGAATTCCATCTTTATGGTGGTACTATTTTTATTAAATATGTGTTGCTTGAACCTTGTGCTTGAAAACTTTTCGATCGTTGCATTCCTGTGTTTCCGCCTAGGCGGGGTTTGACCGATTGGTATCAGAGCACGAGGTTATAGCGAACTAAGATTCTTTGGAGTCAACTATAACTTAAAATATTTTTCGAAATGTTTTCACCAAATGCCACGAAGTCTCGCCATGCACCCTCAAACCTCAAGCCGCTCCACGAAGACATACGGGTACCATGGTTTATTTATGCATATGATTATTTACATATATGTGCATGTTGTGACAGGAAACATAGCCATTACTATTGATCTTATTTCTTCACCTGAGTCAGAGTCAGATTATTTGGTAGATGGTCCCCAGGGAGATGACTTACCTCTCACCCAGCCAGCCCCCGAGTCTCATCATAATGGATGGCTATCCGAGTCTGAGATGGACATTGACTCACCTCCTGTGCAGAGACGTACTTTCGATGACGAGACGGACGATGACACTCCACCCCTAGCTGTCTCTGACCCCATCCTTCTGTCACCCATTATGTCTCATCTTCACCGGCCAGCCTAAACCCCTACTTTCGCTTAGACACTTTGGGACGTTTAGTCACTAGGTGTACTCCTCGCAAGAGGATTCGACCGGCCTTAGTGATAGCTATACCTGCTAGGACCCCGATTTTCCCTATTGTCTCTGTTTCTACGCCCGTCCAGCCGGCCATTCCTGAGCCTATACCCCTAGCCATTGAGGTAGGTGAGCCATCGAAGAGGCTCAAGAGACGTTCACAGGCCCACAAACGGCCTTACCTAACTAGTCTTACCAGCGACCTTGCGCATCAAGACGAGAAGGATGACCTCGAGACCATGAGCTTGGGAGGCTCATCGGGGAGACCTCTCCACTCCAAGCGCAGCGTTATTATCTCACATGACGTCCAGCTGGTGGCTTTGGAGGGCCGAGTTCGGGAGCTCGAGGATCGTTTAGCAGAGTCCGAGCAGGGTAGGTTAGCCGCTATATTAGAGCGATCGGAGATGGGTAGACGATTGGAGATACTAGAGCGTAGGGCGAGGGAGACAGATAGTCGTATGAGGGAGGCTATTATTTCTCTTGCTGCCGCTTT
Organism: Ambrosia x helenae; assembly: GCA_030844895.1. NCBI lineage: Eukaryota > Viridiplantae > Streptophyta > Magnoliopsida > Asterales > Asteraceae > Ambrosia > Ambrosia x helenae. The sequence goes on along the minus strand of CM061227.1, from coordinate 67,868,326 downwards.
CCTACCCCCTTCTTAGATTATAGTTTATGGTTTATGATGATTATGCATGTGATTGACTAATGATGTTTTGTATGAATGTTATGATCTAAAAACTAATTGCGGTTCACCCGCCTGTTTTGTATTAAAAGCCTAACTGCTTTTGAGAAACTATGACATGATGTGATGTAGTGATGTATGGTTTGATTTATATGATTATGTTGGTTATGATGTGTTTATATGTTATACTCATGTTTATTGTGTTCCATCGTTCAGTTATGCAGACCCGACATTCCACACGAACGACCGAAGGCGAGCCACTACCGTCCACACCCGCCGAGTTGGCTAGGGTAATCGCCGAGGCGATTGCTCGACACGATGCAGCCCGGGCCCACTCAAGTGGAGGATCTAGTGGTACCGAGTGTCGCCAAAGCGAAACAAACCACGAGGCTGAGAACTCTAGTCACGGCTGTTCATACAAAACCTTCATGGCATGAAAACCATGGAACTTTCGTGGTAATGAAGGTGCTGTAGGAATTGTCCAATGGATAGAGAAAATCGAATCAATCCTCGACATTAGTGGTTGCCCCGAGGATCAGAAGGTAAAGTACTCCACCTGTACCTTTCAGGACGAAGCCCTCAGTTGGTGGAATCTGCAGGTACAAACCTTGGGCAGAGAAACGGCATACAGTCTTGCCTGGGCCGATCTCAAAACAATGCTCATGGATAAGTACTGTCCTCGAAGCGAACTACAAAAGCTGGAAACCGAGTTCTGGAACCTTGCAATGGTGGATGCCAATGTGACTACATATACCACTCGTTTTCACAAACTCGCTCGACTAGTCCCACACATGGTCACCCCTGAGTACAAGAGAGTCGAGAGGTATATCCGGGGTCTGTCTCTAAAGATCCGCAGTATGGTCACTGTATCGGCACCCTCCACCATCCAGGCTGCGGTTACCCTAGCTCAGAGTCTGACCGACGACGCAGTACGCATGGGATCGCTGACCCAGAAGGTAATAGTTACCAGTGAGAGTTCCGGGAACAAGCACAAACGTTCCGACGACTGGAAGAGCAAGCACTCTTCTCACCGACCACAGGACGCTATGAAAGTTTTTGCTGCTAGTGCTATTGAGGAACCCAAACGCAAGTATAGCGAACCTCATCCTCAATGCAGCAAATGCAACTACCACCACATAGGTACTTGCGACAGCATTCTGTGCAAGAACTGCAACCGTCGTGGTCATTCTACCGCTAACTGCAGGGCCAAAGCCGCCAACACTCCTCCTGCACGAAACGAGTGTTTCGAGTGTGGTGCGACAGGACAGTCCCAAGGCCAAGGATCCAGCCCGTGGCAGAGCGTTTGTGTTAGGAGCTAACGAAGCACGAGATGATCCTAATGTAGTTATGGGTATGTTTCTCCTTAACAATCAATTCGCATCAATACTTTTCGATTCCGACGCAGATTTTAGCTTTGTGTCCACCAACTTTAGGAAATCCCTAGGATTAGAATCTAGTAAGTTGGACACACCATTTACCATAGAGCTAGCTAACGGTAAATTAATCTCATCCGATGGGATCGTTAAGGATTGTATTCTGGTACTCGACGACCACGAATTTAGTATCGACTTACTGCCTATCCAATTAGGAAGTTTTGATATCGTCATTGGCATGGATTGGTTGTCCAAACATCGTGCAGAGATTGTCTGTCACGAGAAGTTGGTACGAATCCCCTTGTCAAATGGTGAAACCTTAATGATTCGAGGGAGTCAGGGTTTACCCACTCTCCGTATCATCTCCTGCATAAGGCCCAAAAATGTTTAAGGAAAGGTTGTGTCGCGTTCCTCGCACATGTCGTTGAACAAAAAGCTAAAGATCGGAACTAGCGGACATCCCAGTGGTGCGAAATTACCCCGAAGTCTTTCCAGAAGACTTGCCAGGACTTCCACCACCGCGACAAGTCGAGTTTCACATCGATCTTGTTCCGGGAGCTGCCCCAGTAGCCCGCACTCCGTATCTCTTAGCCCCATCCGAGATGCAGGAACTGTCCAATCAACTCCAAGAGTTGCTAGACAAAGGTTTCATTCGTCCGAGTTCTTCCCGTGTGGAGCACCTATCTTATTCGTGAAGAAGAAAGACAGGAGTTTCCGCATGTGCATCGACTACCGGGAGCTGAACAAACTGACGATCACGAACAAGTATCCGTTGCCAAGGATCGATGACCTGTTCGACCAGCTGCAGGGATCCAGCTACTACTCAAATATCGATCTACGGTCAGGATATCATCAGCTACGAATCCAGGAGGACGACATCCCGAAAACTGCATTCTGAACTCGTTATGGGCATTACGAATTCCTGGTTATGCCATTCGGATTAACGAATGCTCCAGCAGTTTTCATGGACCTCATGAATCGTGTCTGCAAACCCTACTTGGACAAATTCGTCATTGTCTTCATCGATGACATATTGATCTATTCACGAACTTAAGAGGAGCACGAACAACATCTACGATTGATGTTGGAGTTGCTCAAAAGCGAGAAGTCGTATGCCAAATTCTCAAAATGCGAGTTCTGGATTCGAGAAGTTCATTTCCTCGGTCACGTAGTGAACGAGAAGGGTATACAAGTTGATCCTACAAAAATCGAAGCAATCAGGGATTAAGTTGTGCCCAAGACCCCAACTGAAGTGCGACAATTTTTGGGATTAGCCGGTTATTACCGACGATTCATCAAGAACTTCTCTAAGATTGTCCAACCACTGACTGTCTTGACGCAAAAAGACAAGAAGTTCGATTGGGGGATCCGACAGGAGAATGCGTTCCAAGTATTGAAGGACTGCCTGTGCAGTGCACCAATTCTTTCCCTTCCTGAAGGCACAGATGACTTCGTAGTTTACTGCGATGCTTCGCATCAAGGTCTTGGATGCGTACTCATGCAAAGGAATAAGGTCATTGCCTATGCATCCCGGCAACTCAAAATTCATGAAAAGAATTACACTACTCACGATCTAGAGTTGGGTGCAGTGATCTTTGCACTTAAGATTTGGAGGCACTACCTTTACGGTACCAAGTGCACCATCTTCACCAATCATAAGAGCTTACAGCACATCTTCAACCAGAAGGAGTTGAACATGCGGCAATGCAGATGGGTTGAACTGTTGAACGATTACGATTGTGAGATTAAATACCATCCGGGCAAAGCCAACGTTGTGGCTGACGCGTTAAGCTAGAAGGAGCGAGTTAAGACCCTACGTGTGCGTGCACTAGGTCTAACCATCCATACAAATCTCACGACCCGCATTTGCGACGCTCAACAAGAAGCCCTGAAAAGTGAAAATCTTAAGAACGAGTCGCTATTTAAGATGGTTAATCTATTGGAACCAAAATCTGATGGCACAGTATATTTCGCCAACCAAATTTGGGTGCCACGGTTTGGTGACTTACGTAATCTAATCTTGGAGGAAGCACACAGGTTTAGATACTCCGTACATCCTGGTGCCGACAAGATGTACAAAGACATAAAGGAACTTTACTGGTGGCCCAATCTAAAAGGTGAAATCGCCACATACGTCAGCAGATGCCTTACCTGTTCAAAGGTCAAAGCTGAGTATCAAAAGCCATCTGGTCTGCTCCAGCAACCAGACATCCTAGTGTGGAAATGGGAACAGATTTCCATGGATTTCATCACCAAGTTACCTAAGACATCCAGTGGTCACGATACAACTTGGGTCATTGTTGACCGGTTGACTAAATCCGTGCATTTCTTGCCGATTAAGGAAACCGACAAGTTGGAGATACTTGCCAAGTTGTACATCAAGGAAATTGTAACCAGACACGGTGTGCCTGTTTCAATCATTTCCGACCGAGACAGTCGATTCACCTCCCGATTCTGGCAAACACTGATGGATGCACTAGGCTCTCGTTTAGACATGAGTACAGCCTACCATCCGCAAACAGATGGCCAAAGTGAACGTACACTCCAGACATTGGAGGACATGCTCCGGGCATGCGCAATCGATTTCGGTGGAAACTGGGATTCACACCTACCATTGGTTGAATTTTCCTACAATAACAGTTACCACACCAGCATCAAAGCTGCTCCCTTCGAAGCCTTTTAGGGACGCAAGTGTAGATCTCCTCTGTGTTGGGCAGAAGTTGGAGACAAATATCTGACTGGCCCCGAGCATATTCAAGAGACCACCAATAAGATCTTCCAGATCCGTGATCGCTTGAAAGTAGCTCGAGATCGTCAAAAGAGCTACGCTGATCGCCGTCGTAAACCACTTGAGTTTCAAGTGGGCGATAAAGTACTCTTAAAAGTCTCACCCTGGAAAGGAGTACCATGATTTGGCAAACGTGGGAAACTCAACCCCCGATACATTGGTCCATTTGAGATACTTTATAGAGTTGGTCCTGTGGCATACAAACTCAAGCTACCTGAGGAGCTGAGTAGTGTTCATGACACATTCCACGTATCCAACCTAAAGAAATGTCTTCCGATGAATCTTTGATCATTCCTCCCGAAGAGATTCACATCAATGATCAGATGCACTTCGTCGAGGAACAAATCGAGGTGACTGATTGGAAAGTCCAAAAATTGAGAAGGAGCCGCACTAAACTTGTGAAAGTCAGATGGAATGCAAAGCGTGGTCCCGAATTTACATGGGAACGCGAAGACCAACTGAGACACAAGTACCCAGCTCTTTTCCCCGAAACTACTAACACTAGTAGGGAAACTCGATTTCGCGGACGAAATTCCCAAAACAAGGGGAGAATGTGACAACAGTCAACGTAACAGGTCAACGACCGTACATGTTTCATTTATTGAGTCATTATATGTGCATTTTTAGACAATTTGCATACATTATACCCCCTGGCTAGTAGAGCATGAGTTATATAAGAAAACTCAATATGATGCACTTGTTTAGTCATACAACACCCGGACACACCATCAAAACAAGCATTACAAGAGGTTATGCCCTCTAACACATGCTAATGCACCTTTAACACACGATTGTGAACACAAGGATCATCATGGGAAATCATTCAATAAACCCATGACACATGTGAAACAAAATACATGTTAATATCGTCATCAAGAGGCATGGAATTTAACAAACCCTTACTCTTATGAAACCGGATGATATTCCTATATCAAAGGTATACAAGAGGCTATACAACGAACAATCACAACACTAATAACATGAATAGGCCGAATTATTTAACATAACATGTCAAGTATTGGATCATAGCCAAGCTAATTGTCTTAGGATCTACGCAAGTTATGCTCACATATACACACAAGCATACGGCATTATATATACATAGACACACGACACCACACATATGTGTATATATATATCATCATGTACACATGACTAGCTATCCTACAAACCTTGACAACTTTTCCTTTCTTTTTTCTCTCGGCCAAAGCAATTGCACACAAGCAACCTCACACATGTCTTGATATCACCAAAGAGGCAAGGCATGATCTTACAACAATTTCAGTTAGGAACAAGACAAGCCTTAACTACGAAACTCCATTCCTTGTCTTACACTAGGCCGAAACTCATGGCTCAAGGCCACACTTGACTTGAAAGAATGTTACACCAAAATAGTAATCCCACAAAAGCTTACCAACCTTCCTAAGGTCAACCCCCTACCCTTCTTAACTTAGCCAATCATAGAATGAAGAATGTAAGAACTATCACCATCACCATGAGCCTACAACATTATGCTTCTACTACCCTATCTCTTCCCACACACATGGCCGCCTACATCCCTACAAATACACATAATAGTGATTGAACATGAACCTAGGAGTTCACTAGAAAACGATCGGCCCAAAGGAAGCTAGGAAGAAGCAACTTACACCTTTATAGCTAACACTAGGACACACCATGAAATGTCAACCTTTCCTCTTATAAACTACCACCCTACATTGAACACATGGTCTTATTTTCCTCACCCTTGTTCGATGTGCACATAGGAAAAGACAAAGAAATCTTTGTCTCATGAAGAGTCACTATCAAACTAGTGACACTAAGTTACATCCAAATGGAAAGAGTGGACTTTCATCATAAGACTTACACAAAGGGGCTTGCCATATATATATATCCTTCCTAGAACCATGCATAGCGGCCGAAACCCCACATGAATGAATCCAATGACACCTATAGACCTTATATGGAAATGGAAACCAACCTTTACATAGTTATAGCAAAGCATTGTCAACTTTCCTTAAGATTTGCCTATAAATAGGTGCATCCAAGAGAACTTGAAACCACACCACACAACTCTCTAACTCTCTCGGCTCTCTCTCTCTAGGCCGAACCACCCCATCATCACTCAATAACCACTAAGTACAAGCTTAGGAGAACACTAGGAGACCCGAAGGCTCTAACCATCGGCCATCCTCACTTTGCTCCACTAGGTAAGTATTCCAAGCTCTTTTAGTCCTCTATAATCGGCTTAGTATGTTCACCCAACCCCTACCCCATGATCATAAGCGATCGGCTTAACACATAACACAAGTTACATTGCCTTGTTCACTAACTACTTACCACATTGTCTTAACACTAGTGTATGTTCACATAATATTGCTTTAACATCACTATAATCGGCCTTGTTATGATCACGAATAGTTGGATTACATTTAGTAACGTATACGACTTAGATCACCTAGACATTCATTAATCTAAGTTTATTTGGCTTAAGTGTGAAGCTAAGGTTAATAACATAATAATCAAAGCTTAAACTTGCTACAAGATTCATAATATGCCATGACTTAACTCTAAGGCCCTAGTAGAACTTAGAAATAGTTAAGATGATACATTAACTAATCGGCTTTTGCTTTTGCACAAAGAACACTAATCGGCTACATTAAACTAACACATGTTAATAAAGACCGAAACATGTGTTGACTATAAGTGGACTTAAAAAGGGTTTCACACATATGTTAAGCAATTTTTTCTCAAAAACCAACCACACATGGTGATTTGATGCCAACATACGGCCCAAATGCCCCATGTGAGGCCCAATATGGTTCACCATGGACGTTACATTTCGAAAAAACAAAGTTTTGGAACTATATGTTAATTAGAACATTAACAAGTATCATGAACAATGAAACACACTAAACACAATAGTCCACAAGTGTCGGGTGAACAATTTGTATGATAAACAACATACGGATGACTTACCGTGTCCATAATGATCATAGGGAATCATTTGTCAGGACGGTGATCATTTATGTAACACCCCAACCGATGGCAGAAACATCGGGATGTCACGTATTGATGATTGCTCAGTAGCTCATGGTGAATAATAAATTTCATTATATGATTTAAATAAATTACATACAATTGTTTTACAAGGATTCATACATCAAAATGAATAATACTATGCACACATCTCCAAGCATTAACTCAATCTTCAAGCAAGTATAACCTGAAACATGTTAAGTTTGAAAATATTTTGGGTCAACAAAAGTTGGTGAGAATACATAGGTTTTTGAATATAATTGATAACAATAGTTTGTACAACAATCACAGTTGTATAATGATAGAGTATGAGTCCGACATGTAACAATGCGTCTTTGTACAATCAAACCTTGTGTCGACTGAGGACTAACTCGCAAGTTAGTTAAATGTTGTTACTGTTATCGATCATCCCTGAATTTATGCGGGGGGATGGGTTTGTCAGACCTATAGCGCTATAATCTAAACAGGCGGCTTGATCAATGTTAATGATTGTATTGTGTCTTTTTGTTACAGTCAAATGATAGAATGAGTAAATGATAGTGTAATTGAATCACAAGTTTCAACAATGTAAGAATGAGTAAATGATAGTATATAAAATGTTTAAACATGTTTCACCCCAAAATGTAAAACAGAAAAAGGGGCTATGTAAACTCACCTTAGCAAAATGTTATGTCTCGTGAAAATAGAATATGTGTTGCCCAATGATGCCAAGTATTACCCTATAATTAAGGTAATAAATAAGTCTAAGTCTTTCTAGTCTACAAATATATTCTAGGGCTTCGAATTGGGGATAAGTGCTCGTTTGATTAATAAATAAAATGTTTAATAAATAAGAGAAATTTGATAAATAAATAAACAAAAGTCTTTTTGTAAATTTTAAATTAAAGATGGTCACAATATAAAGTTTTAAGTATGAAAATAATTTTTATAAAATTATTTTCTTAAAAATAGAATATTAAACCTATTTATTACAAATTGTCAAAATATAACTTTAATATTTAAAAATATTAAAATTACAGAATTATTAAATTAAAATTTGTATTTCTGTTCCTAATTAATAGAAATAACTTATATAAAATTTTGGTGCAAAAATATTGAAAAATGAATTTATTATGATTTATTTATGATTAAAACTAACAAAAATTGATTAAAAATATTAAATAAATGATTTTTCAGAAATAAAAATCATTTCAGAAAAGTTTATTGTTATAAAAACTCGGAATAATTTTTGTGGAAATTTATATAATTGTTTTGATATTTTTATAGAATTTTATAAATAATATAGAATATACTTGAATTATTTCTTATATATATTAAATAAATAAATTTTGGAAAACTAAAAATTGTATGTTAAACTTTTCCATTAGAATAATATAAAATAATTTTTGTAGAATTTATAAAAGAGTTTTAGTATTTTAAAATGAATTTTTAAAAATACAAGGAAATATATATATATATATATATATATACTAAAAAAAATGTTTGTTGATGCCATGGATCGAACTCGGGCCCTTGGCCGGTTCGTGTGTCTTAAATCACAAGCCCAGACCAACTGGTCTGGACCCTGAGAACGTTTAATTTCTGATTAATTTAATTATATAATATAAGAGAAATCTGATTTATATTCAATCTAAAAGAAAAGGATAAAACCCGTTTGTATGGGACTCGAACCCGTGTGATTCTGTTTAACAACAACAGACACAACCACTTGATCTAGATCAGTGGTTGTGTTGGATTTGTGTTTGATTAAAATAAATAACCTAGTTCAGTACGTGTTCTTCCCCAATTATAAATTATTGTGCCCTAGAATTAACAATCACTTGATTCACACAACAATAACCCAATTAATCATAGGGTTATTGTTGTGTGTATGCCGAAGAACAAAACCCATAAGAAATACATCACTTACAGAAACGATTCGCGTTTAGAAGTGTGGTCAACTGAAAAGTCAACGAGCGAATGATTATGATCAGGCACGAGTGTAAACAGGAATTGAAAGTGAGGTTTTGATTTTCGGCATTGTTAGACAAGTTTCGAAGGGTCAATTTATACTACAAGACTTGCGTGAATGAATTTGGAAGTTTGACTCATAATAGTGTGAATTTCGTTTGGATTGGTCAAACCTCGAGCTGTAATTGCGTAAATAGGGTGTAGATCCGGGCGAAATTGATTGTGGGTTTAAAGGGGACATTTTAATTTGGTCCTGGTTACCAAAAATGGCTGGATACCGGGTCGGGTCTTCGGATCCCTCTGTTTGTCGCGATCAGTAGCAGGGAAGAAGGAGGAGTCACTTTGGGCCGGGTTTAAAGAGTTATATTAATTACGTGTGAGGTTCTATCACCAAGGGACTTGCAGAGCAGTTGGTAAGTCATGAGGGGAGTTTGTGAAAGTTTACAGGTTTGAGTCCTGGGAGGCCGTTTTTATTATTATTTTTTTTTAAACAAAAAGGGAAGGGACAAAGGGAGATGGGCCTGGACTTGGATGTGCAGCAAAGGAGATGGGCCGGTTATGGCTCAGAATTTTTAAAAGGGTTTTGGGTGGGCTCCAAGTATGGGTAAAGGGATGATTGGGTTGGGTTTGTAGGTTGAGTTTAGAGATGTTGGTTTTATTATTGTTATTATTATTATTATTATTATTAATACTATTATTATTATAATAAGTATGATTTAGACATGGCTAGTCAAGAATTTAATATAATTAAAGTGACGATTTAAAATATATATATATATATATATATATATATATATACGCGATGTTACAATTTACTAGCTCACTAGACCCCACACGACTCAAACAGGTGAATTTTCTATGGCCCCATTTTACTATTTCACATTTTGGGGAAACACATGCATCAATACTTGTGTCAATTTCAAGTGTGTGTACATTCTAGCATGACTACCATGTGGAACATGGGACATATTGGTTCATGAGCTCACTTGTAACATCGCGAATTTCCCCTAATTTTTTTTATGATAAAAAGAATGTATTGTTTTAAACAATATATGTTTTAAATACCTTAAACTAATAATTATTTGTATCTCGACACTTTTGTACGTTTTAAAAATATTTCGAGTCACTTTCGGGCTTATATAATCATATTATGAATTTAGAATAATACAGTTTTAGGGAAATAATTGCCAAAAAAAGATTTGTGTGGACCGGGACTCGAACCTGCGTCCACAGCCAACCAGCACACAGTGACAACCAACTGAGCCAACTATCATCTTGTGTAGTATTTCAGAAGAAAATAAACTTAACACACTCCTTAAATTGATCAGTCAAAGTCCTGGTCAAAGTCCTAGTCAAAGTCTTAGTCAAATAGTCAATTCATCATAAAAACCTTACTTTATGGTGTTGACCAATTTTAATGGCTAATTGAATCCAAAACTAGTATAAAAAACCCACCTATGACCCATTATACTTTGCACCTCTAAATCGATTGTTTCAATCCGATTAAACTTTCCCTCATACCCTTCTTCTATAGTCTATTACTTCTACAATTGAAGCTTTGATTATAAGCTCTTGTAATTGGCGAATTGGAAGCTTGATATTCTTTCTTTTTCGACTAGCTACGTTGTTGAGTCTTTGGGAGTCGCCTCGCATACATTCACAACACTTAGAGGATAAGTCACCTTAGCCAATGTGAGTTTACATAGCCCCTTTTTCTGTTTTATATTTTGGGGTGAAACATGTTGAAACATTTTATACACTATCATTTACTCATTCTTACATTGTTGAAACTTGTTATTCAATTACACTATCATTTACTCATTCTATCATTTGACTGTAACAAAAAGACACAGTACAATCATTAACATTGATCAAGCCGCCTGTTTAGATTATAGCGCTATAGGTCTGACAAACCCACCCCCTGCATAAATTCAGGGATGATCGATAACAGTAACAACATTTAACTAACTTGCGAGTTAGTCATCAGTCGACACAAGGTTTGATTGTACAAAGACGCATTGTTACATGTCGGAATCATACTCTATCATCAGACAACTGTGATTGTTGTACAAACTATTGTTATTAATTATATTCAAAAACCTATGTATTCTCACCAACTTTTGTTGACCCAAAATATTTTCAAACTTAACATGTTTCAGGTTCTGCTTGCTTGAAGATTTGAATTAATGCTTGAAGATGTGTGCATAGTATTATTCATTTTGATGTACGAATTCTTGTAGAACAATTGTATGTAATTTATTTAAATCATTTAATGAAATTTATTATTCACCATGAGCTACTGAACAATCATCAATACGTGACATCCTGATGTTTCCGCCATCGGTTGGGGTGTTACATCACTAGTCCCCGTACATCGTTCACTGTAACCATTAGCTAGGCATTTAGCCATGGAACACTTTAATAGATCTATTGGGTTGACACCCCCACTCTTGGTTATTCGCGCTAACCGGCCACATGCAAAAGAGTGTTAGTATTCAACTATACATACATTGTCTTTAGTGTACAATGCACGAGGCACCACAGTCATGAGGTTTGGTTACAGGACTCATGGTTCTCACAATGATCATTTGCTTAGCTAGCTCATGATTGGTCAAACACGGATGACACGTTCATTTCATAGTACATTCAAACCCATAGACTCACCAACATTATTGTTGACAAAATCCTTTATGCATGTGTTTCAGGTAACTAATTGAGGGCCACAGAGGATTGAGGAAGGGTTCGAGCATACACACCGTGGTATCACCTTGATGGTTTTTGTCAGCTTCAAGATACTATGTTTTCGATTTCCATAAGACAATGTTCATGTGCCTACACTATGCTTATTTTTCAATAAAATCATGATGAATTCCATCTTTATGGTGGTACTATTTTTAATAAATATGTGTTGCTTGAACCTTGTGCTTGAAAACTTTTCGATCGTTGCATTCTCGTGTTTCCGCCTAGGCGGGGTGTGACACTCTTCAAGTCTAAAAGCTTATAGAGTATACAACAAACGCACCAAGATGGCCCTTGAATCTTTCTATGTTGATTGCCAGGAATCCAACATCACTAATACAGGAACTGGTCCTGATTGGTTCTTTGATGTGGACGTCGTTTTCAACAATTTCAACATTCCTGAGAATCAAGCCCTTGAGAATCAAGCAACTGATCCTTCTCCTTTTGAAGATATTCTCTACTCTTATGAAGATGATGTTCCACCTTTCACCACCCGTCTTTCCCCACTAGTAGCTGATCCAATCTTTCCTCTTCAACCCATAAATGGTGATACAACTGCTGAAAATACACAATTCTCTGAAAGTACTCCAACTGCAGGAGAAACATCTTCAGTTCAGCAGTCTGTAAATGATCCATCCAGTTACTCAGGACCCAAAGATCACTTGTCAAATCTACCTCCACAAGTTCAAGAAGAGCCAAATGGGATTCAAATCTTCAAAGAATCATCCTATTGAAAATGTCATCGACCAATCACAGGGGGTGTTCTTACAAGAAATCAGGCAGACAAACTCAGCACTGCTCTGTCAGCATTCTTATCACAGACAGTGCCTTTCAGTATTGAAGATGCAGTCAGAGACTCAAGCTGGGTAGAAGCCATGCAGGAAGAGCTCTTTCAATTCAGAAAACTCAAGGTTTGGGAGTTAGTGGATCTGCCTGCAGGAAAGTATCCTATTGGAACAAGATGGGTTTTTCGCAACAAAATGGATGAACGTGGTGTGGTCATTAAGAACAAGGCTCGTCTGGTTGTTCAGGGTTTTCGCCAACAGGAAGGGATTGACTATGAGGAAGTCTTTGCTTCGGTTTCCCGACTTGAAGCCATTCGTATCTTCTTAGCTTACGCGTCATACAAAAACTTCAAAGTCTTTCAGATGGATGTAAAGAGTGCCTTCTTATACGGGAAGATTAAAGAAGAGGTTTATGTATGTCAGGCACCGGGTTTCGAGGATCCTCACTATTCCAACAGATACTACAAACTGGACAACGCTTTCTATGGTCTTCATCAAGCACCTCGGGCTTGGTACGAGACTTTGTCCTCATATCTGTTGCAAAATGGATATACCAGAGGGAAAATCGACATGACCCTGTTCACCAAAGAATTAACAAACACTCCATCCTCGTTTAGATATATGTAGATGACATTATCTTTGGTTCAACTGATGAAAACTTATGCAGGGAATTTGAAAGCATCATGAAGTCTCAGTTTGAAATGAGTATGATGGGGGAATTGTCATTTTTCTTAGGTCTGGAGGTCCAGCAGAAAGAAGACGGAATTCTCATTCATTAGGCTAAATATGCAAGAGACATCTTGGCAAAATACAACCTGTCAGACTGCAAACCATCCAACACTCCTTTTGCTGCTCAAACCACTCTTGTATTAGATCTTCAAGGACTATCAATGAACCCCCACACATATCGATCCATGATTGGATCCTTGATGTATCTCACCGTCAGTAGACCAGACATTATGTGGGAAGTTGGATGTTGTGCTCGTTTTCAGTCAACTCCTAAGCAATCTCATGAAATTGCAGCCAAAAGAATCTTCCGCTACCTCAAAGGAACACCAAAACTTGGTTTATGGTATCCTAAGAGTGATAATTTTGATTTAATTGCTTACTCTGATAGTGATCATGCAAGTTGCAGGATTGACAAACAATCTATCTCTGGTGGTTGTCAATTTTTGGGGAATAGGCTTGTATCTTGGCAGAGCAAGAAGCAGACAACGGTGTCTATCTCTACTACTCAAGCTGAATACACCGCCGCGTCCAGTTGTTGCTGTCTAGTGTTGTGGATACAAAATCAGCTGTTGGATTATGGTTTAAATGTCGTGAGAACTCCTATTTTTATTGATAATGATGCTTGTCGTGACATCGTGAAGAATCCAATTGACCATTCTAAAACTAAACATATTGAGATTCAGATTCATTCCATTTGCGATGCCCACGATAAAGGTTATATACATGTGTTGCCAATTGATACTGCTGATCAAAAGCCAGATATCTTTACAAAAGCTTTTGACAAAACCTATTTCCGCCAATTAGTAACATGGCTGGAAATGATAAATTTTGAATGATTTTGTTAAAAAAAAATGGTTGTGTATATAATATAGAAAAATCTTATTTTCATTTAAAACAAGATTTTTGGGGGAGAAAGTAAAACCGGTCTTTGTTTTTTGCAAAGTTACAAGAAATGATAGGAACTAATCATATTTTGTCAGCAGGTGAATAGGATCCAGAGGATGTTGCGGCTTCAAGCAACGATGTGTCGGTAGATTCAGCTTCAAATTGAGAAACTGCTACTAGGTGATTAACAGTAAAAGTCTACACGGAAAGCTGGATTCCCACTGTGTTATAGGTCTGCACAAGCTGAGTCCGGACATACATAGGTTGAGAGATCAAATGACACAGAAAATTTTATGCGTATATAATCAAAAGACACCTAAGAGTGCAAGCTACCAATGTGGGGCTAATCAATCAAATGAGTAGCAAAAGACACGCAATGTTAGTGACGTGCAAACATACCTAGATAGCTCAACAAGCAATCAGATGATCATCTTCTCTGCTTATGGAAACATAGGCCTGAAGCTCTCATCATCTGATTGACATAATGATCATCTTCTCTACTTATGGAAACATAGACCTGAAGCTCTCATCATTATATCTCGATAAACCTTGAGGATTGGTAGGCTTATACCTAGCACAAGTGGGGTACACAAAATTTTCGTCAATATTACCAAAACATGATAAATCTCATCACCAAACGTATGCTGAAAGACAAAAGGCATGGATTTAAGTGGACAAGTATACCAACAGTTTTTCTTGGGCTGCAGCTATCCAATGGAAAGTTGAAATATGATCTGGCAGGTATGGTTAGTATGATCTTGTGTGTAGAAGGTGATAAACTGTTAACCCCTATTTATTTTGGATTCAATTTTAACCTTTTTGGGCTCTGCGTACTTACCTTTGAGCCCTGCATACTTATCTTAAGTACGCAGACCCAGATGCCATTAGTATATAAACTCAGTAAGTCTTGTTTTTAAAACAGTTATTTTTTTTCTTTGAAACCCTAATGCCTCATCTTCTTCCCTAATCATCATCATCTTCATCGTTCATCATCATTAAAACCCTAAAAACCTTCATAAACGCCTCTTAATCCACCTGTTGATTCTGATTCTTAACTCTAATCTTGTTGATAATCTTCGTTTTAAGGTAGTTGTTGCATTTAACTGATTCGTGTTGTTTATATAGGTTTCACGAGATATGTTTGAAGGATTTTAGTAGGGTTTTTGAGTTTGAATCACAGAGAGTCTGGGCGTACTTGTTTCTTGAAGCTGCGGACTTGCTTCATTGAAACTGCGCACTTATTTCTTGAACTTAAACCCTTGAAACCCTAACCTCTGCGAACCAAAATCTTAAACGAGAGTTTAAGTATCAGTGTATTTGACAAATACGCTAGCTGCTCAGACAGAGGGCTAGGGTTACCATGCCAAATTGTTACATCTCTTGCGTACTTAGACATAGTTGACTCGGGTGATTGTTGTCTGACTCATGTGACCTGCGCATTTGTTGACCTAAGACTTGTTGGGCTGGACAACGTATTTAGACTTACACCTGCGTATTTGCCTTGGACGTAAATGACGATGGACTACTGATACGCGGGTGAAACTTAGTCGTTTCGTGTTTAAGATTGTATTTTTATGCAATTTTATGGTTTTGGACACACTACTTTGATAATGTTTGCATTTTGCAGGTTTGACGAAGTTTAAGGTGTTTTCTAGAACTTAACGAGGCTTTGGGATGGAGCTAGGTAAATGCGGAATTGAAAAAGGAGCAAAAATGGATAACTTGAAATTCTGGGTCCCGTCGGCTACGAGGTGTCAGGCCGTCGCCGACGCCTTAGGACCCCGTAGGCTGCTCCGTAGATAGCAGAAACACCCGTAGGCTACATTAAGGTGTCACTGACGGCAGAGAATCCCATCGGCGACGGGTCCCTGAGAAAGTCTTCCTATGTTGACCAAAATTTATGAGATTTGAAGGCTTTTTATGGGTGATTTGACCATTGACTCGAGAGGAGGATATAAAGAACAATCCTTGGGGATTTTTATCATCATCTTTGACTCCAAAATCACAATCAAATCACCCTATTACACCAAAAATCATTGAAGTTCATCATATTTCATCATATCTTTCACTACGAAACTTGACACCTAAGCCTATTGAACAATCACCCCGTTAACACCAATTGCACTACATTTGTTTGACCCATTTGTGAAACCTTAGACTTCAATTGTGGAAACCGAGGTGTGATCCTTTTTATTAAAGTATTTGCAAACTACATTATTTTTCATTCCTATAATTTCAATTCAAGTTTTCAACAAAACTCTTTCAATCAAATTCTTAAATGATCCAAGTACAAACTTTGTACGTTCTCTAGCAATCTTCATAAGTAACACGTTTAATCAACTAAACAATATCCACTAACCACACGCTCCTTGGATTGATACCCTACTTATCCTATCTACCTAGGTTAATTAGGTTTTGTATGAACCGTGACGACCGGCTCGTCAAATGGCGCCGTTGCCAGGGAGCTAGTGCGCTTGGTGTTTATAATTTTAGTTGATTTTGTGATTATCAATTTAATTGTTTGTTTGGTTATTTCTCTACTTTTTCCTTGTTACGCGGGGTGTGTTATTTGTGCATTTAATAGATAGTGCATGCGTTCAAGACATTCGGGGAGGACATCTCCTTTAGTGTTTGAACCGGAAATTGAAAAGGTTGCAAGAACAAATCGACAACACCAATTAGAGGTGCCACTTGCCTCTAATTCACCCACTACAACATCCACTTCAAACCAATCCATTGGAAACATGGACCACTATCAAAACCCTTCGGGTAGCAATAACCGAAGACCACCTACACCACCACACCCACTAAACACCCAAAATCAAAACCAAAACCACTTCTACAACCAACCTCAAAACAACCGGAATCCAAATAATCGTGTCCCTAACCAACAACCACCTATTCTAAACCGCCCCAATCCCGCATTTGAACCAAACAACCGGAACCAAGAGGGTTACTATGAGCCTTTTAACCCCAACATTGATGAATTAAGGGCAAATATCAATGATGATGACCCGTTTAGTGTTCCCGGATACGCGTCACCGGATCGCGTAAGTGTTCACACTTATCACACAGGTGATGAGGAAAACCCGGATAATGGATTTGGGCGTGAAGATGATTGGGTTAGAGGAAGAGTATATGTAGATGAAAATGGGTACCAAAGAGATTTTGGTGTAGAGAATGGTAATTGGAGTTACGGGTATATTAGTGATGATGGAACAACTATCAAGCTCCAACAAGACAACAACCTCCAAGGAACCAAAACAACAACAACAACAACCGCAACTGGATTCCTAACTATGTGGGTCGGATGGACCAAAGAACCAAAGGCAACCTCCACCAAGAGACCAAGAGGTTGATGCTCCAAGAAGAAGGCCTCAAGCTCCAATGCAAGGAGTTAATGGTCGGTTTAGACCTACAATCACTGAAAATGAATCACCTATTGTTCCACCACCTCGGGGAAGACGAATTTTCGATTGCAAGCCGAACTACATCAACATTCTTCCCCACTTCCATGGGATGGCTACCGAAGACCCTTATGGTCATCTTTCCGAATTCACGGCCCTTTGTGGCACCATGGGAGGTCACAAATTCTCTCAAGATGAAGTGAGGTTGAGGTTGTTTCGTTTTTCTCTCAAGGACAAGGCAAAACATTAGTTCCTCACTTTGCCTTCACATAGCATTTACACTTGGGAAGAAATGCAACAAGCATTTGTAGATGAATATTTCCCTAGTTCCAAAACGGATAATGCTCGGTTGGAAAATCGTTCTTTTCAGCAACTACCGGGTGAGCTTCTCCATGAGTCCTTCACCCATTTTAAAGAAATGCTTCGAAAATGCCCACATCACATGATTGACTTGTGGGAACAAGTCAATTGCTTTGTAAATGGGTTGAGCAAGAGGAGCGGAAGTATTTGAAGTCCACAAGAAATGGGACTTTATTATCCAATCCGGAACAACAAGATTGGGATTTTTGGACCTAATGGCAAGGAATTTAAAAGCGGAAGAGTCGGCCGATCGAAGAACTAAGTACCCGGTCTCTAAGTCTCTTCCCGATTAGATTCAAGCTCTAAAGACTGGATTGCTCTGTTAGAAAGAGAGTTGGCAAAGATGAAGAAACGGGAGGTGTCGGCGGTACAATACCCGGTTTGTGATGATTGTGGAGATTTGGGGCACAAGGCCAGTGAGTGCCTCGGTGATATGGGTCAAACTACCGAGGAGGTGAATCAAGTGTATGGGGAAAGGAAGTATGACATGAACTCCAACACTTATCATGCGGGTTTGAGAAACCATCCTAACTTTAGGTATGGTAATGCTTCTAATCAAATGAACCCGAATTTTCAATCGGGTAATCAAGGCAGTGGTGGGCAATATCAAGGTCGCCAAGGAGGTAATCAAGGTGGTTACCAAAGAAACAACTACAATCAAGGTGGTACCCAAGGGTACAATAATCGTGACAATAATTACCAACGGGGTTACAACTAAGGCGGCTCTTCAAGCAATCAAGGAAATTCTTCGGGAAGTCAAGGTGGTGATGAGTCTTTGAATTCAAAGATGGATGCCTTAATGAACATGATGAAAGAGAACAACAAGGCAAATGAGGTGAGAGATAAGTCTCATGAAGCACTAGTGAGACAAGTGGGTCAACTTGCTGAAGATGTGGCTCAATTGAAAGGAAGCCATGGGAAGCATCCAAGTGATACTACCGTGAACCCACAACATCAAAGCTCAAGTGGGAAGAATACTCATAACGTGCCAATTAATAAGGTTAGTGTTCTTCGTAACGGTAAGGTAGTAGATAATGGGGTTGAGCCTCCACCACCTAAATTTGTTGAAGGGGTGGTGGAAGATGCAAGTGATGAAAGTGGTGATGAGGAGGAAACGGGTCAAAATAAAAATGAAAATTTTTCTAAAACCTCAAAACCCGTTGAGAGCAAACAAGCTCCCAAGGATAAGGAAAAGGGTATGGAGGGTAATACCATCCCTTATCCCGATGCATTGTTGGATCCATCTAAAAAAGTGGTTAAAAAAAGGGGTCCGCAACAAGAAGAGTTGTGGAAAAAATTTTAAGCAAGTGAAAATTAATTTACCACTTTTAGATGCAATCAAACAAGTTCCTTCTTATGCAAAGTATTTAAAAGATTTGTGTACCCAAAAGAGAATTCACAAAATCCCAAAGAAAATTGATTCAAATGAAAATGTGAGTTCTATTCTTTCGGGTTCACTTCCACCAAAGTTGCAAGATCCGGGGGCGCCCATCATATCCATTCAAGTTGGAGAATTTAAAATGACACGGACACTTTTGGATTGTGGAGCTAGTGTAAGTATCTTACCGGGTAGCCTATATGACCAATACGAATTTGGTCCACTTCAAGAGTCTAATACCACCATGGTGTTAGCCGACTTGACTCCTAAACTACCCCGTGGGATGTTTACCGATGTGATAATAAAAGTTGAAAGTTTTTATTATCCGGTGGACTTTTTAGTACTTGATTATGTTTCTATGGACCTAACCAAACAACCAACAGTTATCATGGGTCGGCCATTTTTGGCCACATCCAATGCCCAAATTAATTGCAAAACGGGCACGCTTGACATGACCTTTGGTAACCGTAGGTTTAGGTTAAATGTTTTTTTTCAAATGGAACTAACCCTCTGGTCAATGATGAATGCTATATGGCAGACATTGTTGACGAGTGTATACCTTCTTACGACATTGTTGTAGATGAGGAAAACACAATAGAGGAGTGTTTTATGTTTGACAGGTCACAGGTGGAGATGTTGAAAGGCATAACTGAGGAGGAAAAGAAACAAGAAGCAAGGGCGGTACAGGAAGGAAGACCACCATGGACTCATCTAGTGGAAAGTCTTCCGGATCATATTGATACAAAATTGAAGCCATCATTAGTTGAGCCGCCACAAGTGGAATTGAAGGAGTTGCCTAAGCATTTGAAATATACTTATGTTGGTGAAGGTAACACACTCCGGTAATCATTGCTTCAAACTTGACCAGGGAACAAGAAGAGAAATTGATGAAGGTGTTGGTAACCCATAGAGCTGCTATTGGGTGGACTGTGGCGGATTTGAAGGGTATTAGTCCGTCAATTGTGATGCACAAAATCATTACAGATGAGAAAGTAACTCCCGCAAGAGATGCTCAAAGAAGGTTAAATCCTAATATGCGGGAGGTTGTGAAGAAAGAGGTGCTGAAATGGTTAGATTTGGGTATCATTTACCCCATCTCGGATAGCCAATGGGTTATTCTAACTCGAACCGTTCCAAAGAAGGCAGGTATTCAAGCCGTTAAAAACGACTCAGGTGAGGAGGTAGCTACCCGGCGGTAACTGGGTGGCGTATTTGTATTGACTATAGGAAGTTAAATGTTGCAACTTCCAAAGATCATTTTCCTTTACCTTTCATTGACCAAATAGTAGAAAAATTAGCCGGACAAAAATTTTATTATTTCTTGGATGGGTATTCGGGTTACAATCAAATTGCTATTCATCCCGAGGATCAAAAAAAGACTACCTTTACTTGCCCATATGGCACTTTCGCATTTAGGCGAATGCCATTTGGTCTTTGTAATGCCCCCGCACCTTTCAAAGGTGTATGATGAAAGTATCTTTTCAGATATGGTGGGGGAGTCTTTGGAAATCTTCATGGATGACTTTTCTATTTTTGGGTCATCATTTGATTCTTGTTTAAGTCAAATGGAAAAGGTTTTACAAAGATGTGTAAAAACAAATTTGGTATTGAGTTGGGAATAAAGTCACTTTATGGTCCAAGAAGAGATAGTATTGGGTCATGTTGTTTCGAGTCGTGGTATTGAGGTTGACCATGCCAAAATTCAAGTCATATCAACTTTACCTCATCCCACAAATGTCAAAGGGATAAGATCATTTTTTGGGCATGCGGGATTTTATAGAAGATTCATTAAAGGTTTTAGTGATATTACAAAACCTTTATGTAACTTATTATTAAAAGATGCTCCATTTTAGTTCGATGAAAAATGTGTCGAAGCCTTTGATAATTTGAAAAGGAAATTGGTCGAGGCCCCAATTTTGCAATCACCCAATTGGTCTTTACCTTTTGAAATCATGTGTGATGTAAGTGGGTATGCGGTTGGGGCCGTGTTGGGTCAACGGGTGGATAAGAAAACCGTTGCTATATATACGCAAGTAAGACTCTTTCGGAGGCACAATTGAATTACACCACTACCGAAAAAGAGCTACTTGCGGTGGTATATACTTTGGATAAATTTAGGTCTTATGTGTGTGGTAGCAAAGTTATTATCTATACTGATCACAGTGTTGTTAGGTACTTAGTGGATAAGAAGGATGCTAAGCCCCAATTGATAAGGTGGATACTCTTGCTACAAGAGTTTGATTTGGAGATCCGTGATAAAAAAGGCACAGAGAATGTGGTTGCGGACCACTTGTCTAGATTGATGATCCAGGAGGAAGACTCAACGAATGAAATTAATGAGTCTTTCCCGGATGAGCATTTATTAGCCATTTCGAAATTACCTTGGTTTGCTCATATCGTGAATTGTTTGGTGACAGGTACAATGCCGGAACACTGGGTGAGGAAACAAAGGCTCCATTTTTTGTCCCAAGTGAAACACTATATTTGGGATGACCCAGATTTTTTTAAAGTGGGAGCGGATCAAACCATTCGAAGATGCATTCCGGGTAAGGAGATCATGAGTGTATTGAAGCATGTGCATTCGTATGCATGTGGAGGAATTTTAGTAGCCAAAAGACGGGTCACAAGGTTTTGTCGAGTGGGTTGTATTGGCCAACAATCGTTAGAGATTCGTTTGAGTATGCGAAAAATTGCCTACAATGCCAACAATTAGGAAGCATCTTAAAGCGTGATGAAATGCCAATGCAACCCATTCTGGTTGTTGATGTATTTGAGGTTTGGGGAATCGATTTCATGGGACCATTTCCAAATTCCTTTGGTAATTTATATATTTTGGTGGCGGTAGATTATGTTTCTAAATGGGTCGAAGCTATTGCCACCAAAACCAACGACCATACCGTTGTTTGCAATTTTATACAAACAAATATTTTTTCAAGGTTTGGGATACCTCGAACAATCATAAGTGATGGGGGATCCCACTTCAAAAACCGAAAATTCGAAAAATTGCTTAAACGGTATGGTGTTGACCATCGGATTGCCACCCCATATCATCCACAAACTAGTGGACAAGTTGAGGTTTCCAATAGGCAAATCAAAGAAATTTTGCAAAAGACGGATCGTACGGACCGTAAGGATTGGTCAACAAAGCTAGATGATGCTTTGTGGGCTTACTGCACGGCCTACAAAACACCTATTGGAACAACTCCTTATCGACTAGTGTTTGGTAGAGATTGTCATCTCCCGGTTGAATTAGTTCACCAAGCATTTTGGACTATTAAAAAGGTTAACATGAGCTATGATGATGCAGGTCGAGAAATAAAACTCAAGTTGTGTGAGTTGGAAGAGTTACGGGACGAGGCTTATGAGATCGCGTCAAAATACAAGGACCAAATGAAAAGGGCTCATGACGCGAAAATTCGTAAGAAGGAGTTCGAAGTGGGTCAAAAAGTTTGGCTCTACAATTCTAAGTTGAAGCTCTTCCCTGGGAAACTCAAAAGCAAGTGGAATGGCCCGTATATAATCACGCGGGTTGGAAAGTTTGGCGAGGTGGAGATTGAGGACCCGAAAGATGGGTCGAGGCAAACCATGAATGGGCATCGTCTGAAGCCTTATGTACAACATCTCACGGAGCATGGTAAGATTGTAGAGTTGGTAAGCTTCTTGGAAGGCCTACCAACCTATGAAATCAATTAAAGGTGCCAGTGTTAGCTCTTATCCCAGGTACGTTTTCTGACTGCTATTATTGGGGACAATGCTAATTTTTTTTTGGGGGGGGGGGGGTGGAGAGCTTAGTTGTAAAGTGTACATATTTTATATAGGTAAAATATTAGTTTCATTTTTATTTATTTTATTTTATTTTTATTATTATTATTATTATTATTATTATTATTATTATTTTATTATTATTTTGTATTTTTTTAAGTAAATCCTTGGTTTTATAAGTTTTAGTAAAAAAAAAAAAAAAAAAAACATCAGCGTCACCGACGAACATCACCCTGTCGCCGACGGACTATGCAACCAACGGCAGTTCCTGCTGCCTACGTGGTACGCGACGGAACCTAAGGCGTCGCCGACGGTCATCACCCCGTCACCGACAGAAGCTGCAGACTCAATTTTTTTTTTTTTTTTTTTTTTGGTTTAAGCACTTCAAAACCCGAACCCATGTAACAAATCTGACTCGGTCCAACCCATGGGTAATTATGATTTTTTTCAACCATTTTCAATACACATTCACCATTTTTAATAATCAAAACATCATCTTCACCAACAATCCTTCCTAAACCCTAAAACTTCTTTCACTCATAAATCCTTCAAATCTTCACCAAATCTAACAATATTTGGGTCTATTTCACTTAATTTTTCGAGAGCTACAAAACCCCCATAATATTTCTTCGAAATTCCTTACGATTTGGGAGTAACAACGAGATTTAATTCGAGTATTTGGTGGGTCGTTCAAGTGTTGCTCGAATCTTTTAGTTTTTATGATTTCTTAGTGCATTCAACCCAAAAGGTAAATTCTTTCTTTATTAAAAGTTTTACTATTACAGATTTTGTATGATGCTTCCATGATTTTGAACTTAGTTGTTTAAATAGAGGTTGAATACGAAGAATTGATGAGTTTGTAGCTTGTTACTAATAAAGGACTGTTATTTGGTAATTTTGACATCAAATAAGTGTGGGGATTCATTCTTTGCGCTTGTTCTTGATGATTGGGTGTGGTTAGGATGTTGAACGAAAAGGAAAATTGGTACTTGTTTAAGTTTAAAATTTGTTTCCTAAATGTCACATGTATTATTAAGTTCAACATCCAAGTAAATACATCCAAGGGTTATGAGGAGTTGAATGATTCTCAGTGAGTTTTAACTTGGAGTTGATTTGCTTTAGACAGAAAATGTTTGGAAGAAAACGGAATAAACCTTCCTCCGGTGAGGGATCATCTTCCTCACGCAGTGTTCGGGGAAAAGGAAAACAATCTAGTCAAGCCATAGAAGATGTTGAATTAGAAAGAGAAAGAATGGAAAGGGAAGAAGAGCAGGTTATGGCCGTTGCTAATGCGGCTCAAGAATGGTTTTAACTCGATGCTTTGAAGGATCCTATTATTGAGAAATGGGAAGAGGACAAAAGCAAAAGATTGTCAAGCTTCAAGAATAAGGATTGGGAAAAGCGTTTGTGGAGATGGAAAATGTATAACTTCGAAAAAGGAGTTTTAGAAGTGGTTGTTTATGAACGGGCTAGTTAACCTAGAAGAGTTCAGATGGTTTAATTTGACACAGAAATTTGAAGCTTTGGGTTGGGAACGCGCCTTGGATTGGTGCAAGAATGGTCGAAAAAGGGTTTATTTGAAGTCGGTATGTGATTGGTATGCTTCGCTCAAGGCTGAAGCAAATGGGCACCCAAGCATGTGGAAGTTGGTTGGTGAAGCAAATTGAAAGAAGTTGAGAATGAGCTTTGAAACAATGAATAGGATAGCCAATTTTGACTCTCTTGGAGTTGGTGCTTATACTTATCCTAAAGCTACTGATTTTGGTCCAATATAGAGCTTAAATCGGACCCTCAGAATTTCTATGAGATCGCATGTCCTAACTATCAGTCAAAGGCATTGTTAAAAAGAAATGAGATGACTCTGGAAGGAAAGATTATCCAAAATATAGCTTTGGAGAATTTGATGGTCAGGTTGGGAGATCGGGGTCACATCAAAACTTGGGATTGTAGGGTTGTTTATTCTATACTTACTAGAGGCCCTAGATTGTCTTTTAGGCACATTTGCATGATGAACATTTGGGAGACACGCGAGACACATGCACGGATAATGATCTCGTATGTTCGATTGATTAACTAGATGTTGGTGGATCAAGGTTGTATTCCTGCAGGGACATGTTGGGTTGAGAAACCAGTTGGCAATTTTGATATTAAAAAATTGAGGAAGTCCAGAATTCTTTATAGCATGTCGGATTACAACCACACCCTTAAAGATGTGTCAACCCAGAAAACTTTTGTGGTGTGTGATATTAACGCACCACCAGTTGAGGAGGAAGAGATAAGGAGGATTCAACCAGAGGTGCCGATTAACATCCCGCGACAGAGGACATCAGTACGGGGTAGAGGAATGAGCATAGAGATGACTAGGTTGATTAACATGAACCGACCGGGAGGTTTTGAGACATGGACCTCCGCCGAACGACACATATTTGATACCACTACATGGACCTGATTGGAGGCTGAAGCAAGAGAAGAGAGGAGGTTGGAACATGAAAGAGAGAGGGAAAGATTAGAGGATAGGCGCTGGGGCGCGTTGGCTATGGCGGTTGAACAAAACCGGGTGAATCAGTTTGTTTTAGAAGACCAAAATCGATGCCATAGGGATTTGAGAGAGGGACGTCCATATGAGCCATATTCACCATTGGTGGATTATTCCACCATTCGGAATGCGTCATAGGAGAGTCAGGATGCGGTCCAGTGGCCACAAGGGGTATCATCAAGTTATTTACCAACCCTGCCACCTCAGCCCATGGAGACGGGCTCTTCCACATCTCCATTCGAAAATTATCAAGAGATGTGGGGAGAGCTCTTCGCACTACCGTATGAACCATACCCACCACGAGATCCGAATGAACGTTACTACCGTTAGACGGTGAGGTATGCTTTATTGTTGTTATACATTTTTCTTTTCAGTTTATTTGCGTGCGTTTTTTTCTTTCTTGGTGTGTTTTATTTTTTTTAGTACATAAATAAGTGTTGTGGGTGTGTTTAACCCTCACGAGACCTCACTCGTCCTCATAACCGGAATGTCGGGAGGTTTAAAGGATCTATCCCTAGTTACTTTTTTTTTATTATTATTATCCACAATCCAAAAAAAAATGAAAAAAAATTGAGTTAAAAGTATCTGGTAAGTTTCTTTCAACAAATAGTAAACCAACAACCCTTAATTTCTTTTGTGAGAAGCATGCTTCTACACATTTGTGAGTTGTAGGTTCATTCACAATGGAAAGGAGCATATTGTTGAAATCAAAGAACATGGAGCATAAAATCAAACTAGGTGCACTTCTTTTCAATTCTCCAGTTAGGCATAAGTGGGTTGTGTACTATTTTGAACTAAGTGAAGCGTTGATGGGTTGTTATCGCATTCCCGTGCATGGTTTTTTAGTTTCTTCCTACACATTGAGGACAATGTTGGACTCTAAGTGAGATGGGGGAGAAAATTTTGAAAATTTTTCAAAACTGTCCTTGTTTAAGCATTTTAAAAACGCAAGTAACTAAGTCAACACGGGATGGTATAAACCATTTTGGTCTTTTGTCATGGTCAGGTTCTGAAAATTCGCATGATAACTCTCAACTAGTTTTGGTAAAAAGAATTACGGGTGGTTATCTGGGAGTAGTTTGCTTAAAAGGTCGGTTTATTACACACATGTCATATACCTACCCATCTTTCCATGAGAGATTTTGAGCCACCACAACATGTTGCACTTTATAAAATTCTATCCATCTATCCATTTTGCATGTTGTGTTTCTTTGAATTGAGGGTGCCATTATAGTTGCATGCGGTAGAATTTGCACCTTTAATACGTTTACCGCCCTAGACCAATTGTGAACACAAGAATGATTAAGGTATTAGGTTAAACCTTTTTATTTTTAAACAATTTTTATCATCCCTGACCCGTTCCAATATCCCTTAGTTAACCAATCTTGAGCCTTAAACCTTTTTCAATTGACCACCCATTTCAACCCAGTTGACCCATAATCCTTTTCCATTTTAAACCCGAGTGATGAAAATTCGATTATAGGTTGTTCCTTTGTATTGTAAATAGTTTAAAGTTATTATTGTTAGTTGCTTGTTAAAAAAACTGCAAAAGCGTTGAATAAGAGCGAAGTCTCTTAAAAAAAAAGGCATATCATTGCTTTATAGTTGAGCTAGTTGTTTGTTTCGGTTAGTTTGTTTGATGTAATAAAAGTTGAATTTTCATCACTTTAGTCACTTTAAATATCCCATTCCACACCCTTCACCTAGCCACGTTACAACCCTTGTAAAGACCTTTTGACTTGTGATTCGCTTTTGTGTAATTTGGTGAAGTGCGATTAAGTTGCAAGCATATACCAATATGCATTATAATCGGTTTTGAGAGTACCATATATATACTAGTACATCAATACTAGTCAATTGAACCGAGTGGAGAGAATATTGTGAGGGATATGTGTATGGTTTATTGGCTTTAGAAGGTAGGCTAATCTTGGGTAACCACTTGAGTTTTGAAAAGAAATATTCATTGAAAGTTTGGTAGTCTTGATTGTAGAAGTCATAGGAATTGGGTATGACATTAGACCTTAACTCTTTGAGAATGAGAAATGCGTTTTGTGCTTGGAATTGTAAAAGCGTAATAAATTTGCTTGAGGACAAGCAAAAAGATAAGTGTGGGGATGTGATACGCGGGTGATAATCTTAGTCGTTTTGTGTTTAAGATTGTATTTTTATGCAATTTTATGGTTTTGGACACACTACTTTGATAAAGTTTGCATTTTGCAGGTTTGACGAAGTTTAAGGTGTTTTTTAGAACTTAACGAGGCTTTGGGATGGAGCTAGGTAGATGCAGAATTGAAAAAGGAGCAAAAATGGATTACTTGAAATTTTGGGTCCCGTCGGCTACGAGGTGTCAGGCCGTCGCCGACGCCTTAGGACCCCGTAGGCTGCTCCGTAGACAGCAGAAACACCCGTAGGCTACATTAAGGTGTCGCCGACAGCAGAGAATCCCATCGGCGACGGGTCCCTGACAAAGCCTTCCTATGTTGACCAAAATTTATGAGATTTGAAGGCTTTTTATGGGGGATTTGACCATTGACTCGAGAGGAGGATATAAAGATCAATCCTTGGGGATTTTTATCATCATATTTGACTCCAAAATCACAATCAAATCACCCTATTACACCAAAAATCATTGAAGTTCATCATTTTTCATTATATCTTTCACTACCAATCCATCCTATCATTGAAGGTTTTCAAGATTCAAGACCCGCTTATTTGAAGAATCAAGTTCCATGGCCATGAGTGGCTAATCTCTTTGTATCATGCCTAGGAAGTAAACAATTGAAGCTTTAGGGTTTAAACATTTGGGTATTACTTTAACTTTTTAATTGTGTGATTGTGTGTTTGAATTAACTGTATTTGATTGCGATTAATCTTATGTTGAATTCATTTTAGTTAATTGATCTTGTGCCAATTTCTAGTGTCATGAACATGTTTTCTTGCTCTAATACAAACATAGGGTTGTATGTTCTAGGTAATGAAGTGTAGTTTAGTCCATCTCTGATGTTGATGAAACTTGACACCTAAGCCTATTGAACAATCACCCCGTTAATACCAATTGCACTACATTTGTTTGACCCATTTGTGAAACCTTAGACTTCAATTGTGGAAACCTAGGTGTTATCCTTTTTATTAAAGTATTTGCAAACTACATTATTTTTCATTCCTATAATTTCAATTCAAGTTTTCAACAAAACCCTTTCAATCAAATTATTAAATGATCCAAGTACAAACTTTGTACGTTCTCTAGCAATCTTCATAAGTAACACGTTTAATCAACTAAACAATATCCACTAACCACACGCTCCTTGGATTGATACCCTACTTATCCTATCTACCTAGGTTAATTAGGTTTTGTATGAACCATGACGACCGGCTCATCAACTACTAATCTTATTATACAACCTGCGTATTTGATCCTGTATATAAAACCAACTTATGCATATTATGTTAAACTTTCTAACATATACACAAGACAAACATAAAATAAACTGGTCTAAATCCGTCGTCCGTCTGAGTCTAAGTCATCAATCCTTGGTCACCAGCATCGGCTCGAAAATTCTACTTCCTTTTCATTCACATGATCAGGAACAGATGGAGATTCCGTGGGACAGTACGAAAAAGCATAACCAGTCTATCAACCTGGACACGGAGGATAGCAATTTTAGAGACATTGTTGCATGGATTCGTCGAAGCAGGATCGGGCATGCTGTGGAACATAATATGCCAGTCTACATAGATCACATAGAAGATTTCTGGAGATCCGGAAGATATGAAGTCATCGACCGTGTAAGAAGAATCAACGAAACAGTCAGAAACAAACCTGTGATCATCACCGAAGATACCGTCAGAAATTTTTTGAGGCTTAGAGATCAACTGGGGGATTACCGACACTTAGTCAAAGAAGATATATTAAGATAATTCAAGAAAGTTGGGTACCAGGGAGACTTCTCCAAAAGAAACGATATTAAGAAAAGTTCGCTGACTCAAACTGGAAGTTGATCTGCCATGTATTCACAATGAGCCTTTCCCATAGAAAATGCTTCACACTTTTATCATTCAAATGAAAATGCTTCACATTAACTCCTTCAACAAGCCCAATCTTCACAAGATTGTTCATTTTCCTCAGATGAATATGCCCCATCCTTCTGTGCCACATGATAGATTCTTTTTCAGTAGCTTTGGACAGAAAACATGTTACTTGACCCTGAGTTGTGGTTGCCTTGCTCATGTCAAGAATGTACAGATTGTTTACTCTTGGAGCTTGAAGCATGATCCACTCCTTTGGAATAACAAAACCAGGCTTCAAGATGTAGCAAGATTTATCGTCAAAGTGTACAGAAAACTTCTTGTCACATATCTGACTGACACTCAGCAAATTATAATCAATCTGCTTCACATAAGATATCCGTTCAAAACTCACAATTCCATTGCTAACACTGCCTTCCATTGTTATATAACCTCCTTTATTTCCAGCGAACGCTAATACCCTCTATTAATATTCTTGATATCAAAGAGTAGCGACATATCACCAGTAATGTGCCCAGAAGCTTCACTGTCAACAATCCAGAGACTGCTAACAGGGCCAGCTAAAGCTCCCTGCACCATTAAAAAAACAAGATTAGTTTTTACGAGGGACCCAAGCCTGTTTGGTCTTGGGTTTTTGAGTGTTAACATTCAAAGAAGCCTTTTCACAAACTTTCAATTTTGAATAAACCTTTTTCAGGTAATTCAAAACTTTCTCACTCTTGATTTCAACCTTAGCAGATGATGTAGAAGCACCTGGAGAACCCTTTGGTGTCCAAGTCTATTCCAAACGTTTAAGAATCCTAATTTGAGGTTGTTTAACCTCAACAGGTTTCTTTGTATCATTCGTGAAAGAAACTTTCTTGTCTACCTTATCTGATTTAACAGATACAGGTCCAACCGATGACTTAACAGCAGGTTTTGGGTAAACCTTTTGTTTATCATTAGTCGAGTTCACCATAGGTTTCTTCATCTTCTTTTCCATGGCAATTCTATTTCTATTGTCATAGACAATTGGATGGCTTTCCCTCTTTGGATAAAAATGATTTTGTTTATAAAATTGTTGTCTTTAAGGGTAAAACTGTCTTTGTGGGAAAGACTGTCTATGATAATCACCATTAACCGAATCCCTATGATTTTGTTTGCTCTCAACTTCGTGCCTCTTGTGTCGCACATATGGGCAGTGAGCAAGTAAACGCCCTCTCCCCACATTTGTAACACACACGGTATTCTTCAAATGAGTTTTTAGCATGAGGATTAGCGAATGATTTAACCGGGTGTTGGTCATCAACACACTTTCGCCTTAAACTCTCCGGAGCAGGCTCCATTGAGTAAGCCGGTTCATAAAATCCATTAATCTTGTCTTTTGGTTTCAAAAATTCAGTGACATGAACCCTAGGTTGTTTAGAATCATCACTATACAGTCTTTTGATTAGTTCAGGTGGAATATCATTTGCCCATTCTTTTGATTAGTTCAGGTGGAATATCATTTGCCCTTTCATGTTTTGGGAACCAAATGGTACTCTCTTGCCAAATTTTCTCAATTTTAGAATAATTTGCAAACTGTATGGGATATTCATCATCTGAGATTATCTTATTGGATCCTTCCATCCGATAAAATACCTTTACGGGTTTGTCACTAGAATCATTCTTTTCAACTTTCTTAACTGACTGATTCTTTTTGTTTTCATTCATCTGAGAATATGGAACCTGAGAAGACGATACTGTCTCATTTGTTCGAATGTGATTTTCCAATGGAATATCAACATTCTTTTTAGGTTCCTCATCTTCAGTATCTGAATCATCAGTTACCGCAACCACTCCCTCATCATTCAATCCAAGAATCGGTCTCACATCGGAATTCGGATCACCAACACTTGAAGTGTTTGATTCGTTATCCGATGAGGAATCCGATTTTACTGAACTCTCCGGTGTTACTGAATTCAGATTATGATTCAAATAACACTGGGGAAGGAACAACTTTGTAGTTTGCACTACTGGATTGTGATGGTTCCTCAACAATGTGGTCCAAAACGTACGCCACATGTTTATAACTTTCTAACTTCTTGTTGATCTTTTCAGCAAAACACTTGATTTTAGCCATTTCCAATTTTGTTTCTTCAATTTCATTAACGTAATTATTAATGGCTATTTGTTTCAAAGAAAGAGTTTTAGTTAATTCATAAACATCCTTTTATAACCCTCAAGTGTTTTGTTGAAATCATGCTTGTCCTTGCGATATGATTGAATGACTATTTTAGCACTTTCAAGCTGATGCTTAAGTTTATTGACCTCATCATTTAATCTATCACAAGTACCACAATATTTATCACTAGAAGTAGAGTTAGAATTTACCGGTTTTGGAGGATCTGTCATGGCCATCAATGCAAAGTGAGCTTCCTTTCCTGCAAAGAACTTAGAATAATCAATCTTGGTGAAAGTGTCATCCACCATGCATCACTTCTTCGCCATCAGAAAATCCTCTTCGGCTAGCAACTGATCAATGTCATCATCAAGAGAATTAACACTAGCCTCCGAGTCAGATTCGCTTTCTGAATCAGAATAGACAGACTCTCGATCATCAGAGACATCAGCAAAAAAATCGATAATCGTCCCTGAAACCGTTTCAGTAACCGGTTCCTCAACCTTCTCAACAACACTTTCTGGAACCTCCTCAACTATCTCCTCAATCACAACTTCAGAACTCTTCTCTGAAACCTTTTCTAAGTCACCATCAACTATCATCGGCTCCTCCTTTACCATCTCTTGTGCAAAACATGCAACATTACCACCGGTAACCTCTTCAACACCCAATTGCATAGAGTTCCAATCAAAACATTCATCTTTTTGTATCACCAACGCCTGATTCTCATTTTGCGGTTGAGTGTTTCGAGTAGAAATAGGAACAATGGTTCTGGTTGGATTAGGTGTAGTTTGGTTTTGGTTGATTGTAGATGTTTGTCTTGGTGTGGTATTTTGGGAGGTGTTTTGTCGGTTTTGGTAATTGTTTTGTTGTTGATAGTTGTTGTTGTTGTTGTTGTTGTTATTTTGGCTTTGGTAGGTAACTTGGTTTTGTGATTGAAAGGGTTTCGGTTACCTTGTTACTTAGGTTGGGTACATTCTCTCACAAAATGACCTCGAGTCCCACAGTTGAAACACGTCACCTTTGCTTTGTTGAAACCATAGGTAGTGTTTGGTGAGGTAGCAAGATCAGTTCTGCCTGTCTTCTCAATAAACTTAGTAGCCATTCTCATCACCCTTGCAAACACCCATTGTATATCGATCAGTTCCATTTCTTCTTTGTCAATTTGGGCATAATCCTCATTAGTCAGATTGTTGTTGCCTATCTGACTTGCCACCAATCCATTATAAGAAGCGACCAATGCTGAAACTAGTGCAACATGTTGTTGTGCCACTTCTACAGTCACATTGTTCATGTTGGAAGTTTCCAACACGATTGGACTTTGGCTTGAGGATGCTTGAGTCATCATCGGTGCAACATGTTGTTGTTGTTGTTGTGGAATACTTACTGATGATGTGTAACAAGCAGCAGACATCTGAGGTTGAGTTGGTGTGTAAGAAGTTTTTGTGTATGTCGGTCCTAGAGCGAGGTAATTGATTGGATTCCTTTATGGTTCAACAACATTCGATACACAAGCAATGTGAGGTGCAACACTCGCTGCTCCTGATGGATTAGACATAGAGGAAGATGATGTAGCATGATACAGCTCGGATTCTGTGGAAACTGTGCTCTTTTAGCTTTCCTCCTTTCTTCCATCTCTTTGTTTTCCAACTTCTGTATGAACTCATTGATGGTCCAGTACTAATAAGCATCTTTTTCCTTCAGTACTTCAACATGTTGTCCCCAATATGGAGGCAACGAATCAGCAAACTTGTCCACTATTTCAGTCATGGGAATATTGATATCATAATTCGATAATTCTGATAACATATGACAGAATCTTAGAATAAGTTCCTTTAATGTTTCATTCCCAACATAACTAAAATTCTCAAACTCCTTTCTCAGATCTTCCATGCGAAGTCTTCTAGTCTTGTCATTTCCATCATGCCGATTCTTCAAACAATCCCATAATTGTTTTAAAGTAGTGTTAGATCCAAACTGGTGTAGTAAATCTGTAGTTAAAGCCTGAGACAACTGATAAACGCCTTATTCTCAACAACAAACTTCTTTTTCTCATCATCTTTTAAGTCTTCGAGAAGAATTGGTACATTCGTGTTCTCAACCATCGGTGGACTAACTTTCATGATCATTTGCCAAGCCTCTCCACCTTCCAATCCCATGCCCTCCAGATGAATCTAGAAATTCTTTTGCCATTGATAATACTCTGACATATCCAACAGCTTTGGTGGACGATTACCACTTCATGATGATAAGCCATTGATCAAAGTAGTAATCGCATTAGAAGTCTGATTCTGCGCAACCGCTGCGACTCCCCAATAGTCTGTCACCTGTTGTGGAGGATGAGTAACAGTCGATGGTGTTGAACTTGGTACGGCAAGGTAATTGATAGGTACATGTTGTGGTTGTGTGTTAGTCTTCTGTGATGCAACTGCCCTGGGATTCATAGGTACATGTTGTTGTTGTGTTGTTGCAGGTCTAGGTGTCATCGGAAATCCCCAAATGTTGTCCATGATGCTCGAAAAATCAACAATTAGAAAAGCTTGGAAAAAAGAATCTGGTTCGACCTAACAATGACAATTGAGGGTTCGAATGGAATATAAACACCTGGTTCAACCCCTGTGACAGACTCGAATGAGAAACTGAGACACAAAGACTCTGATTCGACCCTGACAATAACCTGGTTCGACCTCCCATAAGGTCGAATGAAACAAAAAGGTTCGAATGAAAACACAATACACTCAGAATGAAGAACAAACAACTGGTTCGACCTATAATCCCACTGATTCGACCTAAAAACCACTTGCTTCGACCTAAAAACTCACTGGTTCGGCCTAGAAGCTTCTGATTCGACCTGACCCATTTGAAAAACGGTTTTTCTTCAAAAATCACTCAATTTAATCTGAATTTTTCAAATGTTGATGGATTTCAATGAAATATAATCAGGTTTTTCTTCGGATATGATGGAGATCAACTTTTGTGAAAGAAATTTTGATTTTATCCGTAAAAATAAGTCAAAATCAATCAATCTCCATTGTCATGCAATGTTCATGCAAAACAGAAAAATTGTAGGTCTTTTTGATGAAAAATCTGTTCAAAAACTATCAATTTGCAGTTGTGTGATTGAGCAAAGCTCTGATAACACTTTGTAGAGGACCGGATTGTAAGAAATCAACTAGATAATCACACAAGTAGAGTAATTTAGGTGCGGAAACCCTAAATTACATGCAAAATGATAATCATCAAATCAGAACACGTAGAAATCCATTTTAATAATCATTCTCATTGATAAACACTTGATAATAACCAATTAAAGCTTAGTTTACAATGAAAAGACTCGTTCAGAAGTTTCTAGACACACCTATGAAAACACATACTTCACCTAGACCAAATGACCAAAGTTCATACTTTCTAAACAACTCAAAACTATATATAGACGGCTTCATTTGACCTTTGCAGAGGTCAAATGGCGTCGTTCGACCTTTTCAAGGCTCGAACCAAACAAACATATATAACAAAATCTTCATTCGACCTATACAAACTCCTTCGACCCC
The DNA here is from genome assembly GCA_030844895.1 of Ambrosia x helenae. Lineage (NCBI taxonomy): Eukaryota > Viridiplantae > Streptophyta > Magnoliopsida > Asterales > Asteraceae > Ambrosia > Ambrosia x helenae. The sequence continues at coordinate 67,832,842 of CM061227.1, read as the reverse complement.
ACGTTTGGTCGAATGGCCTTCAGAATCTACAAAACTTCAATGATAAACGTCATTTCTTGTTTAATCCAAAGCGATAGTCACATATATGCACCTACAATCAGGGCATCGGCTAGGGCCATTGGAGAAGCTTGGCGATATCGATGATCCTCAGCATGGGTGTTAATGTTTAAGAGCATGGTTCGAGCTATCAAGGCATCTATTATCTTATCACCATTTTTCAAATCCCAGTTGGGAATGAATTTAGCTTCGGCTACGGAAGGGTGTAGATTCATAGAATCTACAAAGACCCCAAAAGAATCCACTTTAGTCTCCGAACCGTACCACAAACGATCAAGATATCCTTTCGGATCTTCATCGTCCGAAGTAGAAAACAGAGGAAACCAGGACGGACCATCACACTTACCAACAGGGCTCGCGGGACCAGATGTATCGAGGAACGAGTGAATAGGAGAAGGGTTCATATGACTAGCACCACCTTTGGAAAACGAAACATGAAGCTCATCTCTTGCGACTTTCCACCATCAAGGTGATCGAAAAGAGCATCCAACAAACCTAACTTTAAAAGAAGTTGCCTTTGTGCAATCCAAAAAGGGCTTGTCACCCTATGCCATCTGCAAGGTAGTAAACTCCAGCTCTGGATCATCAAAAGATTCCAAGCGCATACAATCTCTCAACGACATATCTGCAAGGCACAAAGCAACAGTTAAAAAAAGAGAGAGAAGTAGAGAAAGACGAAGCCACTTTAACGTGACTACTAACCAATCTTCTTGAGATCCACAACAGGCCAATGGTCCGACCACTCCTAGTTTCGGCTTACATAGCCCATCACCAAAATATGCTCCGGAAGTCTCCGGATACGGAATTTGTTATCCACTAAAACCCTTATACATATCCTTGTTATACTGAAAATCCTTCGGTAAATCACTCTCCAAAGGGTCTTCCTTTTTCATCCACTCCATGTCCTTCGGTAAACAAAGGGCATCTAACCAAAACCACCTATCTTTCCAGTCCTTTAAACTACTCACCTCCCACCCCACACACTCTCGGTCCTCTTTGGGTACATCGAGTTTCTTACCCCTCTTATCCTCCGGTTGCCTCTTCTCAAAGGTATACCAGTCGCCGGATCGATTAAGACGATAAAAAGCCCTAAAAACATCCAGATCCGGCACATAATCCAACGACCGACTTGACAATTCAAATTGGTTTACCCTACTAAGGCCGAATGGGTTCAATTGAGAGAAATGAACCCGATGATGTACCAAGACCTTTATTAAAAAAAAAAACAGGTGAAAGGTACCCGGTAACTCACATAATTACACACACGAGTGTAAAATGCGAACTTTACAGGGGGGAGGAGGGGGTATATGGGAGTGTTTGGGCTCGGAAGGGTCGGATGTAGGTTCAAAGGAATACCAAATTCCTCTACAAATTCGTCAAGTTTACCTTGAGTCAAAACGCTATACGATACGAGCATATTATCCTTAGGCATGTCTAAAAAGTCAAGAGAGAAGAAATGAAAAACGCACCTCGTGGAATGAAGAAGGTGATATACTCTGGAACTGGGATGGCCGAAGAACTGCTGAAAGTATTGGGGAAGACGACTATGCAACAGAAAAAGGGAGAAAGTGAAATAGGTAAAACTGAATGTAAAAAAGCTATTTATAAAGAAGCTTGTGGATATGAATCGACAGTTTATAACTGTCCAATCAAACCTCTCTAAAGGCAACCTCGACCAATCAAAAGAGTCACATCAAAGGACTTATGCTAGGGTCACCTGTTGGTGACTCGGTGAATAAGCATGAATGACAAATAGTTGTCACCCATTCACCAAATGTATAGACAACAACTTTCATCATTAACACCGAAGCTCGAAGGAGCCCCAAAAGACCTAAAAAACCTCCAAGATTACATGTCCTTTCTAAATACCGAAGGATTTAAAAAGACTTCGGGGGACTTGTTGAGAATATGTGGTTCTAGGCCAGAGGCCGAACCATCACAATGGTGGCCGAGCCGGACCTAGTATTTCGATGAACAAGGCTTCAGTGGAAAAGTCCATGGGCCCTAAACCACCAAAGCCCATTACAAAAAGTATAAATACTTACAAAATTTCCTCATTTGGTAACTTCACTCAACCGAACCAAATTCTCTCTATATACTTTTCTGCTTCTTCCCTCTTCTCCGGCGACGAGCCTAACGGTGTCTTATTTTACAGGTTTTAAAAGATCCCATCATTAACTGTCAGATTCAATCATACTCCCTTAGATCTACTCAGATCTAGCATTCCGAACTAGCTATGAGGTAACATTTTTTCCTCTTCACACACAAAATCGATTCTATTAACATTTATATATAAAAAAATGATGAAGGCAAATATAATAAGATTGCACACAATATAAAAACAAATGAGGCTCGACAATTATTAGAATCTTTCAAAAATTGTGCAAATTGGCCAAATAATTTAGTGAGAGTTGATGGGTCACCTTCAATATAACTCCACAAAATTCATATCTACCTACCTACCAATCAAATGGCTCACCCAATTGTAACTCGTGTTTCAGAATGCTTTATCAAACCATCACACCATCTATCTCAGGATACAATCCAACCAATCCACTTGACACCCTTTGAGCTTGTTTTCCTTACTGCCAACTATAGCCAAAAGGGTCTCCTTTTTGCAAAGCCACCACCTAATCAATATTTTTCATTAGCCGAGTACTTGGACCGCCTCCGCCGCGCCCTCTCGGCTACTCTCACTCATTTTTACCCACTTGCGGGTCGGTTGGCCACACGGAAAGAAGCAAACCCGCCTTCGTGTGTTATCTACTTAGACCCTGAAAATAGCCCTGGCGTCAAATTTGTCCACGCAACTGCGAATGTAACCGTTTCGGATGTCATTACGTCTAGTGACGTGCCATTAACTCATTCGTTTTTCGACCTTAATAATGCCATTAACCATGACGGTCATACATTGCCATTGTTATCCATTCAGGTGACTACATTTTCTCACCGCTTCTATGTTATTGGAATATTGTTAGTGTACTATTATTATTCGTATTATTAATAATTTATGTCCTGTTGTTATTTATTCTCTTTGCCCATACTTTATGCAATGTGCTTTATTTGGTTTACTACACTGTATACACTCAACACACATTACCAAGACCCTATCATATGAGTGAGATTTTACTTGATAGTTCTGTTTATTTATTTATTTTATCTATTCAGGTGACTGAGCTTGTCGATGGAATTTTCATTGGTGGTTCCGTTAACCATGTTATCGCCGATGGGACCTCTTTCTGGCGGTTCATGGCAGCTTGGAGCGAAATGTTCCGGTCCAACCCTGGAAAAAATGGCAATTATAGACCAAGTTCACGAGTATACACACGAACAGCGATTGAAGGATGTGATCATATCATAAATCTTCCTTATACTCATCACGATCAGTTCATCGAACGGTTGCAATCTCCGCAGCTCCAAGAGAGATTCTTCGACTTCTCATCATATTCGATCTCTAAACTCAAAGCAAAGGCGAATGTCGAATGCAATACACAAAAGATCTCAAGTTTACAAGCAGTGGCCGCGCTGTTGTGGAGGTGCATAACACGAGCGCGACGTGCACCTCCAGACAGTGAAACCACATGCAAACTCGCGATTGGTAACCGTCACAGGCTAAATCCACCTTTGCCGGATGATTATTTTGGTAACCCGGTGCAACTGGTGAGAGGAACAGCGACAGTGGCTGAGTTGATGGATCATGGGCTTGGTTGGGCGGCTTTGCGGTTACATGACGCGGTGAAGAACCATGACGATACCACAGTGAGAAAGTGGGTTTGTTCATGGTCTAAAAGCCCATCAATAATGAAAATGAGTGGGGTGCTTGATCCGAATAGTGTGACCATTGGTAGCTCGCCGAGGTTTGACATGTATGGGTGTGAATTCGGGTTGGGGAAAGCAGTTGCGGCTAGAAGCGGTTGCGCAAACAAGGCGGATGGGAAAATTACAATGTTTCCGGGTCGGGACGGGGGCGGGAGCATGGGTGTAGAAGTTTGTCTATTGCCGGAATATATGATGTCTATGGAATGTGATGAAGAGTTCACAAGTGCTCTAAATGGTTACATTAAAGATGAAGCATAGGCTTGCATCGGTTAATGCACGAGGTTTTTAGTTTGAATCGTAAAGTTTCTATGTTTAGATGGTTGCATTTTTGGGTGAGGTTTAATCTTATTCTCTAGGTATTTCTGAATAAAGATTTGTATTCTGATAATCTGATATATCATATAAGCAACCATTTTCAACAAAGAAATTGATATATACTTTAATGATTTTCCTATACACATGACATTGTCCCCTCAGATCACACATTCATGTATTTTAGCATCCATAAAAACTGGGAAAAAACACAAGGGGTGGAATGAATGAGGAAGAGGATGGGACTTGTAACGACGGGTATTTCCATCGGTTTTCTTTAATGCTGCTAAAATCGTCCGTGAGGTTTGGCCAGTTTTGCCTCCTCAATCCAAAATAGTTACTTTTTTTTTTTTTATCTGGGTCCATTAGATTTACGTTTTGTTGCCAAAATTATCACTGACACAAACACAGTTAAATTATCTCGTTAAGTTGAGGGGTATTTATGTCTTTTTACCTGGTCCTTTATTTTTATAAAGTGGACCCACACAATTAATTTTTGAATATTAATTTATTTTTTATTATTTATTATTGATATTAAAAAGTCTTTTGGTCATTTCACACACAGCAATTTAGGCATACCACAGAACCCTCCGTTTAAGTTACGCTAAGAAACTACATATCAACCCGGCCTTCTAATAGCTGAAATAAAGATATAGAACATAAAACAAAAAAAAATAACATGTTTCGGTCAATGGTAATGATTGATAAATTGGGGCTAATTTGAACATTGCACATGTAATAAACTAAATCCACTGAAACTGAGTTCACTTCACTGATTTCTACCAATCCTGCACTGCCACATCACTTAACTGATTTTCTTCACTGAAACATTTTTTTGTAGGCAGCACTCCACTCATTTTTTAACCAACTACTAATTATTTTCACACATAATAATAATAATAATAATAATAATAATAATAATAATAATAATAATAATAATAATAATAATAATAATAAAACTCACGCCGTTCAAAAAAGGAAGAAAAGCACATTGCTTATTTTGTCTTTTTATTAATTTTAAACTTTAAAAAATTAAAAAAACAACTCTATATACTCCACACACACAATACACATATCTATGCAAACACAACTTATATTTATCACCATCTTCATCTTCATCTTCATCTTCATTTCAACATAGATTTTAAAAAAAAAAAAAAAAACTTGCAACTAAAGAATGGAGAGAGAAAGAAGAGATTAAACTATAAAATTGTATGAAATTTTGTGCCACATCCGTGAACCAGCACGGTAACTAGAACCAGAATTTGGTTCACGGACCACTACCAGCATGGGTGGCGGCGGTGTTACTGTGCTGGTAATGGGGTACCCGTGACCAATTCTGGTAGCGCCCTGTCTCCCCTTAGAAAACAGGACCATCAAGATGTAGTTTAATCCACACTTATAGCATATCCCTTATACAAAACAAGAAGATTGTCTATATCATGAACCACTGACTCACATAAATAGAACAGATCGGGTCAGCTCTAGATCCCAATCAAGACCCAACCCATTGACACCAGAGCTATTAACACTTACCGACTTACATTGTAGATTTATATATCACATATAAGAAGTCCAACAGAGTTGGAACGTAATACAGTTAGGGCAGTTACAAACAAAATATGTTTTCTTTAGAAGGGAGGCAAAGTCAACTTACAAAATAACACATTTGCCGCTTTCAGCTCTCTTACGGAGCTCCTCAGTCTCCCGTTGGGCTTTCTCTAAAGTCTCTCTGAGCTTACGGATTTCATCATTAGATTTCATTTGAGCAGCTTGAGCTGTCTTTTCAGCCTTTAACCGTGCAAGTTGTTCTTCTGCCAACTGCTGTTCGAGCCTAATTGTTGTTTCCCTCAGCCTCGACTCGACCTGTGCAACACCATATTTCCACTTATTGCAGTATGTGGCGATATCTTCACCCATTTTTCTATATATGGGCCACTATGGGTTATGTCTTATATTTCAAACGGCCACGGGTACACCACTATAAGTAAAGGAGTGGTTCAAAACTAGTCGAAAGTGTTGTTTTAAAGGGTTAAACAAACCCCTAAAATGTTTATTCAAAATTTTTAGATTATCATTGCCATAATACAAGTTCATGCTTAATGCCTAACTAGTTAACAAAAGAAGCTGACAAAAAAATGTATGTGTGTCAATCTGACCTATCTAGGGGTGTTCATATGCCGATCCGAGCCCGAACTCGACAGACGACTTGTTTAAAAGAGAGTTAAAGCTCGGCTCTTCAGTAATTTATCAAACTCAGGCTAGGCGCATAGATTATTTATTGATTATTTTTTTTATATACATATATAACGATTTATATATTATAATTATAATCTAATCTATAAAGTATAAACAAAATGTATATTTAGTTATTTCTATCATAACAATGAGTTCAAGTAAGGAAAACAACATATGCAGACCAATGCATTATTAAAATAACAGTAAAAATACCATTTCAGTGATTCGCTTAAGCTGCTCTTCATATGATTTATGCATCTGCTCTGTCAGATCAGATATTTCTTGTTTGGTATACCCCTGCAATGATTGAACTTCTTCTGTTTGTTCATGAAGCTTCCTAGTCCCTCTCTGTCAAGTAAATGTCCAGCTTGTATAAAAATTAATTTTGAAAAACTGAAATAAAAAATAATGCGTTTCACCTTCAGTTCACTGAAAATCTCATCGCTGTATGGTTTCCCGTTGTTCGTGGTCAACACCATGTTGACAAGAGAGAGAAGTTCTTGTACTTGTTGTGTTTTCTTCATTTGGTCTTTTGTCCTGTTATCAAAAAGGACACATCTATCCCCACACAAGCTAAGGGTTTCCTGAACAAATATAATCAAGTTTTAACTAGCCAATAGTTTCAAATAAACAAAATAGGACACACCATCTAGTTTTGATTATACAGTACGCTTAAAAGGAAAAACATGTGAATAATACCAAGTTACCAACTTCAATTTGCAACACAACCCTTATTGCTTTCATGTAGAGAGGACAATCGTTTCGGATTGACGGGTTTCGGATTGGCAGGTTGAAGATGAAGCCAAACACAATCCATATAATTATTCATGTCAAGAAAATCAACCCAAACCCGGAAACACTTAGAATCATGTAACCTGAACACAACATGCATAGTCCATTTATCTAAATGAATCAACCAGATTGATTGGTTATAAACATGTTGGCGGGTTGTAAATGATTCATAATCAAGTCGTAAATTAATTTAATGGATCATAAACGGGTTAGCACGTTGTAATAACTGATAAATGGATTGAATGCTCATAAACGGGTGGCCTTATAACATATATTTTCTTTTTATTTTGATATTCTAATTTTATACCGATTGACTGGTCGAGACTTTATATTCTAATTGTATACCGATTAGACGGGTTATACAGCCATACAGGTGACGTGTCAACCCGTACACGACTTGTGTTAATCGAACAGTTTAAACATGTAACCTGATCACGACATATTTCCTGAACTGGTTAAAAATGGCAACACAAAACCTGATTATTTTAGTGACGTGTCAAGAATTGTCACCCCTACAACCTTAGTTTATGGCGACAAACAAATAACATGGTTGTACATACTACCCATCATTTTGAAATAGTTGAGGAACCAATTATGCACATTTTTCAGTATCTATAATGTTATGCTTTTGAGAAAGGGAGGAAACAGTGATGGCCATATCCTTTTTAGCTTGGACCTACCGTCCAGTTACGATGTCATCATAAGCATCATCTTTTGTAACAGGAACTTATGTAACAGGAACTTACATATTACTAAGAGGAACAAAACAAAGTTCATCAAGTTAGAAGTCAACAAAACAAAGTTCATTAGATAAAATGATGAGAAACAAGCACAAAAAGCCTATGGAGCAATAAGCATTTCTCGTTAAAACATAGACTTTAAGTTTATTACCATCATGTTAGAGTGCATAACAAACGATATGAACGAACATATATAAAATGTTAGTATTAGTGAAAAAAGATTAAAAAAAATTGGGCCATAGCAATTCGGACTAAAAGTGTGAAAAAACAAAAACCTTGTGTAATAATGAGTTGGCGTACTCACCTTTAACGATTCAGGGCAATCTTCTAAGAAGTCTTCCAAAGTTTGTTCATTCTCCTCAAGTTCATCCCCACCAGTAAAAACCACAATCATATAATCATTAATTTTGCTCCCAAACAAAGTCCTCAAACTACTTATTGCAGCTTCTTCTTCTTTCGAAAACCGATTCCGAACTGAGAGGACAACAAGAACGGCATGGATACCATCCCTCGCCATATTGATACATTTCACAATCTCTTTCCCAATATATTCAGTATCAACAGAAGAATCAAACAGTCCTGCCATTATATTACCCGTTAGCCGTATAAAACTAACAACAAAACAAAGGTCACTACAACTGACAAATCAAAATACCAGGAGTATCGATCACATTAAGCATCTGGCCATCTTTCAACACAGTTGTCCTGAGCTCAGAAGTACTCGTAACACCAGCCGAACTCGCCTTCGACAGAAACTCCTTCTTACCAAGGATACTATTCCCAGTGGCGCTTTTCCCATTGCCTGTCCTTCCAACCAAAACAAGTGTTCGCAGTGTATTCAAAGGAGATGCAAACTCCCAATCATCATCAACTGAACTTCCTCCCATCTTAATATACTAACCTTGTTAATCAACTTACAATAAGCATAATATTGAAGAAGATAACACAGATGCTAACAAAATAAGGTTAAATTAGTAGAAAATGTGTAAACCCTAATTTTATTTTTATATTTATATTATGCAAAACATAATAGGGGATTAGTAGGATAAATACCTGATCGAATATATATATTTGTCTGATCTGATGTTTAATTTAAGATGAATCAGATACAACTGAATCGATGAGAAGAGAAATCAGGTACTCGGATAACACACCGAGATATGCGTGGTCAGTGTAGGAAGAAGGACTTTATTATTATTTTACACGAAGTTTTACCAAAATTAGGAAGAAAAATAGAAAATCATGTCCCTACTTAAGACCTTGGAGCTTGGTGACACGATGGCACTTTCCGTCGGGAACACCCCTGACTTTTAAAAGGGGGTGGGGAAGCAGGAAATGATGTGGTGCTGATATGGACAATGGAGAGGAAGGGGAAATCACACCTCATAGCCTAATAAAATAGCAACTCGGGTGACATCTGACTCTTTACTAGAACATCCACGTAGGCTTCAACTCAGCTGACACATGTCAGCCATACAAATGCTTTAAAAAACACATGCGTCCGCCCGTGCTGGATCTGTATCCGATTATTATAACCCAAATTCACAAAACCATATAATCGAATGTCGCGGTCCCGTCAAAAATAGTATTTATAATTCCTAAATTACCTCAAACTATGTAGTTGGTGGTAACAAGGGTGTCGAACCATGAAGATCTGTGGTTGGTGAATAATGGTTTTGTTGATTAAACGGTCACTTACGAAGATGTTATGTTTTATGAAGTTTGCATATATTGTTCATTTAAGAAAAATTGTATTGAGAGTGATGAATCAAAATTGATTCAAGAAGTTGATTGAAATTGTCAAAGATAATGAAATTGGTAAAAACTTGATTGTAACAATAATATTAATAAAAGGATCACACACGGGTTCAACAATCAAAGCCTAAGGTTTAACAAAGTGGGTCAAATAACTCCAGTGCAATTGTTGTTAACGGATTGATTGTTCAATAGGCTTAGGTATCAATAATCATCAACATCTAAAGATGGACAAGAATATACTTTATAACTCTAGAACATACAATCCTAAGTTTGTGTTAAAGCATATAACCATATTCATTTCACTAGGAATTGGCACAAGAACAATTACTTAAAAGTGAATTCAATACAAAATTAAAGCATTCAACACAATTGTTCAAACATAGAATTAAACACAAAAGTTTAAGAAATACCTACATTGTTAAGAACCCTAGGTGTAACACCCCAACCGATGGCGGAATCATCGAGGTGCCACGTAGTGACGATTGTTCAAAAGCTCATGGTACTAAAATGTAAATATATGATTATTGAATATTGTTTTACAACATGTGAAATTCAATACAATACAACAAAATAAAGATAATTGATTGATTTAATCTAAGTCCAAGGTCCTATGTGAAGCGTCAAGCAGCTTATCCTGAAACATGCACGAAAATAATTTTGTCAACATATGATGTTGGTGAGTACTACTTAGTTTTGTACGTATAGTATAAGTTTTGAAAAGTAGTACAATTCATGTGTCTAGCATCACCAAGGCATTATGTAAACACGCAAGTAACCAAACAAGACAAAGATCAAATGTAAAGTTTGTACAATGAAATTGATAATGAGCACCTCAACACGTGTGAGTCTAAAAGAGCACCATAACACAAAGTTATGTCTAAATGAGCACCGTACATAAGTTACGTCTATGTGTAAAGAGCACCATAACATAAGTTATGTCTAGATGTATGATTTTGTATGTAAGCTACGTTCATGTTCAATCATAAGCACAAAGATAATCAAGACACGTATATGAATTTTAAATGAATAAAAATGTATGTGTAAATGAATACGAAAGTTTGTATACTTGTGCATGAATCACCCCAAAAGTTGTAAAAGCGGAAAAAGGGGATAAGTAATACTCACCTTAGCAAGGTGGTAAGTCTTGTGTAATTGAATAAGTATAATCCAACGTTGCCAAGTATCACCCTATGTATAATGTAACAAATAAGTCTAAGTCTATATGGTCTATAAGTATTTTCTAGGGCTTCGAATTGGGGATAAGTATTTATTTGGTTAATAAATTAAACGTTTAATAAATAAGAGAAATTTGGTAAATAAATAAACAAAAAGTCTTTGAGTAAACTTTAAATCAAATGTGGTCACAATATAAAGTTTTAAGTGTGAAAATAATTTTTATAAAATTATTTTCTTGAAAGTAGAATATTTAATCTATTTATTTCAATTTGTCAAATATAACTTTAATATTTAAAAATATTAAAATTAAAGAAATTTTTAGATTAAAAATTGTATTTCTGTTCTAAATGGATAGAAATAATTTATGTAAAATTTTGGTGCAAAAATATTGAAAAATGAATTTATTATGATTTATTTATGATTAAAACTAACAAAAATTGATTAAAAATATTAAATAAACGATTTTTCTGAAATAAAAATCATTTCAGAAATGCTTATTGATTTATAAACTTAGAATAATTTTTGTGGAATTTTACAAAGTCGTTTTGATATTTTTATAGAATTTTATAATTTTAAATTGAATAAACTTGTAATATTTATAATATATATTAAATAAATATTTTTTTGAAAAACTAAAAATTGGATGATGAACTTTTCTACTAAAATAACATAAAATAATTTTTGTAGAATTTATAAAGTTGTTTTGGTATTTTAAATGTAAAATAAAAGGTTAAAATGCAAATATATGTTTAAATCTTTAAGGAAAGAGGCAAAAAAAAGAGTTGGTGGTCGTGGGAATCGAACCTGGGCCATAGGCCGGTTCGGTTCTGGGGCAAGGGTGGACGACCAACTGGACTGAGGATCACTTTGTTAATGTTTTTGATTTCAATTATATTTATAGTAAAAAACGATATTGTCATCTTCCCCATTTCATACTAATCGAGCCCTAGTTTATCAATCCCAACAATTAGGGATCAATAGCCCCTGGACTCTTGGGGCTATTATTTGTTAGGTGTCGATGAACAAAACCCACATGAAAAAGAACACTTACAATTACGAACTCGTGATGTTTGCTCGGTCAACCAAGAAAGTCAAACGCGAGCTATTTCTTGATTATTATGAAGAATTAACAGAAAATGAGAACAGGGGTTGGATTATCGGCGAGTTGTGAAGGGATTATGACGTTCAATTTATAGGGACGGGGTCTGGTTCGATGAATTGGAAAGGTTTGACCACGTTTAATTGTATACGCGTGAATAGGTGAGATTGGGGACGAGTTTAAAGGTAATTGTTCGTGTATGGTATGTAATAGGTTAGTCGTTCAATTTAGGGCATAAATTAGTGATGATTGATGCAAGATTGGTGGCCAATTTCTTGGTCAAACGCGCGTTCAGCAGCAGAGGCAAAAGGGAAGAAAAGGAAACAGGTAGGGGGTGTTTTTATATTATTCAGGTTGGGTTAAGAACACAAGCGAGCTGTAACTCAGCTGGTGTGTACGTGGATGTGACTCGGCACAGACTCCGGTTCGAGTCTGTGCAGCAGCAGATTCATTTTTTTTTTTACTAAGGGGAAACAGTGGATGGGCCAGACTAGAGAGAATGGGCCTGGTGATGTGGGCTCCGAAAAAAAAGAAAGGAGAAGGATGGTTGGGTTTTGGGTAGTTGGTTTGGGCTCAAGGTTATGGTTTGGGTATGGTTTGGTTTAGAGATGGTAAAAAAATGTATATATAAAATCTGAATTTTATTTTTATTATTATTATTATCATTATTATTATTATTTATAAACATAAAAAGGAAAAGTGACGAATGTCACAGCATCCCCTACTTTTAGAAACTTCGTCCCGAAGTTATTAGAAACATAGGGTTATGGATGCTTGGGTAAAAATTAAGATAACAGCGGTTTGGAAATATTCGAATGATTTGGATATGAGGTTTGATATGTGTGAGTTAAGGATTTGGATTAGGTTCGTCACGAATAATAAGGAGAATAAGAATCGAGTAAGACACTAAACTTCAAGTTTTGGGACTCCTAAAATAATTGCATGAGTTGATTGACTACAGAAAGACTAAATGAACTACCAAGTAACTAGAGTTTGCTCCTGGTCCGACTTCCAGTCTCACTTTCAATGCATCATTAGTGTTTGTATACAGGGTGTACCGCAGCTAACCCACCACACCTTTGATACCTTGAAAACGTACTGGACGCCTACCAAAAATTCTAATAGAATTTCACACTACCCTAACGTACCTGTAAATTCATGATTACGTTCCGGACCGGAATCATCAATTTACCTTACATTAGGGTCTTATGTCCTTCTATGATCCTAATCTAACACACATTAAAGCAAATAAGTTTCACAAGAAGATGACACAACAACACGTTTATCAATGAAATGAGGCTATGAAATAATAAGGTCAATTGCATTGGTTTGCAACGACTTGTAAGCATAACAGTATTTAAGTATGGGCTGCCACTCGTCCGAGGAGCCCTTTAAATGGAATGTTTATCTGAGTTGCGTGGATAATACACACACGCAAGCAAGTTTGTAAGTACTACAACCATTAAGTGTAAGTGTTATCTTAGTGGCCTATAGAAATAGTTTACGAGTATCATGAATAATTAAATGTTCAATGGATAGTCAGATTAGTGGAAAAATCAAGTTTCATATAATAAGCAATGATGTTTTCTTAGAAAAGCTCTGTAAGATCAAGTATCAAGTCCAAACGTTTCAAATAAATGTAAGTGTACGATTAAAATAAACGTAACCAATATGATAAATCCCCAATCTGTGTTCGTACATAATAGTATGCAAGGAAATCTCTAGATGTTATATGCTAATGAGTGCAACAAAATTGGGTACAAAATGATAATGGGATCAAGAAAATGAAAACACAAGTATTGGATTCTCGAGTCTTAGGGAGATTTCATCCATAGCTTAACCAGTGGGATTAACGTCATCCTGACCGTTTGCTTCGTTGATACAGATATCGAAAGTTCGTCCGTGTGCCACCAGGTTTACATTATTCAATTTAGGGCATTGAGGTCGCATGTGGTTAGGGTCTCTACAATGATAACATGCCCGATCGTTAGTAATCTGTAGTGGTTCCCGAGCAGCTATTTGAGGATTACCCTGTGTTCCAACCATTACTCGACAAGTGGTGACAAAGTGTCCAAACCTTCCACATCTAGTGCATTGACGGCATGGAAGATTTGCAGGGTGATGATACTTGCAAGTGCTGCATTGAGGATGGATTCCCGTGTAGGCTTTCTTGATTGGGGGTTGAGCCACAGGATCCACAACAGTATGGTTCAGATTATCGCCCATTCGTTTCTTAGAGTTCGAAGCAGTAGTGGCGGCCTTTGCTAAAACAGTCTTAGATTGTTCAACAGCATTGGTGGTTTTCTCAGTAGACGTCTTGGTGCCCTTCCTAACCAAGTTTCCTTTCCTTACGTGTTTGTCTGTTAATGTGGCTGCAAGTTGGATGGCTTCTTCTACCGTAGTGGCTTTGCCTCCAGTGACAACGTCTTGAATCAGGTCAGGTAATCCCTCGATATATTTTTCGATTGCTCGAGAGACTGGGGTGACCATGTGTGGAACCAGTATGCTAAGTTCGTGATATCGAGTATTATACGCAAAATTCTCACCACTGTCTTGTTTCAGTTCATGGAACTCTTCCTCCAGTTTCCTAATTTCGTTCCTAGGGCAGAATTTGGCGATCATGAGTTCCTTAACATCAGCCCAAGATAAAGATAAAGCAACATCAGCTCCTCGATTTCGTTTCTCGCCATTCCACCAGGTTAGCGCCCCCTTTTGAAGGACACTAGTAGCATAGCGAACGAGGAGTTCATCAGGACATTCACTGTTCACAAAGGTGTTCTCCATGCTTTCAAACCATTGGAGGAGGCCAGTAGCACCCTCCTCACCAGTGAATTTTGTGGGGTTGCAGGAGTTAAAGTGTTTGAAAGTGCACCGAAATTGAGTCGTGCTCCCTGTGTTGGCACTGTTACTATTCTGGGTTATCTCACTGACAAGGTTCGGGATCACTGCAGCAATTTGCTCAGCGACTAAAGATACGAGGCGACGATCAGAACGCTGTCCAGAAGCACGAACAGGGCGTTGGCTGGCATCACGGAGCATGCGGTGAGCAGACATCTATGAGGTAGTCAATGAATAATCATGAGATTATAAAATGTAAGTGTATAATCGTACATATAATTATGAAGATATGATTCAATCATGATATGCAAAGTATTGTATATGAAACGAGAGAGTATTATTGAAAAACTTGTATAAGATGCTTGGAGTGCCCTTGTCTAGCTGTAAAGCCCAACAAGAACGTTGACTTTTCAAAGGAATTGAACCCAATGGTGATCAAAGAAGACATGCTTTAGCCTATAAGTGGACACTCACTCCAGGAATCCCCAGGTAAGCATAACAGGTCCGTTATTGGATTTATGTGCTATGCTTGCCTATGCCAGAAAACCCAGTGTACAGGCGTCCACCCTTCCAGATTGCACGTGTTCTATCACACTCATTAAAGCTCAACAACTTGGAAGGAGCAAAATAAGAGTAGGTATTATGTCTAAGAGTGTCTTCATAAAAGGTACTGCTCCCGTTCCATGATGATGTAAACTTTCCACTCCCTGTAGGACACCATCTCTATGCACCATGATGAAAGATGAGAAGAATGGAGAGAGAGAAGAAAGGAAAGATAGAAGAAGGAAAGTAGAGGGAAATGAGGGGTAAGGTAATTTAGGAAATATTATGCATGAAAGTTGAAGTTCGGTTATAGTCTAGGCCATTTTATCTAATAACCTAGTTCCCTATAACCATGGCTCTGATACCAATCTGTAACACCCAAACCGATGGCGGAATCATCGAGGTGCCACGTAGTGATGATTGTTCAAAAGCTCATGGTACTAAAATGTAAATATATGATTATTGAATATTGTTTTACAACATGTGAAATTCAATACAATACAACAAAATAAAGATAATTGATTGATTTAATCTAAGTCCAAGGTCCTATGTGACGCGTCAAGCAGCTTATCCTGAAACATGCACGAAAATAATTTTGTCAACATATGATGTTGGTGAGTACTACTTAGTTTTGTACGTATAGTATAAGTTTTGAAAAGTAGTACAATTCATGTGTCTAGCATCACCAAGGCATTATGTAAACACGCAAGTAACCAAACAAGACAAAGATCAAAGGTAAAGTTTGTACAATGAAATTGATAATGAGCACCTCAACACGTGTGAGTCTAAAAGAGCACCATAACACAAAGTTATGTCTAAATGAGCACCGTACATAAGTTACGTCTATGTGTAAAGAGCACCATAACATAAGTTATGTCTAGATGTATGATTTTGTATGTAAGCTACGTTCATGTTCAATCATAAGCACAAAGATAATCAAGACACGTATATGAATTTTAAATGAATAAAAATGTATGTGTAAATGAATACGAAAGTTTGTATACTTGTGCATGAATCACCCCAAAAGTTGTAAAAGCGGAAAAAGGGGATAAGTAATACTCACCTTAGCAAGGTGGTAAGTCTTGTGTAATTGAATAAGTATAATCCAACGTTGCCAAGTATCACCCTATGTATAATGTAACAAATAAGTCTAAGTCTATATGGTCTATAAGTATTTTCTAGGGCTTCGAATTGGGGATAAGTATTTATTTGGTTAATAAATTAAACGTTTAATAAATAAGAGAAATTTGGTAAATAAATAAACAAAAAGTCTTTGAGTAAACTTTAAATCAAATGTGGTCACAATATAAAGTTTTAAGTGTGAAAATAATTTTTATAAAATTATTTTCTTGAAAGTAGAATATTTAATCTATTTATTTCAATTTGTCAAATATAACTTTAATATTTAAAAATATTAAAATTAAAGAAATTTTTAGATTAAAAATTGTATTTCTGTTCTAAATGGATAGAAATAATTTATGTAAAATTTTGGTGCAAAAATATTGAAAAATGAATTTATTATGATTTATTTATGATTAAAACTAACAAAAATTGATTAAAAATATTAAATAAATGATTTTTCTGAAATAAAAATCATTTCAAAAATGCTTATTGATTTATAAACTTAGAATAATTTTTGTGGAATTTTATAAATTCGTTTTGATATTTTTATAGAATTTTATAATTTTAAATTGAATAAACTTGTAATATTTATAATATATATTAAATAAATATTTTTTTGAAAAACTAAAAATTGGATGATGAACTTTTCTACTAAAATAACATAAAATAATTTTTGTAGAATTTATAAAGTTGTTTTGGTATTTTAAATGTAAAATAAAAGGTTAAAATGCAAATATATGTTTAAATCTTTAAGGAAAGAGGCAAAAAAAAGAGTTGGTGGTCGTGGGAATCGAACCTGGGCCATAGGCCGGTTCGGTTCTGGGGCAAGGGTGGACGACCAACTGGACTGAGGATCACTTTGTTAATGTTTTTGATTTCAATTATATTTATAGTAAAAAACGATATTGTCATCTTCCCCATTTCATACTAATCGAGCCCTAGTTTATCAATCCCAACAATTAGGGATCAATAGCCCCTGGACTCTTGGGGCTATTGTTTGTTAGGTGTCGATGAACAAAACCCACATGAAAAAGAACACTTACAATTACGAACTCGTGATATTTGCTCGGTCAACCAAGAAAGTCAAACGCGAGCTATTTCTTGATTATTATGAAGAATTAACAGAAAATGAGAACAGGGGTTGGATTATCGGCGAGTTGTGAAGGGATTATGACGTTCAATTTATAGGGACGGGGTCTGGTTCGATGAATTGGAAAGGTTTGACCACGTTTAATTGTATACGCGTGAATAGGTGAGATTGGGGACGAGTTTAAAGGTAATTGTTCGTGTATGGTATGTAATAGGTTAGTCGTTCAATTTAGGGCATAAATTAGTGATGATTGATGCAAGATTGGTGGCCAATTTCTTGGTCAAACGCGCGTTCAGCAGCAGAGGCAAAAGGGAAGAAAAGGAAACAGGTAGGGGGTGTTTTTATATTATTCAGGTTGGGTTAAGAACACAAGCGAGCTGTAGCTCAACTGGTGTGTGCGTGGATGTGACTCGGCACAGACTCCGGTTCGAGTCTGTGCAGCAGCAGATTCATTTTTTTTTACTAAGGGGAAACAGTGGATGGGCCAGACTAGAGAGAATGGGCCTGGTGATGTGGGCTCCGAAAAAAAGAAAGGAGAAGGATGGTTGGGTTTTGGGTAGTTGGTTTGGGCTCAAGGTTATGGTTTGGGTATGGTTTGGTTTAGAGATGGTAAAAAAAATGTATATATAAAATCTGAATTTTATTTTTATTATTATTATTATCATTATTATTATTATTATTTATAAACATAAAAAGGAAAAGTGACGAATGTCACACTAGGACTTCAAATGCTTACACCCGGGAATGATACAAGAAATTATCCAAGCATGGTTGTAGGAGCTTGAATCTTTGATGAAATGATGATTTGGATGGATTAATATGGTATATAGATGTTAGGAGGGTCAAAGATGATGTTTTAGGTCCCCCAACATTCGTTTTTATTCGTTCCATACCGAGTCAAGGGTCAAAAAGCTCACAAAGGTCCATTAAAATTCGTCAAAATTGAGTTTGACCCAGTATCTGGCGTTGCTGACGCCAGTTTTGGCGTAGCTGACGCCACCTGCAGCTCCCCTACGCCATTTTCGCTGGAATACGCAAATTTTGAAGGTTTTCCTTCGCCAATGGCGTCGCCGACGCCAGACCTAACAATGCGATTTTGGTTTTCTTTTTTCTTCATAACTTCATCGTTTCAACTCCGTTTTCGCGGCTACGTCTTCGTATTTCAATCCTTTTTCATTTAATACAAAAATATCTTCATTCCATTCCATATAAATTCTCAAAAACACGTCCAATATTTGTTCTTGCTCCTGGTTGCTCGTTTCTTGCACCCGGTAACTTCTAGCTTCAATCCAAAATGCACTCTAAACATACCGAGTCGTGTAAAAAATAAATCATATCAAAGTAGATCATTCGGAACTCAAATGCACATCAAAAACTCAAACTTAAGTATTAGAACTTAAGGCTTTTTAACCACGCATCACATCCTCACACTTATCATTTGCTTGTCCTCAAGCAAACTCAATTCACATTTTCACATCTATCAAACACAAGATAGCTCACCATCCTTATGTAATGCAAGCGAAGGTCCTAAGTCATACCCAACTCATTTTAACCACACGATTTAGAATGTCATGACATATCATGATCTTCATTTTCAAATCAAATGTTTACCCAAAACTATATCACCTTCAATAGTCAATGCTCCAACACACACATCCCTCACAACTTTCTCTCCCCCGAGGCAAGTTGAGCTTCGTATCGATCTCATTCCCGGAGCCGCTCCCGTAGCTCGTTCGCCTTATCGTTTAGCTCCATCGGAGATGCAAGAACTGTCCAGCCAGGTGCAAGAGCTGCTCGACAAGGGATTCATTCGACCAAGCTCTTCACCCTGGGGAGCTCCAGTGTTGTTTGTCAAGAAGAAGGATGGATCATTTCGGATAGTCGATGACGTTTCAGATGTGCATCGACTACAGAGAGTTGAACAAGCTGACTGTGAAGAACCGATTTTTTCTTCCCAGGATAGATGATCTGTTCGATCAATTGCAGGGCTCCAGTTTCTATTCGAAGATTGATCTGAGGTCAGGTTATCACCAGTTGCGTATCCATGAGGAGGACATTCCCAAGACCATTTTCCGGACGTGGTATGGCCATTATGTGTTCCTGGTAATGCCGTTCGGTTTGACAAGCGCACCAGCAGTATTCATGGATCTGATGAATAGGGTGTGTAAGCCTTACTTCGACAAATTCATGATTGTGTTCATTGACGATATTCTGATCTATTCACGAACCCAAGAGAAACATGAACAACATTTGAGGGTGATTCTAAATCTACTCAAGGTTGAGAAACTGTATGCCAAGTTATCCAAATGCGAATTCTAGATTCGTGAAGTTCACTTTCTAGGACACATGGTGAATGAGAAGGGTATACATGTTGATCCAGCCAAGGTAGAGTCGATCAAAAATTGGGCTAAGCTCAGTACCCCAACCGAAGTACGGCAATTTCTAGGGTTAGCTAGCTATTATCGACGATTCATTAAGAAATTTTCAAAGATAGCCCAGTTCCTAACTGTCTTGACCCAGAAAGGCAAGAACTTTGAATAGGGAGATCAGCAAGAATCAACTTTTCAGCTTTTGAAGCACAAGTTATGCAGCGCACCGACTCTTTCACTGCCAGGGGGAACAGATGATTTCATAGTCTATTGCGATGCATCTTATCAAAGTCTCGGTTGTGTCTTGATGCAAAGAGAAAAGGTCATTGCCTATGCCTCTCATCAACTCAAGGTGCACGAACGAAACTACACAACCCATGATTTGGAACTGGGTGCAGTAGTGTTCGCGCTCAAGTTTTGGAGACACTACCTGTATGGGACCAAGTGTACTGTCTTTACTGGTCACAAGAGCTTGAAACATATGTTTGACCAAAAGAATCTGAACATGCGTCAGAGACGATGGGTTAAGCTGCTCAATGACTATGACTGTGAGATTAAGTACCATCCAGGGAAAGCAAATGTTGTGGCTGACGCATTGAGCCGAAAGGAACGTGTCAAGACGTTGCGGGTTCATGCGTTGGGCATGACTATCCATACCGATCTCACTAGCCGTATTCGCGAAGCTCAACAGGAAGCTCTTAAGTATAGTAACATTGGGAAGGAAGCTCTACACGTTTAGGTGAGTCAGCTGGAAACAAAACCTGACGGGACAATGAATTTCTTGAATAGAATATGCGTTCCTTTGTATGGAGGACTACGTGATTTGGTTTTGGATGAAGCACACAAGTCCAAGTACTCGATACACCTTGGTGCAAATAAAATGTATAAGGACCTCAAAGAGTTTTTTATTGGTGGCCTAACATTAAGGGTTGTATTGTGACCTATGTCAGACGTTGCCTAACGTGTTCAAAGGTCAAGGCCGAGTACCAGAAGCCTTCAGGTATGCTTCACCATCCAGAGATTCCCATTTGGAAATGGGAACAAATCTCTATGGGCTTCATCACCAAGTTACCGAAGACCTCTCGCGGTCATGATGCGATATGGGTAATTGTTGACCGTCTAATAAAGTATGCGCATTTCTTAACGATTAAAGAAACAGACAAGATGGAGAAACGGTCCAGATTATACATCAAGGAGATCGTGACAAGGCATGGTGTGCCTATTTCCATAATCTCAGATCGAGACAGTCGTTTCACTTCAAGATTTTGGTAGTCATTGCAAGAAGCCCTTGGTTTTCGTTTGGACCTGAGCACTGCTTATCATCACCAGACAGATGGACAAAGCGAAAGGACCATTCAAACGCCGGAAGACATGCTTCACGCGCTTGTAATTGATTTTGGAGGAAATTGGGATACACATTTGCCGTTGATCGAATTTTCTTACAATAACAGTTACCACACCAGCATCAAAAGCTGCTCCTTTCGAAGCGTTGTATGGACGCAAGTGTCGATCGCCCGTGTGTTGGGAAGAAATAGGGGACAAGCAATTGACAGGCCCTGAACTCATTTAGGAGACAACCGACAAGATCTTCCAGATCAGAGATAGACTGACCAAAGGCGTAAACCATTGGAGTTCTAGGTAGGCGACAGAGTCTTGCTCAAAGTATCACCATGGAAAGGAGTACCAAGGTTTGGGAAACATGGAAAGCTCAATCCTAGATACATAGGTCCCTTTGAAATTCTTGCTCGAATTTAACTAGTTGCATACAGGCTCAAGCTGCCCCAAGAACTCAGCGGTGTTCATGACACATTCCACGTCTCGAACCTCAAGAAGTGTATTGCTAATGAGTCATTGGTTATCCCTCCAGAGGAGATCCACATTGATGATCAACTTCATTTCATAGAGAAGCCAATAGAGATAACAGACTGGAAAATTCAGAAGCTTCGTCGCAGTCAGGTCAAGCTAGTCAACGTGCATTGAGATTCCAAGTGCGGACCCGAGTACACTTGGGAGCGTGAGGATTAGATGAAACGCAAGTACCCCAATCTCTTTCGAGAGACCACCAGTTCAGATGACCAACACCGAAAATTTCGTGGACGAAATTCCTCTAACAGGGGGAGAATGTGACACCCGTCGAAATCACAGGTCACGACCGTACACTCACTTACACGTATACATTGTGCATAGTATTACATTTCATCTATTTCATCATATTGGTCCATACAGGGTTCCAACGAGTCAATTCCGAGGCATGACAGTCTAACAGAAGACACACTAGTTAATACAAGGTCCCAGCTAGTCAAATAATTCATGCAAGATTGTAGAAAATTCATGCAAAACCCTAGTTATGGGAATCAATGCAATTGAGCACAAGATTCCAAATTTGTTGCCCCGACAAGAACAAAAACAAACAATGTTCTAGAACAATAGATCACCTGATGTAATATTCATGAAAAACTAGTTGAACGACTAGTAAAAACACGAACCATGAACAATTATATTAAGCAAGATTCCAAAACACAACCATGTGTGCATATATCTCTAGATGTCCAAACCATATAGACTTGTGTGTGTATTAATCAAACCAATACATTATCATACACACACCCATACATTCGACCATACCCATACCCATACATAACATCACATTGTTAAACCATTTTCCCACACACACACACACACATATGTCGAACCACAAGCACACATTTCACAATCTCACCAAATCCAAGAGTGTTACCATTCTAGTACATGAGCCACCCTACACCCTCAAAATCATCCTAGTTGACTTGCCAAAGAAGCTATGCTCTTTCCCTAGGCAAATCGGTTCATGCATTCCAATGCAATGGAATGTAATGTGTGTTAATTTTGGACATTACTTACCTTGTACAAGACACACACTCAATATATATATATATATATATATATATATATATATACATACAAGTATACACACACACATGATGGAATTTTGATACATAAACCACCTACACATACATACAACCTCACACACGCATACACACACTCACATCTTGCTCTCTATTCCTATCCACTCATCACAAACATCTAGACCTTTATACCAACACGGAAACAACATAAAACACTTGCCCTTCCTAAGCATGTTGACCTACCACAAATATCTTGCCCCTTCCCCATGCATATCGGTCGAACATTACCCCTACATAAGCCAACACAAAGCTAAAGTCAACTAATTTAACCAAGATAGACACTGCTTCTTTGCACTTCATGAAAGTGAGGTGTTGACTTGCCACAATTGTGAGCCAATCACCCATGGCCTTACCCATACCCCTCGGCTATAAATAGGCAATAAGGAGTCAAGAGAAACACACCACAACATAACCAAAACTCACTAACACTTGTAAACCATTCCTTTCCCTTGGATACCCATTGGCCGAGAACAAAACAGCCCCAAAGAGCCCTTAGTCGATCAATTCCATCATCATTTGAGAGCCACAAGTCACCAACAAGCACCTAGGAGTCACATTGTGGGAAGAACTATTCCATTTTTCTTTGTTTCTCTCGGCTATACACAAGGTAAACTAACCAAAACATTTCCTCTTATTCACACTACGTCGATCACATGTATGGTTCACCCGAACTCCTCACGCACAAATACGACACCCTACATCATGTATGTTAGATAAAACCAACTAAAACACTCGAGTTTTGTGTTAAAAGTTCAATGTATAAGCTTATGTATACACACACATACATACATGAATATATACACTCTAGGACAAGTATATGAACATACACGTACATACAAACATACACGAGAGTGTATGCGTGTATGTACGGGGTCAAGACTTGGCCCAAGCTAAGGAATTTATACCCAAATTTATAACATACACCATTGATAGTTTTATAAACATCTGCTAAAGTCACCAAAAACATGTGTTAATAAGCTTTAGCACAAGAGTTCTTTAGGAAACCATGTTAAGCTCTAAAAACATGTATGTTAATAAGGTAAAATACATAAATGTGACGTTTCTATACCAAAAACTACCAAATGTATGTCCATGTCTTACTTTTAAATACACATAACTGAGACTTAAGTGTCACATGGTAACATTAAGTAAGTTAAGACGTTGGTTTTACCATAAAAGATTAATCATAGCCACAATAACGACAAAAACGAACATATCCCCACACATGAAGTGTGTGACATATATGGATAGTGGTACAGAAACACCCAGTCCATAGGTGTGCAAGTCGGGTGAACAAATGCATGGTAAATAGGACAAAACATAGACTTAAGTTGCCTTTAAATTGAATATAGGGCATCCCAGACTAGACATTTCCATGTCAGGTTCAGTCCAGTCTAACATTTAGACATCAGGTGAGTTTTACACGACCCCTTTTTACAGTTTTACATTTTTCTGGGGGGGAAACTATGAGTACATTTTTCATTTACATTTATGACTATTATGTGAACATGAGACAATAAGGTTCAGGATCCATTAAGCCCTCGTGTCATACATCACACCATAACCATTAGCTATGGACTTAGCCATGAAACACCGGAATAGATCTATTGGGTTGACACCTCCACTCTTGGTCAGTCGCTCTGACCGGATGACAGATATCAAAAGAGTGCTTATATTTCACATTATTTCATTGTCTTTAGTGTACAATGGGCTAGGCACAACATGTCAAGGTATGGTTATGGGCTCATGTCAGATCACATAATGATTATTGCCCTAGCTATGCAGTAGTTTAGTCGGTTTTGGATTACATGTCCATTATATACAAACCCGTGAACTCACCAACTTTATGTTGACCTATACTTTTACATACATGTTTTTCACGTAACTAGCATGAATCATGGAACTTAGGGAGGTCACGTTAGAGCATCATGGGATATTACCTTTTGAACCGTTTTTGTGTGGTTTTAGTTATAAACATTTTCATGCAATGGTTTTTATTTAAGACAATTAACATTATGTTTGTAAAACTAAATTGTCTAATGGGAATCCGTGTTTTAATTTAATCGATGCTCGTGTGACCTTTTGTGCTTGGAAATCATTCGAAGTTGCATCTCTTGTTTCCACCTAGGCGGGGTGTGACATTATACCACAATCTCTATAAATCTAAACACAACAATTTGTACTACATAAATATTTCCCAAAGAAAATATTTACAAGATTATATAAAAATCTCTAAAATATTGTGACATCCGTCACTTTTCCTTATTTCGTATATAATAATAATAATAATGATAATAATAAATATAAAAAAAATCAGATTTCATTAGATCAAAAACATGTTTATTTTTAGGACCAAAGACAAAGTGTGACCAAACCTACAACCCAACATAACAAACCCAATACCCATTTCCTTATTATTACAGAAGCCCAGTACACAGGCCCAGACGTGGCCCATCAGCCGGCCCAATCCACCCAGCCTCTCCTTTCTGTTTTTTTTTTTTAAAATAATAATAATACATGCTGCTGCCCGGACTCGAACCCGGGTCAGCAGCACAACAACACACCCGCTCCACCACTGGACCATGGGGGTCTTTGTGATAATATCTGGAAACGATAAGTATAAAAACACCCCCTACCTGTTTCCTTTCTCTTCCCTTTTCCTCTGTTGCTGCACGCGTGATTACCCAACAAAGTGGCCGTGATTTTTGCGACAATAATTATCACTTACTACCTTATACTGTGCGACTAACGTATACATATCAATCCTATGCATAATCAACGCAATTAACAACTTAAAACCTTCTAATTTGAGTCAATTATCACGCGGGTTTGACCAAGCTTGATGTCATCATCAAGACCTTCCTTTTCTGCGTTTTCCTATAAATTGAACATAGATTAACAGACCCTAAGTGCCGAAAACAATCTCTCCACTCTCAATTTCTGTTCTAACATCATATTTCGAAGCATTCTTGATCGTTTTTGACTTTTGGCTTGACCGCACAAGAATCACGTAATCGTGTTTGTAAGTTGTTTTTGTTTTATGGGTTTTGATCTTCGGCCTATACACAACAATAACCCTATGTTCAATTGGGTTATTGTTGTGTAATTTGGATTATTGATAGGCTAGGGTTCGAATTCTATGAATTGGGGAAGAACACCTTGCAGACTTAGGCTTTTTAATTTTTGTTCTTCTGTTTTAAACACAAACAAAGGCATAGCCCAGTGGTGGAGTCAGGTTGGATAAGGACTGAACCGGGTCTGAACTCGGGTTCGAACCTCACAAACAACAACATTTTTTTTATTCCTTGTTATTTATATACTTAACATAATAATCTTTTAAATTCGTTTTAAAATACTAAAACTATTTTATAAATTCTACAAAAATTAATGTATGAACTTCTAATGGTAAAGTTCACTTTACAATTTTTAGTTTTTCAAAAATAATTTATTTGATATATATTATTAATGATACAAGTTTATTCATTTATAATTATAAAATTCAATAAAAATATCTAAACGATTTTATTAAATCTCACAAAAATTATCCTAAACTTGTATATCCTTAAACATTTCAGAAAATATTTTTATTTCCGAAAAACCGCTCATTTTATATTTTTAATTAATTTTTGTTATTTTTAATCATAAATAAATCATAATAAATTCATTTTTCAATATTGTTGTACCAAAATTTTACATAAATTATTTCTATTCATTTGGAACAGAAAAAAAATTTTTAATTTAAAAATTATTTAATTTTAATATTTTTAGATATTAAAGTCACATTTTGACAATTTGAAATAAATAGATTAAATATTCTATTTTCAAGAAAATAATTTTATAAAAATTATTTTCACACTTAAAACTTTATATTGTGACCATCTTTGATTTAAAATTTACAAAAAGACTTTTGTTTATTTATTTATCAAATTTCTTTTATTTATTAAACGTTTAATTTAATAATCAAACGAATACTTATCCTCAATTCGGAACCCTAGAAAATACTTATAGACTAGATAGACTTAGACTTATTTGTTACATTATACATAGGGTGATACTTGGCAACGTTGGAATACACTTATTCAATTACACAAGACTTAACACCTTGCTAATGTGAGTATTAATTATCCCCTTTTTCCGCTTTTACAACTTTTGGGGTGATTCATGCACAAGTATACAAAACTTTCGTATTCATTTACACATACATTTTATTCATTTACAATTCATATACGTGTCTTGTTTATCTTTGTGCTTATGCTTGAACATGAACGTAGCTTACATACAAAATCATACATTTAGACATAACTTATGTTATGGTGCTCTTTACACTCAGACGTAACGTATGTTACGGTGCTCATTTAGACGTAACTTATGTTACGGTGCTCATTTAGACATAACTTTATGTTATGGTGCTCTTTTAGACTCACACGTGTTGAGGTGCTCATTATCAATTTCATGGTACAAACTTTACATTTGATCTTTGTCTTGTTTGGTTACTTGCGTGTTTACATAATGCCTTGGTGATGCTAGACACATGAATTGTAATACCTTTTTCAAACTTATACTATATGTACAAAGCTAAGTAGTACTCACCAACATCATATGTTGACAAAGTTATTTTCGTGCATGTTTCAGTATAAGCTGCTTGACGCTTCACATAGGACTTTGGACTTAGACTAAATAAATCAGCTGTTTCAATTCTTGTTGTGTATTCAATTTCACATGTTGTAAAACAATATTCAATAAATTATATATTTACATTTTAGTACCATGAGCTTTTGAACAATCGTCACTACGTGGCACCTCGATGATTCCGCCATCGGTTGGGGTGTTACAAATATCTTGTTTCTATTTTAAACCATTTCGTGAACCCGAAATCCTTATGAAAAAGGTTTTAAGATTATAGCAACAATCTCATGAAATCTGTTTTAAGATTGTAGGACATGAGTCACAAATTTATTAATATTATATTAATAAAATTATAAAGATACTCTCTTTACACATTTGGGAAATTGTAGTACACGCATTGTGACAAAAATTAAATAGAAATACTCAAATGATTCAAACCGTTGTTTTTGATACGAACTTGAATCGTGTCTTCTTGTATAATTCCCTCTCGTCTTAACGAGAAGTTAAACATCTTCTTGTAAAATCCTTGGCAAGATCTTCAAAATGTCGAGTCTTCAACATGATTCTTTTTTTACATTTCTTAGTTGCAAGAATGGTCAAACTAATGTTGACGGTTGTGGCTGAGGCACGTTTTCAACACACTTCCCTTAAAACAGATTTTGCACCTTTACTAAAGATAGACATCTGTCTCCCATAGTAGGGCTGTAAATGAACCGAACTTTTTTCGTTTTCGTTTTTAAGGAATTTATGTGTTCACGAATAGTTTATGAGCACTTATCGAACGAGATTTAATGTTTGTGTTCGTTTGTTAAGAAAACACTTGTGTTCGTGTTCGTTTGTTAATTTTGTTCATGAACGCACACGAACACAAACGAACATTAATGAACACAAACAAGTGTTCATGAACAAAAAGAAGCGTTTAAGAACAGAAACAAACACAAATTAACAGACATATATTAACTTTCGAATAAGATCGAATTTACATACAGTTAGACGTTACTTAGACCCACCCAAAATATAACTTAATTATCCAAACATACTTAGTATTAACATAATACAGGTAAACATAATAAAGTAGCGTCTCAAAAAACTAAATTTGCATCGGAAGTGAATGGAAGAGGGCATCGGAGGTGCATGGCGAAAGGGTCGACACTCAAAGGTTGGTATTAAAAGTAGGTTTATTGATCTCGTATAGTCATATATTTACCTCACATTATTTATTTATTTATATGGGTAAAATAAATATAAAAAAAAGTATAAAAATTAAAAATCCTATTAAACTATCAAACATAAACAAACAAGTTACCAAAAGTTCACGAACATAAACGAACGAACACGACCTCTGTTCATGTTCGTTCGTTAAACTAAACAAACAAAAATTTTTGTTCGTGTTCGTTCATTTATTAAACGAATGAACACAAACGAACTTCCTACCGAACGATTCATGAACGGTTCGCTGAATGTTCAGTTCGTTTGCAGCACTATCTCAGGGTACAACAACCGAAGCAGTCTGTACTGTCGGAAAAGGCTACACGCTCGAGGTCACATCAGGTAAAATTGTAGCGTTTGAACTTGTGGAACAAATAATAATGGAAAGGTGGTGGAATTATGTGGAGAGTACTCCTCTCTATAGTACCCAACAATTAAGTTTTTCTCTCTCCAAGAACTCTTCATGTATGTATACATTGGCAGATCCAGAAATTTTTTTAACTGGGTTTCTTTTTTAAGTGTTCCAATTTCATATAACCAAACATAAAAATTTCAGGTCAGTTCAAGAGTTCGGATCGGTTTGACGGTTCATTAAATAATAAAAATACAATACAATAATGAAAAAACTTTAAAGCACGTAATATAAATACGATTGTCTTTAACGATAAAAGACATACCTACAGTTGTTCCCACGAGTTTTCATCTTTTGAAAACGTTGCATTACATTCTCGACCAAAACTTGTTGTAGTAACTTTCTTTCAATATAACAAATGCAAGTGTCGTTCATGTATCCACCACCATTAGATGCTTAATTATTGTTGTGTGTTTTTTTTTTCAAACAAAAACTACAACAATAACAATACAACCATGGCCGGTTATGGCCCAAGCCGAGGAGGCCTTCCGGCTTGGGCCTATTTATATCGGGGCACAATTTATTTTTAATAAAATTTCTATATATATATATGTGTAATTTTTTAAATAGAAAGCCCATTTAACACTTAAAAGTTGGGCTGAATAATCAATTTAAAACTTATAAATTATTAGCTCAAGGCCCATAACATTTATTAGCCCAATAGCTATTTAACCTACCAAGAAACAAAAACAACGCTATTCGCATATTCTTTCTATTTGGTGACACGTGGAGAAGAATATCGAGATTCCAAATTCCAATTTTCAATTGTGAGTTGAATGTTTATCATCCTCTATGGCTTCCACCTATCCATATCCCACCCCATCTAGATTGTAATTATAAGTTTAATCTTTAAGATTATAATTATAAAAATTATTTTTGTGGTTTTTTAACTTTCAATTGTGCTTGATTACTTTGTTGAGTACTTGGGTTTTGTGTATTTTTTATGTTTGTCGGTGAATTGATGAATTATTTTTGCAATTAGGCGTTTTGTTGTGCACTAAAATTGAGTGTAGTTACTTAATTAGGTAATTTTTACATATTTAGAATTAGGGGTTTTGTTGAAGCCTAAGGGACATACTTTTTAACATCTTGGATAGAGCATGTAAATCTTCAAAGATGCCTTTGATTACTACACCAAAAAGCCCCATTAATCCATATCAAAGAGAACTGAAATGTTTCAAACTTCTAAAAGAGTAACAAATAGAACCAAAAAGCCCCATTAATTCATATCAAAGAATGAGATACAACATTACTATCTATTAGCAACCATTTTAGAGGAAGAACAACAAACAAAACTCAAAGTATCAAACCCTATTATTGATTATAAACTAGACATAAAAAAAATTATCACTAATCGATTAATAAGAATATACCTTTAAGTGGTGATTCACAATCAGTTACTAGTAGAGATAAAGGAATGCAAAAGAAAATGGTATGACACTTGGTATCTAACAAGAAAATGAAGAACAAGAGATAAGACAATAAGTGTAATTATCTAACAAGAAAATAATGCCATCGCTAATTGTAGGTGACGTACTGACGTTTCAATCTTTAAATGTTGAGGAATGGAGGGGAAGGGCCGTCGGCCAGAGGGACAAGGGGGCAACGATTGGGTTTGGAGAGGAATAGAGTAGAGGAGGCCAGGGTGCTGCCGTAGGAGATGAGTTGGGTTTGGGTTTAACAAACCCCAGGTTTTGAAACAAAAAAAATAGAAATGAAACAAAAAACGCAACAAGGTTCGAACCAGGAACGTGTTGGCTATTAAGGTAGTTTTCCACCACTAGAGCACTCTTTAGTATTGGGTTCCTTAATTTTTCTTTTAGGTTCCTTTCTAGTTTATATATACATTAAAACTATAATTTACAAACCGAGTGGGTTCCCGGAAACCCACCGAACAAGCCTAAATCTGCCCCTCATATATCTATCGTTGTATTTTTTTTTCTCTATGTCAAATGAGGCACAAAGCCTTCCATTATATAAGAGCATAGATGCATGAAGAGTCTTTTTAATTAAAGACTTAATTTGAGACATAAAGATTATAATTAAGTGACATAAAACCTCTAATCAATGTTATAAAACCTCTACTCAACAGTTTAGTCTTTAATTCACCATATTAAGAGTCTTATTAATAATGATAATTTACTAAATTATAATTTCAATATAATTTATTCTCCATATTTCTAACAATTACCCCATCTTATGTTTCGTTAATCACATTGTTTAACCTCGACAACTACCATATGTTAGTATTTGTGTTAAAAGACGTTAAACTTTGTTTGCCATTCTAAATTTATTTTTCTTTAGTTTCTTCAAAAGTAAAAATGAATTAAAAAATGCACCCAAGTATTCCTTGAAAATAAAGGAATCTTAAAATCAAAACATGCCTTCTCCTTCTATCCCATTTCAATTCAAAACCGAAACAAAAAGCCGAATAGCAATACTCACCTATAAAAATTGATTATGAATTCGACGATTATCCGTTTCCACAGCCACACAACAACGATTTTAGGTGCAATCGAAACGAACATAAAGCCAACAAAGCGCTAAAAGACTAAATTAAACAACAATCATGATTGAAGACCTTAATACCAAGATAAACACAACAATAAGCAATCAGAAAGAAAGGAATTATATCATGGTTGACGATTCTCAAACCTTTAATGACTGTTCTGCCTTACCTCTACTACACCGAATTGGCTAACCATCACACCGTCGTTGTATAGTAGACCAAATAAAATCATTACCGATTGAACCATCCATCTCTTTCCTAGTTTCCTATGTAAGCTTTTGGATTGATGTTAGTGCATGTTTGGCGTGACAAACGCTTCTTTAAATCAGTATCGTTTTTGTGTTGGCTGATAGGTTTATTGTAACATACTTGACGGTGTTATAAGTCAAGTATGATAGTCTTTTTTGTTTTACCCTTGCAAACGATAGTAGTAAACGATGTTAGCAAAAAGGCGAAGACGGAGTCAGGCGAAGTTGGGCCTCATCTTCATTTATTAGCAGGTCGGCCCATGCAAGTATAAATAGCTTGCATGGGGTGTTGGCTAGGGTTGGTTGGTCATGTGCTTATAAGTTGATATTATTCTACAGAAAGTTATCAATAGAAAAGCCGGTTTACAAGTATTTTCGTGTTCATTATCGTTTCGTTGATTCATTGTTTGCATAAAGTCTATCAAGGGATTCCGCACCTTGATAGATCTGATCTAGCTTGTAATCGATCCATTCCAAGGACCTACAATTGATATGATGGATGGAAGAGCAGGCAGTAGAAAACAAAGCGTTATGGGGTAAAAGTACAGGAGGTGTGATATATGTAGGGATTCATGGCTGAATGGTTACAATATGTTTCCGCTACCCATCATAACATAATCATTTTATGGCTGGCCCATGAGTTACAATGGAGGCTGTCAATAGATGCGGGAATTCATGCGTTAGTTTTAAATATTTACCCCTTTCATTATAGTGAGAAGACAATTTTGCTCCTAAACTAACCCCATTTACTATTGTACCATAAGCATAAACATTTGTAATTACTTAAATTCGATGGTCATCTTCCCAAACACTTTATAATATAGTCTAGATATAGATATATAATTCTTTTAAATATTCAAATAACATAATGTATTGACAAAATTACACTTTGTGTCCTTGATGTATCACTGAAATTATGAAACATACCCTTTTTTTTTTGCATTTTATGTCCAAAATTTGCTTTTTTATTGCATTTTATGTCCTTTCTGACTAACTGGTTAGATTTCTCAGTTAACCTCAAAACCATCAGGGGTATTATTGTCCATTCACCACATTAAGGACACAAAGTGTAATTTTGTCTTTTTTATTATACTTTTATTTGTGGGACCCACTCACCACCACTTCATCTTCAACATCCACCCACCACTTCATCTTCAACCTCAACCCACCACCAACATTACAATTTCTCTGTGTGTGTGTGTGTGTGTGTGTGTGTTTCTCTAAACACCACATCCACCACCTACTCCTTCCACTACCATCATCACCATCTGCCGCCGCCGCCAACATCACCACCATACCACCCACCCACCCACCATAGCTTAAACCACCACGAGAGTGCACTACTACCAACCTACCACCCACCCACCCCTTTTCTCTCTCATCTGAAACCCCACCGCACCTGGAAACACCCATCGCAGTTCACCTGCCACCACCCGATAACCACTCATCATCTTTCTAAACCCACCTCTCATCTCTCTCTCTCTCTCTCTCTCTCTCTCTCTCTCTCTACCTGCAACCACAACCCCAACCTGCCACAACCCAAATTCGTAAAAATAATCTCATTAGCAATCACTCTAATCCTCAACAACGGCGCCGAATTCAGTTTAACTTTCATCAACAAGGTCGGTCACCTCAATCCCTTTTTAGGGTTTTCAGTTCAAATTAGGGCTTTTTTGTACTTTAGAATTAATTGGTTATACTCCATATTTCAACTATAATTTCCAAGTATATTCGACTACTTATACGTAACCTTGGTGGCCTAGGTTTAAAGATGGCGTCTTTGCTGAGTCTAATGGTGAAAGTTGGAGGTTGGTTACAGGCTGCCAGTGACGGTGGTGGAAGTTGTGGTTGATGGTGGCGTTGGAGAATTAACAGGGAAAGTGACGGTATGAGAGAGAGGTGTATTTATATTATTATTTTAATTTATCTTTGATTGAAGGGTTTATAATCAGTGATTTTGGGGGTTGGTTGAGGTTGGAGATGAAGTGGTGGTGAGTGGGTCCCATAAATAAAAGTATAATAAAAAAAGAACAAAATTATACTTTGTGTTCTTAATGTGGTGAATCGACAATAATACCCCTGATGGTTTTGAGGTTAACTGAGAAATCTAACCCAGTTAGTCAGGAAGGACATAAAATGCAATAAAAAAACAAATTTTGAACATAAAAAGCAAAAAATAAAATAAAATAAGGCATGTTTCATAATTTCAGTGATACATTAAAGACAAAAAATGTAATTTTGTCTAATATATTACAATGTTAGTTCAAATTCACATATAATTATATTATACTATCATCTTTTAGTTGACCTTGTATCTTTTATTTATCTTTATAGTACTTGAGACTCTAAACATCCACCAATGTTCGTAGATTTTTTTTTTTTTGAACATTAACTTTCATTAAAACAACGGCAAGCACTCAAAAAAGGAGAGCCGCCAACTCAGAGATACATATACAAAGGATATTTGGACCACTCTTTCCAAACTAAATCTTTACATTTCGTTCTATATTTTAACCATAAAAAGCCTTTCGATTTCACCTCTGCCACAACGTCCATAACCTTCTTTTCCTTATTCTGAAAAATATTCATGTTTCGTGCATTCCAAATAGACCACGCCGTAATCATAACTATACCTCTTACAATCTTTTTCCTCCATTTCCCGCCGTGAACGTTGTGATATAACATCATGAGATCTTCAAAGTCGTAAGCGAAGAACGGCTCCAACTTACACCAATTGCAAATAATACTCCACACCCCATAAGAAAAAACACAAGAAACCATCAAGTGATTCAAACCTTCATCGATCGTTTGACACATCGGACACGTCAAATCAGGAACATTTATACGTCTTCTTGTCAACGCCACCCGAGTAGGCAATCTATCTCGAATAGCCCTCCATGAAAGCAAATTCACCTTTAAAGGGACCCAATTTTCCCACTTGATATTAAAATTCTCAGACTGACCATTATCCCCTGCGATTAACAACTTCTTGAAGCCTGTTACCGTATACAACCTGCTTGAGTCTTCCGTCCAGATCCATTTATCCACAGCCGCGTTGTATTTAACTTCAGAAATCAATCGTAGTAAATCCTGCAATTCTGATAATTCTTCAACCGAACCTGGATGTCTACGCCAAGAACCTGCAAATAAAACGTTAGAAAAAACCGATTCCACCCTATCCCAAACTGTACATCTTTTGTTCTTCTCGAGCTTGTAAAGGCAAGGCCATCTATCTTTTAGAATCGTATCACCCAACCAATTATTAAACCAAAAACGAATTCTATCGCCTTTTCCAATCGTCCCTCTAATCAGTTGAGGGAATGCCTTGTCTTTAACCCGGGTATCCAACAACACATTAACAATAGATTTCCAACACCCCGGTAAACCATTTTTAACCGGAAGGAAAGTCCACATACCCCTCCCCCCATGAATCGTCTCTATCATGTTCCGCCAAACCGAACCATGCTCCGACATGAATCTCCACGCCCACTTGGCTAGTAAAGCCAAGTTAACCACCGACAACCTAGAAACCCCCAAACCGCCCTCTTTCCTAGGAGAAGTAACCACCTCCCAAGACAGCCAATTGACCTTTTTCACCTCCTCCGAGCCAGACCAAAGGAACTTTCGCATCAATGCTTCCAACTGATCCAAAACTGTTTTTGGAGCTTTATACAGTGACAAATAGTATATGGGCAAGCTAGATAACACTGACTTTATTAAAATTAACCTTCCCCCCATTGACAACGTCTTCGCCTTCCATGAGGATAGCCTATTTGTAACCGTATCAATGACCGATGACCAATGAGAAACCCGATTCATATTCGCCCCCACCCGAATACCCAAGTAGTCGAACGGTATCGTACCCGCCTTACAACCAATTAGGTCTGCCATCTCTTCCACCTCCCACTGATCCACTCCCACACCATACAAGAATGATTTTTTTAAATTGATACGAAGTCCAGAGCACACATGGAAGACTCTAAGAATTCTAGCAACATTCTTGACATTATCAACTGACCACTCACCAGCAATCAAAGCGTCATTGGCATAAAACAAGTGAGATAATATCTTCGCTTCTCCACCCAATTTGATCCCCTTTATAACTCCCAACTCCACCGCTTTCTCTAATAAACAATGCAAAACTTCCATAACCACTAAGAATAGGAATGGAGATAAAGGATCACCTTGTCTAACCCCTTTTTCACATTGGAACTCAAAAGTAGGTGACCCATTTACTAGCACCGCTGAACGAGCAGACTGTAGAATCCCCTTAACCCACTTACACCATCTATCCGGAAAACCCATGTGACTAAGCGTGGATAGTAAAAAAACCCTAGTTAACATTGTCATATGCCTTCTCAAAATCCAACTTCAGTAGAAACGCCTTCTTATCATTCCTTTTAATCCACCCAATAGTTTCATTAATCATAAGTGGACCGTCCAAGATAAACCTACCTTTAAGAAAAGCTGACTGTGAGCCTGAGATAACCGAATCAAGAGCAACCTTAATCCGATCTGCTAAAACCTTGGACAACACTTTACTTATAATCCCAATTAAATTAATTGGCCTATAATCATTTAAGCCAACCGGGGTTTTAGATTTAGGGATCAAAGTAATAAAAGAAGAACTGCACCCTCTACTAACCTCTCCGAATTCATAAAAATGCTGAAACATACGATAAAAGTCATCTTCCCAATACTTCCAGAAGAATTTCACAAACCTGAAGTTGAAACCGTCCGGGCCTGGAGCTCTATCCGAACCACAATCAAATACCGCTTTCTTAATCTCCTCTCTAGTAAACTGCATCAATAACATATCAGCCGCTTCACCATTGATTCGTTTCATATTGTCGCACATAACCTTAGGCCGAGTCTTCACTGTATCCGCGAAGTGTGCCCGAAAATATCTAAAAACCTCTTTTTTAACCCACGTAGGTTTAGACACCCAATCCCCATCCACCTTTAAACCCGGAATTGAGTTAGACGCCTTCCTCCCATTAACAATGCCATGAAAAAACGCCGAGTTCTCATCCCCGTCAATGGCCCATCTCACCCGAAATTTCTATTTCAAATCCCTATTATGACATAAATTAAAAAAATCAATCCCATTCCTACATTCTTCCAACACCCACACTTCCTCCTCCTCCAGCTCCCTATCCTCCATATCCCTCTCCAACCGTTCTATATCTTCCTTCATATTGAAAATCTCCTCCCCTTCTCTCTTCCCCACCTCTTTCCACCAGTTCTTAAGACAAGTGCGCAAATATTTAAACTTTGCCATCACAATCTCATCCGGTTTCCCCTGAAACAAACTATTTTCCAAAGCTCTAATAACCACACTTTCACATTCATCCCTACTCAACCAAGAGTTAAACCATCTAAAAGGCCTTGGACCAAAGTTAACATCTACCAACGTAACCAAAAGAGGACAATGATCAGAAAATTCTCTTGGAAGAGCCCTTAAACAAGCTGATGGCCACTTATTGAAAAATTCTTGACAAACTAACACCCTATCAATCTTGCTTAATTTATGATCTTTACCTTTCCCCGAAAGAAAAGTAAATTTAAAGCCTTGCATACAATATTCTACCAAGCCCAATTCATCAATAAACCGGTTAAAATCATCTGCAATCCCACAATTGAACTTAGAATTCCTCCTTTCCTCAGGCCAACGCACAGCGTTAAAATCCCCCAATAAAACTATCATACCATGACACCCGCTCAACACCCTTATCAAATCATCCCATAACCTCCTTTTAGCCCCAGCTCGTTGAGGAGCATAAACATTAACAAAATTAACTATCGAACCATCAGAAACAAACGTACCTGTCGTGATCAGAAAATTTCTATTCACTACCGACGCGTTCTTCTTAAATAACTTTGGATTCCAAACATTCAGCAGACCCCCGGATCTACCACTCGCATCCACTAAATCATATTCCAAACCCCCATCTCCCCAAAACCCAATAACCTCTTGTCGAGAAAGATCTGTAACAAGAGATTCCTGAATACTCAAGAATTCCACGTCGTACTTCTTTCGCAACCCTTTGCACCAAGCCGCCTTACCACCCACCCTCATTCCCCTAATGTTTATTGACAGAAAATTCATTTATCACCCGCCTGTACACCGTCTTCTACCACCGATTCAAGTACCAAAGTTCTTTGTTCTTGCAACTGGGCACCGAGTAAAACCCCCAGACTCAAGGTCGCTTCTACTTCAACTTCAATATCGGAATCACCGACCAAAGTATCACCGACCAATGTTCGTAGATGATAGTCCGCTAACCTTATCTAGCTATAATTATTTATAAAAGAATTGTGATTTCTTATTTATATCCAACCAAGATTTTTGAATTCTTGTCGCAAGCCTAAATGAGCCCAATCAAAAGTTATATTATTTTTTTAAGTATGTAATTTTGTCCTTTGAATATGTTCAATTTTAATCAATAATGTTAGTGAACCGAGCTCGAGCCGAGCTTTTGCTCGTTTAAGCTATTAAGGCAAGCTCGAGCCGAGTTTTTAGGCCGTTTAAAAATTATTTTTTAATTAGCTCGAGCCGATCTGAGCTGAGCTCGAGCTCATAATAGTAGGCTCGAACTGAGCCGAGCTCGAGCCTCAAAAGAGCATGACGAGCCGAGCTCGAGCCTAGTCAAGCTCGGGCTTGGCTCGGCTCGTTTACACCCATAGCTAAAACTAAACTATAGTGTATAATGCAGTGGTGTAATCCAAAAAGTTATATGCAATATATAGGAGACTTAATTTGGGTAATGGATGACCCAATTAGCTTTTCTTTTTAAGGATTTAAATTTACCATAAACATTTATGCATACACATATAAAATATTTCTTTTTATTTAGACGTAAAAAATATTATTCTTTACCCGAGTATAAAATAAAGAATGGTATTCATTCTTTGCTTTGTTTCTTGAACTACGTATACTTGGAATAAAGTTGGTTCTCACCCACTATATAAAGGAAGTAACAATCATATTCAAGTCATATATATTACAAGATTATCATTAATCTCCAAGGTGCAAACTTATTTATTTTTCATTTTCGCAGTGCAAAATTTTAATTGCATATGTACAAGGTTCGACATGCAAATTGACTGGTACCATTATGATTACTACAAGTGTAGCTTGTCATGATGCAATTACTCACCCTATAAATTTTTTGAAGAAATGCTAACAGCCTTACAATTCCATGTGTGGGGTGATGGATTGTACTTTCCTCCCCAAATGCAGCACAAAGTAGATTGATTCCATGATTGCATGTTGAATAATGACAACAAATGCATCATGCACGATATTTGTGATAAGCACGTCACTTCTATTCATTTGTTGTTTTCAAGGATAAGAGTATTATGAAATATAAGCATGTTGGCATTTCTCCATATAAATATTTAGAGAGGGAGTAATTACACCATGGCATGCTGCACTTGTAGTAATAACGACGGTACAGTCAATTTGCCTGTCACGCCGTTTAGATATGTAGTTGAAGTACGCGTTGTGAAAATGAAGAATATATATGTTTGTACCTTGGTCATTGATGATAGTTTTTACAACATATGTGACTCAGAATGTGGTTTTTTACTTCGTGAATATAGTGAGCGAGGAAAAAGTTTTTGTTTCCTCAACAAAGAATAAGTATCATTCTTTGTTTTATACTCAGGTAAAGAATTATATTTTTGTTTTAAATTTGGATAAAAAATATTGCTTTACTTGTTCATGGATAAATACTTTTGATAAATTGAACTCCTTGAAAAGAAAAGTTAATTGGGTTATCACTTTTCCATATTAATTAAAATATACATCTTTTCATCCCATTTTAGAAATTTTATTGTATTTCCCTATCTATTAATATAGAAACTTAATGAACAGTCATTTGTTGGGGTGTTCTCTCATCTGATGGGGTTGCTGGCTGGGATAGTGTCACACCACGACAATGGCGGAAACACGTGGCGCGACGGTTCAAAGCATAAAGTCAAGGTTATTGCTAAACACAAGTAATTTAAGAAAATGGGTCATTTATTATGACGTCAAATCTTGTTCAAATATTACACAAAAGTAAAATTGTTTTTAAGATAATCATAGAGGTTTCTCATATATATCCCAAATGCCTTGGGAAATAAAAGTGAAACCCCGCAAAAGTTTGACGCCGCATTGGAGGATTCCTCGACCCAACTTGCCCGGTGCTCCTTCATCTAGTTACCTGAAAGATATGTTTAAAAGTTTCGTCAATATAAAATATATTGGTGAGTTCACAGGTTTTTAGTTTCCAAAACTTGAATACTTGGGAAATACCATGTTATGACAATATATAGGAGTTGCAAATTCCTATAACTCTACTTGAGACTATAATCAAACCAAGACGTATAAATAAATATGCCCCGCTCCAAGTCGTTACTCGGTTTCCCACGACTTAAGTTCAGAATATATGCACCCCAGGCATAACCTAATGCATAATCGACGCTATCGATTAGGGGTGGGCCTTGTCAGGCACCAATAGTACTATTCAATATTCCTCCGGTTTCATTTCCCTGAATAAATGATTATAGAGGCGAGGACTCAACCCCGAGTGGCGGTCACACCTCAAGTAATAAATCCGTCAAACATTTTCCCTAACATATCTTTCCCCCGGAAAACGTAAAAATAGTTTAAAATGGGGCCGTGAAACTCACCTGAAACTCTGTCTGGCTTACTAGGCGGATAGCAAAGATGGTCTCGCACCTACAAACGTCCTAGACGTATAAGTCACTATTCCTATAGTGCATGTGCCTTGGCAAGTTGTACACCCAACTCCCGACCACAAGTTATTCCAAATCCCGTTTAATTAAGCGCGTATCCTAGGTTGCGTTGGCGTTGCATTACCCTTTGTGTTACAAGTTATATATTACTCTTGTTAATATTTCCTTAACTTGTATCTTATTATCATCGACTCGACGTCACTTAACATATAATTATTTTCCCATTTAAATAATTATACTTAAGATCGCATCGCTCGATATAATATATATTTCAACACTCGACCCGACTCACTTTGCCGCACATTTGTTTTCCCATTTAAACAAATATACTAAGATCTTGTCGTTCGATTGTATATTCTTAACGCCCGGTTCAACTTACCATACCGTATATTTATTTTCCCATTCAAATAAATATACTAGGATCTCGTTGGCACGGCATACACATATATATATCTTTGTCTTCTCGTCGCGGCTTTCCTTCCCACATATCTACTTTCCCATTAAGTAGATATACTAGAATTTTGCCGAGACGAGCGTACATATATATAAATGTGTAATTTTTCTTGTTAAGTATATACGTTTGTTTAACGTCTTATTTGTTTATGTCATGTGTTTCTCCCACGAATAATTCCTTTAACACTTAGGAAAGTGTTTATTAGTTTTCACCCAATGTATATATATATTTTACTTCTTAAAATATATATTTTTCTTATCTTGCCGCAATGGCATTTTTCTCATGATTTGTCCGTGTACGGTTCGTTAACGCGTCTTAGTTCGATATTTTAACTCGATTAGTTAATTTTCCAAGTTTTTCCCAACATGTGTTTTATAGAAATATTATCCATATTTCTTCCTCTTAACACAAGTTACTTGGAAGGTTTAAAATACTTATGTATTTTTAACCCACTTGTTAACTTAACTACAAAAATGTTTCCAACACTTTTATATTCCCATTTATATAAAAGTATTCATTTTTGTATAAGTTTCTCAAGTTTGTTTAATATTTTTATAAAATCTCTATTTTATAAAAATCCTTATGTTAAAACCCTCTATATTTTTATAACTTTCAAAAATACACTTTTATACAAAATACCCAAGTATATCTACTAGTATTTACCAAAATCATCCTTAGAATTTATTACTTACATTTTTGACACCAAACTTTCCCTACTTGCATTTTTGGACTAATAGTTTCTAAAATATCCATTTTAGTCCTCTAACTTCCAAAGTTACAATATTAGTCCCTCAACTTCCAAAAGTTGCATTTTTCCACTCTAACTTCCAAAGTTAACATTTTTCACTCAAAATAGTAGACTTTGAAGATTCAACTTTTTATTGGTAAGTTATTTTTGTATCAAAACACTTTTGTTAGTCTTATATTCCATATGTAAGACTACTTGTATGTGTGTTTTATGTATTTGTCCATTTTAACAAAATATCATTCTTCTAAGTAAGCTAACTTTAATTTTTCATCTTCTTTATTTATGAACTTCTAATATGTTCCACCATACATTATGCCTTAGATGATCATAATAAGATGATTTAAAGTTACTTTTAACATATTCAAGTTCATTCCATAAATCCTAACCAAATCATCATCCTACTAAGTTTAAGTGTAAACTTTATATATTTTCAAGATTATTACATTATCATCATCAAATCCATGATTTATTTACCATTCTTTAATCATCCATTTTACACATGTAAAACCTATTAAAGATTATGTTCAAACCACCTTTTAAACCCTTCATGTACAACTTGCTTCTAAGAACACATACATGAATAATAATAATCAAAAACAAGGTTAAGAAGCTTACTACTAGCACAAGGCTAGGGAAGACAAAACCTTTGATTTTGAGAGGGGTTTAGTGTGTTCTTCCTTAATGGTTAAGCTCCAAGCTTGAAACACACAATAGGGGTTTGGATGATGGATTGTTTTAAGTGATTTGGAGATGTAAAAACTTGAAAGAATGATGTATGGGGGAGGTGGGAAACTCACGGCCAAGGAACAAGGAGAAGAGAAGTTGTTTTGCTTTGATATCCAATCTCTAACACATGTTATTTATAACCTTATCACATGTAATCTCCCATGGATTTTGTGATTATTACCAAAGATTCAAGAGATTCATGGAGTACAAAAATAATCTTGGGTGGATGTGAAAATAGTGGTGGCCGTGGGTTTTTGAAGGGACAAGGGAGAGTTTGCTTGTAAATCTTGGTTAATCTTTGTAATCTATCATGATCTTTATACAAGACCCTTCACCCATGCATGCATACTAGTGTAATGATGGTTTAGATTGTGTCTTGGCTTATTAGGGCCATATGGCCGAAAATTTGCACAAGGGAGACAAGGATTGCATGCTTTTTGTACTTGTGTTTACTTACACCTTTTGTCTTTATACACATGCATGCTTTATCTAGATCTTTAGCTTATAATTATAAACAAAACATGGATATAACAAGGCCATTAGGCCGGCCCCCATGTGGGTTTAAGTGGGGTCCACAACTTCAAATATTTACCCATTGTTTGTTATGTTTAATCCCCCGTCGTTCGGGTGTCGTTCGGGTATTTTTCGGGTTTTAATCACGCGTTATTCGGACATTAAAAATACCTTTAATAACCCTTAAATATAGTCTAATTTAAGCGTTGATTGGTTATTTAGGCCTTTGCCGGGTGAAATTGTG
Organism: Ambrosia x helenae; assembly: GCA_030844895.1. Classification (NCBI taxonomy): domain Eukaryota; kingdom Viridiplantae; phylum Streptophyta; class Magnoliopsida; order Asterales; family Asteraceae; genus Ambrosia; species Ambrosia x helenae. The sequence continues at coordinate 67,789,510 of CM061227.1, read as the reverse complement.
GGTTATACGCGTATCGGGTGCGGTACGCGCATTTTATTCGTTACCGGGAGATTTGTACAAGACGTTTTCATTTATGGTTTTGGAGTTCCAAAACTCATTATATTTCATGAAACTACCCTTTATTTTATATCCTGGGTGTCCGGGATCCTTTTCGTTTATTTAATTATTACCGGGTAATTGCCAACGTCCATACCGGATAGCTTATTCGCACATGATCCAATCATGCTTTACCATTAAACGTATGCATTCCTATGCACTATTTGGAAATTGCTATCTCCTAAGGCCTTGATAATTAAATCACACATAATTGCATTTAATTACGTTAATCATATATTAATTAATTTGTACGGAATTACCTTATTTTTGCCGGTTGTTACAGATAGCCTCATCATCTTACCCATACACACGTCGCGCTACACTCTTCTCTACCATTCCACAAATACAGATACACACTCTTTTATTAGTATTATATACCAAAGTTAAATTTTAGTCTATTTAACTCTATAGAAAAATTGAAAAACGTATCAACCATGCAGTGTAATATTGTAACATGTATGATTGTAACACCAACTTTAATCCCCAGCTTATTCGCTTCCTACTCGCTGATGAATAACACATATAATCTCATCAAGTTTAAGGGGATACTTCAATTCTCAAGATAGTATTCCCAATGATGTCGATTATATTGTTTCACCGATTGTAAGGGAAATTCTCCGGCTTTGCATCGGGAATTCAGTCCTTATCAGTTCGGCTTGTTATGTTACCGCTAGAATACCAGAAATAGTTATAGTTTACGACATAAAAAAGTATTGTTAACGCTACTCGGTTTGTTATACTACATGTACTCATATATTTTAGCTTATGATACAAAAACAATTACAATGGTTTTGATTAAAAAAAAAGTGTTATGTAAGCTAGAAAATAAAGTCATATTTTAAGTAGATCGAAAACCATAAAAAAACATGGATAGTGGTTCTTATAATAGCGACACCATTACCAATGTTGATGCTGTAAGGTCGGTACCGATCCTGCTCGTTACAACATCAGTGCAGTATAGCTTAGGATAACAAACTATACTCTATTTCAAACACAGCCCCGTTTTGTTTATACATGAGTGCAGATTTTAAAGAAAGAAACAAAGTTGCTTATACAATCTTTTAAAATAAACAAGCTAACGATTACAAGTTATAAATTTATAACTACTAAAGATATCAAACCTAACTCAAAAACAATTAGGGGCTATTTGGCAACTTCTGAATGAGTAAGTGCTGAACCAGTAAGAGGTTTGAACCATTCAGAGTCAATATAATGCTTACCCATTACAAAGTAAATTTCTGACTGATTCATATATCTGCTTGCGAATCAATAGTCTGAATGAACTATGGGGCAGTATGGCAACGTTTGAAAGGGTAAATGTTGAACCAGTAAGAGGTCTGAACCATTCAGACTCAGTATAATGATTACAAATTCAGAGGCAAATGTCTGACCAATGAAGACATCTGCTTGCGAAACAAATAGTCTATACGCACTATGTCTGGCTGATTTAGACATTTATCCCATTAAGAGCTAAAACAAGTAGTCCATTGAAAAGGGTTCAAATGTTACGGTTAGCAATAAACGGGCTTTATACAAGTTGGTGAGTTCACTTATTAAATGCATATTTTTATTTTAGAGAACTCAACCTGAACGAGACTAGTGTAATCAACTAGGTTAAACTGTTAATAAAGGTCAACCCTAACACGACCCTTTTATGAATTGTCACCTCAAGCATGTCCAGGATCATCTTCAAATTCTAATATCTTAATCTAAGCCAATGTATGAATCAGACTCGGATGATATGAGATACTCCCTCCGTCCCAATTTAAATCTCTTGGGTCCACAAACACACATATTAAGAAATCTTTTGTTTGTATGTATTAAAATGACAATAATATCCTCAAATTTTTGATTGTGTTTTGTCTTTTATGGGCATAACTAAAAAATTGTATTTCTATTTTTGAAAATGACATTTAATTTGGGACAACAAAAAATGGTAAGATGGATATTTAAATTAAATCAGGACGGAGAGAGTATATAAACTCACAGTTACATATGCCATATTTTTATTTATATAATTTTTTAAAATTAAATTGAAAACAATAGCACCGAGACATGTCAACTTATGACCTGTGTTCATCTAATATAGTACAATGTACAAGACTGGGATGCACATGATACTCTTTGGTTGGTGTACAATCAGAGGACAATGTATATGGTTCTTCATAACACAGACAACAAGGCGGGAGAAACGAAAGATGAGAGTCCATGTTTGTCGGAGGAGCGTTGAAGACAGTGGCAATGACGGAGGGAGCAGATGTGTGTGGGGGAAGGGGAGAGTAGAGAGAGGTGGCTAAGTGGTGGTGTTGCGGTGGCGGTTAGAAAGGACTGAGTGGTGGTGGTTTGCGGTGATTACGGTGAGGGTTGATGGAGAGAAAAAGGTCAGAAAGAAATGGGTGGGTGAAGTGAGATTAAAAGGGAGAGACAAGAAAGTGTGGTGGTGGCTCTGGCGTTCGTGCGACGGTTGTTGGGGTGGCGTGTGGTGTTAGGTGTGGTACCATTGTGGTACAGTATATAGACATATAGTGTGATAGAGGAAATGAAAAGAAATATTACTTAGCGTGAAAGCTCATGGTATCCTATGGTAAGCCCGCTGTCATTACGGCAACACGATCGCTGGTGGTGCTGATAGCTCGACAGTGAACAAAACCGTGTGTTTTACCATGGTTTGAAAATCGTGTAATTTACAAGTTCAAATTTAATTTTCAACCCCCTCCTCCAAATGGCTATCGGTTAGAAAAATAAGAGAAAAAATAAACAAAATGAATATTAAACTACAAATTAAATATTAACTAGAATTTTCCATGCCACGCGTTGCGGCGGCGTGCGGCAAATGGAATTGTGTGTTACACGCAACGCGTTATGTAGACCGTTAAGCATTGAGGGCATTCTCGGCATCCATGCTCCTGGCAATGGCAAGATAAGTAAAGCCATAAATTAGTTAAAAAAATATCGGCTAACAGAGCAAAGACCATTCGAAATAATTCTACTTACATTGAGTTGAAAGAAAATGGATATAGGAATCTTTGTGAGATTCTGTTCAAGTACATGTGCATTATGCTTGTGGAAAAACTCATGCCCATTCCCAGCTCTTTACAAGATCTCTGTTGCAACATATATATATGAAAATTAATTGCTTTAGTTATGTGGCAAAAATAAAATAAAAACATACCTAATCATACACTAAAAAGCATTATAAAATAACTATGAATACCTTTGAGGTAGGATAAAGAGAGGGGTCATGAGCCCTTCTAATGCACCAAATGGATCATGTGGAGTCGTATAGATGCCTCTAACCGGAACATCCATGGGGCTGAGCTCATAACCACCCATAAATGTCATGTTACCAGGTCGATTGCCCGCCACCATACGGGTCCATAAATCGATCCATTTCGGGCTGCACATTCCAATAAGAATTCAGATGCAAAACTATCATAATACTTATTTATCTTTTAGATTTTGGTATAAACTACATGATCCGCTTTAAATTATAACAAAAGAAATATATTTATTTGATCATTTAAAAAGATAAACATGTTAAACGACCTGAATATCCATCACAACAAAAGCAAATATGAAACTTTTTAGTGGTATTTTAGCCCATTACCGTTGCATACAAATAAGCTTTTAACAACTAACTTTTTTACAACAGTTTCATGGAACTAAGTGAGTTTCACAGAACTGATTTTTACACGCAAACCTGTATATTCTCCCTGTTGAAGTTTTGGCAATTGGAGAGAGTGGAGATCGAATCAGGTAAACTTATCCCATTATTCTCTGCTCCTCGAAAGACATACACATGGCGGCGCCAACGTAGAGCGAGACGATGGTTTTGATGGAGTAGCCGACGTACGACGCGGATCCATACCCCTAGTTTAGTATGTCGAGCGTAATAGCATGATTGCTAAATTACTTCATTTGGTAAGCTACATAGGCTCACCTCACTGAAAACCATAACTAAATTCGCTTTAAATTCGCTCTCACCACTATATGCAGTGAACTAATCCTTTGCAAGGGTAATAGTGTAATACGAACCATGGATTACAAATAACTGCATTTAATAATGGCAAAGAGTAAAGCACTTTGCAGATGAGGTGGTAGAAATATTTGCATGTGGCAAAAAGAAATACGCTTCATCAGATAGTACACCATGCTATCAATCATATTCTAATCAAGTTGCAATCAACATGTATGTTTTTCAATTCCTTCAACTCCTAATTTAATCGGTCTCTCATGATAAAATCCGTTTTAACAACAAACACAAAACCGATTTAGGTCCCTCTCACTCAACACCATTTGCTAAATTGTTTAAATGTATACCTTGAAACCATACCTTATTTTCACATCCAACTCTCAAAACTTGAATAAAGCATGACAACCGATTTCTCTCTTATTTCTTCCCAATATTATGATGCTTGTTATGACTCATTAGATATGATAAGCAACATCAATAGGCATGTTTAAAAGTTGAAGAAACTTGATTAGGGGCTACAAAGATTCATAGGCAAACCAATTATATAAAAGAAACTGGTACACATAACAACAGGTTTATCACCACCGCCGCCTCGGGTTTTGAAATCGAACCCGGTAACATTGCACAAAGTTTTTTAGGGTTTCCAACTTTGAAAGTGTAGTTAATAACATATAGATACTGTCACCACTCAAGAAAACCAACGACTGGAGTGGTGTTGGAACTTTGGTTTACAGAGAAGAAGAATACAGAAAAGACAAAGAGATTAGGTGAGAAAGAGATATATATATAGAGAGAGAGAGAGAGAGAGAGAATGGGTTAGAGGGAGAAAGAGAAGGCAACTTAATTACTACGAAAATGCCACGCTCAATTTTTTTTGGAATGCGTGCCAAGAGTATAATAATGCATTAAAGGGTTGTACATAATAGCTTCATTAGAGTTGTACATGTTGCAATAGTGCCATTCCTCTCACAAACCAAGTCTACTAAATATAGCATATTGAAATATTAAACATAATTGAAATATTAACCGTACATAAACACACAACTGTTCTAGGAAAACATAATTATATAATCTAACGAAATAATTGTCATGCCGAAACATGTTCGAAATTGTTGCGTACCTAGCCACATAGTCGACTTGTGTGAGCTCGATTGTCAAATCATCGGCAAGATTAGGGTATTCCCTCATGGTGGTTGCAAATAGGGTGTTCTAAATCGGTCACACTTGTTGTTAAGATCCGTCCACTTTGGTGCAATCGAATAAGTGGTGCGGTCTTTTGACCGACTAGTTGGCTGAACTCTGTCAACACACGGTTCCAAATGGATTAGCCCCTGAGCGGCGACGGTTTTGTGTTTGATAAGCAGGGTCGTTGCGGACGTCTCTGTAGGACATCACCAGCAATCTTCTCCTCTTCGTTCCAACGTCTCATTTTCGTGTGGATTGGTATGTGAGATGGGTATGATTTTTGGGGTAAAAATTGGGTATTTATGGGGTGAAGATGGATGTTTGGCTTTTAAAATTGAACCGCTTTGCTACAATAAAGTTACCGATGTGCCACAGTTACCGTTCTGCCACAGTAGGCAGCATTAATTTTTTTAATGAAAAATACGTTATTTTAAGTAAGCTATTTTTTAAAATGAAAAATAAGTTATTAACTATACTTTTAAATTTAATTTTTAATAAAAATAAATAAACGAATCAGTGAGGTGCTGTCTTTCAAAATTGTGTTTCAGTGAAGTAATGTAACAATACAGAATTGATGAAAATCAGTAAAATTAAAAATATATTAGGGAAGCCCTCTCCCTTATGGAGATCATGGCAGCTCAATGTTTTGTTTTTGGGTTTGGTGAATGGTGAATGAAATTAAGGTGTAGACACCAAAATTTAAAACTACACATTTTAATACTTGGATATCGACATGTAATTCAATGTATTTTGAGTATTCTCCATATATAAGGGAGGGTTATCTTGAGAACTTGAATTTTTGTGAGAACCATGAGAACTATTTTCATCCATAGATCTATTTTGATCAAAGGCTAAGATTAGAAGGTGACTTTAAACAAAAAAAAAGTTGGAACAAATCTGAAGGGTAAAGTCGTCAAAATAATTTTATTAACCTTCTTCCCAAAACCTGCTTTAATCATCAATCTTACGAGAAACCTACCTTCAGTCACCAGAACAACTGAATCTTACTCTAAAAATCAAATCTCTAACATGATCACTACAAAGAAAAACGCAATTAAGGAGAGGATTATGAAGCAATGCATGATGGTGATGGAGATAGCTCCGGCAAGTCCATCATTATCGTTCGATTGGAAATTCTCATAGTTTTTTGGATAATTAAACTCTCGTGAAGGACTACAAGAAGGTAAATTAGCTTCTGTACTTGGTTGATAATCGTTTGTAAAAGGTATCAGGGTATATGTCTTTAGGTGATGGTTTGATTTAAGTGTTGTTTTGATCTAACTTTTGGTTAGGTACACAGCTGAATCATTGTTGATTTAAGGATGACTACACTGTGTTTTGTTTAACATTGGTACATGGATATGTTGTATAATGGTAAGCTTACAATTCTACGTTCTTGTGAAGAACTTGTTAACGTAGTTGCACGTAAGGTGTTTGATGAAATGTCTAAGTGTGTGTTGTGTTGATTTTGTTGGTTACTTTCGTTTGAGTAGTTGCAAATAAGGTGTTTGATTAAAGGTCTAAGTAATTATTGCGTTGATTTTGTTGAATTACTTATGTTTGAGTAATTTCATATGAGGTGTTTGATGAAAGGTTTAAGGTATAAGTGACGGTTGGGTTGATTTTGTTGAATTATTTTTGTTTGAGTAGTTGTCGATGAGGTGGTTGATGCAATGTCTAAGTGTATATTAAAATTTATCCAGATATAAGATGTAAGCTTAATATATCTTGTATTAGAACACTGTATTTGCAGGTTATAAAAGTCAGAGAATAACATGGATAAGAGTAAGATGTCTCTCAAGGAACTACAAGCTAGCAGTTTACACATGTGTAAGTAAGCTCAGAAAAACAATTTTAGAAATTCAATTTAGCAAAAACCAATCTTGAACTGTACAATCTTTTGAGCCGCTGGCTCTGATACCAATTGTAGGTCCTTGGAATGGATTAATTACAAGATTGATCAGGTTAATCAAGGCGCAGAATTCCTTGATTAACGTTTATGCAAAACCGATTATTAAACAATTAAGAACGAACACAAAGGAATACTTTAAAATTGTCTTCTATTGATTATCGACGGATTACAATCAATTCAAGACACCACAACTAACACACACACGAAACTTGGAGGCTGCTCACACTAGACTGACTAAAATCTCTGAACGATCAGCCTAAACCCTACACAAACATGTTCTATATATAATGGAACAAGTTCGTTTGGCTTCGGCCTTGGCCTATTAGCGAAGATGCCTTGGGCTTCCGGTGAAGATGCTTATCTTCGCCTCTAGCCCATCTTCGCTAATACGTTATATTCGTCTAGTGGGCTTGTTCGCCTACCACAAGTTCGCTAATTACAATAACAGACGATTACATGTTATACAAAACGACTATCTACTAGCTATTCTATCTAGTAAGCTGTTGTCACACATAAATGCACCAACAATAAATCCATCATAGTATTATGTTTTGGATAGTCATTTTAAGAAGATTAAAGTCACTTTTAAGTGTGCTCAAGTTATTTGCATAAAATCCATCCAAAACATCCTTGAACATATGTTTATGTGAGCCTTTAAAAAAATACACAAACACTAACATTTTACTACAAAACTCACGGCCACATTATTATTTTTATAAACCTTCGTTAAACTTATAAAAACATTCATTATCTCATGATCAAATCCTTAATTACATATTATGTTAGAATCTTTAACATGTGTAAGATTATGTTTATCTTTTCGACTTACAAAACTAATAACAACAACATGACAACACTTTCGGCCCTAAGCATCATCTTTTCACACCCATTTTAGTTTGTAATAACATGTGTTTTATTATGTTAGAATCCATAGCCCTACCCCTTTGTGACACGCACCAAATTCACTAGTCGAGTCCGTACAATTAACTGGTTTGTTTCACTATGTGCTTAGAATAAGTGTGTCGGTGCGCCTCATTATTTGAACGATTATGTGAAAAATAAGCTTTATCCGAACACCATGACCATCATAAGGATCAACAAAAGCATATGGGTTTTCACATAATATTTTATTTTTCCAAAACTATATATATTTTTATATACTTGTGTGCATGATCAAACATGAAAAAAATATTATTAATAAACACATACACATACATGTGTATATATATACATATACACAAGTGCACACAAGAAAGCTTTAAACATGTGCACAATTCTTGTTCCATGACATGTCTTTTTCAATAACAACTAATACCTTCTAGATGAAAAGGACATAACATAAGACAACTAGGTGACAACCATGTGCACATTCACCTTTGAAAGGGACAAGACAATACCTACATACATATGCATACGTATATATGTGTGTGGAAAGAGACAAAATAGTCATGCATGTAATATAAGACAAAGACACCACAACCATCTCTTGTCACTTTCAACATGTGTGTACATCCTTTATACCAAATAGACATGTGACAAAACTCAACTCACACACATACATACACGACATTTCATAGACATGCCAACAAATACCTATGATCAACCACCCTAGTTCCTAAACTATTAGTTGAGAGGGACTTGTCAAGCTAGAAACCCATGCATGTGGCATAAGACAAAGCCACATAGCTACCTATTGTCACTATCAAGGGAATGTCCAAAACTTACACTAATTAGGCAAGATTCCATTTCATTCCAACCTTGAAAAGATAGCTCCTAGTTTTCCTCAAAAATCACGGCTCACAAATCAACCAAGAGAACTCCATGACAAGTCCCTATCTCATACCCTTTCCTTATCTAGCTAAAACAAGAAACACCAATCACCATTAAGCTCTCACTTCCATTATAGACTAAAAACACACTCCTACACTTGTCTCTTTCCAAGTCCTCGGCCGAAGAAAAGAAACAAGGAAGACACCTCACATCATTTGACCATAGCTTTCATGATATGTCCCTTTCACCCATGATTAACCTAAGATTACATCTAACTAGTAAGAACAACTAAGGATAGCTTCATTTTCACATTTGGAACCTTCCTAAAACTACCTACACCAATCGAAATCATGGAGTACAAAGGAAACATCACTATCCTATGCATAAGACAAGCTAATCACTAGACAAGTCCCTTTTCCTTTCATGCATGCTTCGGCCGAAGTCAACCCAAGGGAGAACAAACATAAGGCATGAGGTAATCATCTATGACAACATCAATTTTCACCAAAATGAGAGTAGGACAAGGAATGAAGCACTTCCAAGGAGAGATCACATACCAATTCCTTGATGAATCACCCTCAAAATCGGCCAAGCATCAAAGAGTGATAAGACTTCTAAACATGAACATTCACCTAGGTGGTAAATCTTGCCACAAATAATCTTGTCCTCACTTGATCATCGGCCTATATAAAGGGGTCCAACCATCACATTCCTCGCACCAAACCCACTCTTCTCTTGCTATTATTCTTACCACACACCAAAGCCATACCCCTCTTCCCTTTCAAGCTTCAAGAACTCAAGATTAGGAAGCTCACTTAGAAGCCGAAGGTCCAAGCATTCAATCACATTCTTGCACCAACTAGGTACATTGTCAACTCACCATTACTTCTAGTTTTATCGACCCTCTTGTTACCCGACCCTCGACCCTAGTCGTCTAGTAATCGACCCTATCTTGCATATAAGTTAATGATTTTCATAAACATTATCTTGTCTATTGTTAATTGATTTCAATCACTCCCATATATACAATCGCATATGTATAAGTCACACACTTATGAAACACAAGTCGATACACCCATTTCATGATCATTGTTTTATAAACCTCACACGGCTTTAATAGTTGTCAAGGAATCGATTTTTGGATCAAAACATACACGATCACACATAATGTTGCACATATACACTTTACAAAGGTACAATTAAGATGCGTAGTAATTATCACGTGCAATGGCCCCACATATACATGACACAAGGGTCCACAAGTCGGGCGAACAACTTGTATGGTAAACAATAAGTACACACAACTTGAGATGTATTTGACGTTATAGGGCACTCTTTGTCGGAACAGTAGTTACTTTTTCTGCTTTGCTAGACCACATATCCAGACATTAGGTGAGTTTCGTGGCCCCTTTTACTGTTTTATTGTTTCACAACTTCGGGGGAGAAACATGCTACAGACCAACATATGTACATGACAACAATATGTGTTACATGAGTTAGACCAACAATTATCACAGATCAACAAAAATTCCCCGGACAATCATAACCATTAGCTTAGCAATAAGCCATGGATTATATGAATAGTACTATTTGGGTTGACACCCCCTTTAACTGTTAGTCGCGCTAACACATGTGATTGCATATTATCCATACTTTACAATGTCCCGTGATAAGGCATTGGGGCGGGGTGAACATGAACGTCGTGGTTTGGTTATGGTGCTCATGGTAACAATATTCTGCATGGACACAGCCAACGAAACTTTTTGAGAAACAAAACTGTTTTATCTAGTCAACAAAGCCTACGAACTCACCAACTTTTTAGTTGACACTTGCAAGCATGTTTTTCAGGAAACCGATTAAGGACATTAAGGAGCCAAGTTTAGGACTGCATAAAGAAGGCCTTGTTTTGTGGTTTTGAGGTAGCTGTTTGAAACACTTGTTAGAATTTGTAACTTGTATTCGACTATGTGACTTATGTGTTGATGAAATAAATGACATTTAGTACTTCTCATGTAAACAATGTTTGTGATCACCATGTTCGTCTCACCTTGCGTTTCCGCCTTAGGTCCAGGCTTAGAGTTAATCTTAGGCTTAGCCTTTGTTTCAATTTTGATTTCTTTTTCTTTGATTTTGTTTCAATTTTTGACTTTTCAGGTTTCTTGTTTGAAACATGCTTCTGAACTTTGTTTGGAACCTTCTCAAACTTAACTGATAAAGGTCCAGGCTTAGAGTTATTCTTAGGCTTAGCCTTAGAACTCCCCCTTACCTTAGCAACCAAGTCACTATCTTTGTTTCCATTCAAGGAAATTTTGTTGCGATTGTCATACACAACAGACTGTTTCCCTTTTTGTTTCTTGAAATGTTTTGGGGATACAGGCTTTGTGACATTGCCTGAATGATTAGCAACTTTCACTTCTGTCCTATTCTGTTTAACATACGGACAAGCGGCAACTAAATGCCCACGCTCTCCGCAGTTAAAACAAGACCTATACACTTCAAACACATACTCATATCCTTCATCCTAATACCAATAAGGACAATAAGTAGCAAGATGTCCAACTTCACCACATTCAAAACAGCTTCTCCATTCAACATATTTATGAGAATACTGTGGTGAATTGTTCCCTAATATTCATCAAATCGAGAGGTATATGAATAATCATAAGAATCATATGTTCTAGATGAAAAATTTCTTGAATGCTTTTGATGAGAATTTTTCATCTGATCATTACCTTTTGATTTAATTGGTTTTGGCTCTTTTACCTTGTGACCCTGCTTGTTCTCAAGCTGTTTATTTTGATTCCAATGTTTGTTAGGATTGAGTTCGAAATGCAGATGACCAAATTGATTTCTAAATTGATCTATCAAATCACTATTATCAACAAAGATACATTTGAGTAAAGATTGTTCGATATTATCAATTGGAAAATCTTTGTTGAAAATCAATTTGTCATGTCCTACCAACATATAGGATCCTTCAACCCCTTCAGGAAATTTGAATATGGTTTTCTCTTCAGACTCAGGTTCTGAAGTGACTACCATATGTTTATTTTTCTGATCATAACCTGACTTCACCTTAGAGTTTGAAACATCAACAAAAGGTGTTGTGGATTTTAACTCTGATGTGGGATTATTCTTTGAAATACATTTATTGAGTTCTAAAATTTCTTTCTTAAATGATTCGATTTGACTCATAAAATCTTTTACATTCTTTTCAAAAATATTATTTGCATTCTGACACTTTTCTAATTCACTTGCTAAGTTCTGTTTGTCCTCAAGAAGTTTCAGCACTTCTGTTTTCAATTTGACACACTCAGAACAATTAGCACATTCAAATTTTGAATTTACTTGAGTATCATGCTTCTTTTGATCATCAGCTTTTATAGATGTTACACTTACCTCAACCGCATCTGTGCTATTATCATTCTCAGAATTTGCATCATCATTTGTTAAATCACTTTTTCCTGATTCACTTTGTTCCAAACTCTCATCAGAACTCAAATCACTCTTTGACAATTCACTTGAATCATCATTCCCCATTTGTTTAACAAGACACAGAGTTTCACTTTTAATACTTTCTTTGTTTACACACTCATCAACATGTACCCTTCTATTGATTGGTTGCACTGCTGGAGCTATGAAGTTACCCCACATATCAACTGTAGGTCGTGTAACAGATTGTTGAATTGTAGGTACAATGACTCGTCCCCATGGATCAACTTGAGGTTATTGTCTTTGTGATTGTTGTCGTGCAGCTTCTATTTGATCTCTTCCCATATAATATTCCCACGGATTTGTCATTTTTTCAACAATTATGATTTCAAAATTTCCCAAAATCAGGTCGAAATTTTTTACACCTTAAAATTTGAAAAATATAGTCCAAATTTGAAAATATGATCGAGAGTTCGAACCAACAGAATAAACTCCTATTCGACCTTTCAAATGGGTCGAATAAAATCAGAAACTTGGTTCGACCTCTTGGATGGCACGAATGAAACAGACAGATATTGGTTAGACCTGTCGTGAGGTCGAATGATTAAATGAATAAGAATCAACTGGTTCGACCTGTTGTGGGATCAAATGAACAGGAACTGATTGGTTCGACCTTGCTTAATAGCTTGAATGTATCACTATCAAACTAGTTCGACCTCTAATGAAACTCGTTCGACCTAAACATAGCACAAATAAAAAAAATTCAGTCATTCGACCTCTCGATTGTTTCATTCGACCTTTATAGAGTTGTTCATCATCTTCAACCTCAAGAACACACAAATCAGATCTGGTTTCGAAAAAATTTCACCAAATGTAATGAAAATTGATAGCTTTTGTTCGGAATATATTTTAAACAAGTTTTTGTGAAAGAATCTTTGAAAACAACATCAAAATCAACTCCAATTCAATTAAAACCCATGTTTTTATGAAAAGCTTCAAAATTTCTAGGGTTTTCAACTTTAAACCAGAATTTTAATCTGTTTTCATCAATTCAGATCAGTTTGCAATCGTGAAATCGAGCCTTCACTCTGATACCACTTGTGAAAACATTTTAGGATCGTATATACAAACCGTGATCTCACGAATACCAACCGTAGGGTGCGGAATCCCCTCCGGTTGTGCAAACCGAGTAAGAAATAATCAGTAAAGATCATGATGAAAACAGATTACGAATCACCGAGCAATTTCCATAACTTTACTTGTATATTAGATCAATTATAAGATATTACAGATCAAAAACTAGACCTAATACAGAGACTCTCTCAAACTGGGGATAAGCTCAAATGATCAACAACACTACAAATAACTAACTTATCCCCTTTATATAGCCCTTTCCATTCGACCTCTGCAAGGTTCGAATGGGTTCATTCGACCCTTCGTGGGTTCGAATGAATCCTTCTTCTTTCCCATTCGACCTCACGTCCACTTGAATCAATCCTTATAAAAACATCTCCTCGATATACAGTACAGGATCACTAGTTGGGGACATACACAAATAGTGCACTTACAGACATTTCGAAGAAGACTTCAGGGCAAGGTAGTTCAGGTGGAATGACTGAGGTTGATAAAGCTAGGCTCAGAAAGATGATAAAGTACGGAAGAGTGCCATTAAAGTTTACAGCTAAGTTCAGGGAGATCTTTGATACTAATGACATGAAGCTATACTTGGAATATCAAGATCCTAAACTTGAAGATGGTGAACTAAATGCTGAGATGACTAGAGAGATTTTGGAAGGTGTAACTCAGCAAGCTAGAATTACATTTGAAGAGTTGACCAATAAGAAAGAGATTCTAGATCTTCATGTGACTAAGCCTGGTAATCATTCAGATGATGCAAATGTGGACAACTTTGATGAAATTGAGATTTAAGATATTTCTCATGAAGAATATCCAGAGTATTATAACATAAAAGACAATTCAAGTGTTCCATTTGTCGATGATAATATTTTGAAAGAAGCTAAAAGGTGGCTAATGAGAAAGAAAAGATTGTGATAAATGAAGTCTCTGATGAGAATGAAAAAGAAGACGTTTATCGACAATCTGATGCTTTGAAAGATTATTTGAGAAGGTTGAAGGAAGAAGTTGACAACTGTCCCATTCCTCTAATCCAAGCCAAATTCCACAAGTATCATATACAATCGTTCAATGGGCGTTCAATAAGCTGGAAATTCTTTCCACAGCTAACTAGCTACGGTGTGTGGGTGTAAAATGGGTACGTGGGATCTAGGACTACAGTAGATTCCATGATTTGAAGAAACTACCTTATTAGGCTGTTAGAGATTTATGTCGTCATCCTTTGATCGGGGCTTCAGGTTTGTTGGAATATATGGCTGAAAAGATGACACGTGAAAGCCAAACAAAGTGGGACATGTTCAAACCTTAGTATCCAAAGAGAATCGTACACAAAGTCATTGATCTGAAGACGAACCAATCGTTTATGACTCTAAAGTACAAGCCATCGAAGACAATGAAGAAAATACCATTAATGCCGATTGAACAGAACATTAGTGATTATTTCACATTTTGGTATTATGACTGGAGGACAGGTGATGCTGTGATAGTGATGGACAATGAAGACAAGTCAAATATTTGCAAGAAAATTCGAATATTCGACCCAATGTGGTGGATGAATTGTTTTTGAGAGATAATATAGAGACTTTTTCTTCAATCCGATCTATTTTGATGTTGTTGATATCGAGAAAGCATGGAAATTTCAAGCAGTTATCAAATGTTGATCTGCATACGATCTACACTCTGGCTGCAATTATAAAGAAATGTTGGGATAGTACAGAGTTAGTGTACAGAAGCGATTGTGAAGAATGTTGCTGGAAAGACTGAGAAATGAATAATGAAGTTACAGTCTGTTTTGCATAATTGAAGACAAACACCTAACCTACAGACAAGGGGGAGTCTATAGATGCATTTCATATGTGTCTGTAGCTTTTGGGTCATCCAAGTTAGTAGTTGTCGTAGTTAATCAAGTTTGAAATATTAGTCTTTGTATTGTTAGTCGTTTAGGCGAATGAAGAAAAAGTAAATACATTCGTGTGATGATTCATGTGAATGAAGCCATTCACATGAACGTTATAGCGAATAAAGAATGCCTAAATATATGGGTTGAGTTTTGGGCTAGGTAGTTATGTCAGTTATTGTTTAGCGCCCAAACTTTGTTCAAAACCCTAGTTTTTATGTTTATCTCTATTTTACATCAATCGAGTATGTAATGATGATCTAAACATTGATTAATGCAAGAGATGAATATGTTTTTTTTATTTCGCTTGCGTTTTTGTTATTATCTTTACATCATTTTGCTAGACCTGGGGGATTCCGCACCCAAAGGTTTATTTGTCGTTGAGATATTGTTTGTTTGTTAGAAATCGATCCTACATAATCTTTTGGGTTGTTTTTGCTAGATAAAACACCAAATTTAAAACATAATACAATGCATTATAGTCATGGAATTTAAAACACAACTGGCACAACAACTTAAAACACACGCTCTTAGCATAGTGTTTTAAGTTTTAAGCCTAAAATAAATTGCTTTGTGTTTTTTAATTGTTATGTTTGGTGTTATTTTAGCCTAAAAATCCAAAACATCATGACTAAGTCCAAAAAATGATCTCTACATATCAATTCTTAATTCTTCTCACGAAAATACATTGTTTTGTGTTTTTAATTGTAATGTTTAATATTATTTTGGCCTAAACAATCTAAAACATCATAACAAAGTCCAAAAAATGATGTCTACGTATCAATTCTTAATCCTTCTCATACTTCTCACGAAACATGTCTTTTTACACTAACCCCACCCTATATATAGGTGTGTATACACACACACATACATATATATATATATATATATATATATATATATATATAAGTGTCTATTCTTCGTCGTCATCCGGATAGTCGAATTATGTAATTATATTCCGTTGAAGTTGTTCATCGAGACATGTCAGAAAGCCATTTACAACAAAAAAAAAAAAACTACTTTATGTTGAATATGACTCCAATTTTAATAAAATTTACATAGGGATATTGAGAGAAAAAAAACTTCGGGTAGTTGAAGTACACAATTACATTCCGCCAAAGATACTGATTCAAATACATGTGAAAGCCATATATGATACCAAATCGTACTTTATTTTAAATACAATTTCATACCGGTAAATATACATTTGTACATTGATAGAAAAACATAATTGTGCTTTAAATGTTTTATAAAAGTTATTAAACAAAATTTTTCAAAGAAAAATAGAAAACTATAAACAAAATACTATTAAAAATAAAAACAAAACTAGGTTATATCATAATATTAACAAAAAAAAAAATCAATGGGTAGTCGAAGTACGCAATTATATTCCACCAAAGTTATTGATTCAAATACGTACAAAAACCATATACGATATCAAAATTTACTTTATTTTGCATACACTTACGTTTAAATAAATTTATATCTATATGTTGACAAAAAATATAATTGTGTTTTAGAATTTCTAAAATTTTATGGAACAAAACGTATAAAAGAAAAAATTAATTAAATTATAAACAAAATAGTATTAAATGTAAAAAACAAGTAAATTATATATATTGTTCCGACGTTGAAATTTGTATTGTATATAATACCTAAAAAGGTTCGAGCCTCGCTAAAAGACGGATTTAATGTAATTTAAGCTATTCAGAAAATACATGCAATAAAATTTTAAAAATGTAATTACATAATGTATATATAAATTTGGATAATTGGTAATCAAGTTAGTTTTTCTTATTAAGGATTTGAATTTTTCTAAAGAATTCATCATTACAAATGAAACATTATTCTTTATTAAAATATATGGTACAAATATAATTCTTTACCTGGGTATAAAAACAAAGAATGTAACTAAATCTTTGCTTTGCTTGTTGCTTTGGTTCTTTGGTTATTTGCTTGCTACTTGAGCTAATATATATTCCAAATAAAGTTGGTCCTCAATTATTATATATAAAATTCATAATCATATCTAAGTTATTATCAATCATAAAGGTTCACACACACACACACACACACACATATATATATATATCTAGGGGAAGTATATGCAATAAACCCACTTTAGATGAAAAACCCAAATAAACCCATTACTTGGCCCATGTTGTGCCACATCACCCATGATATTATGATATTATATAATATTCAAAAGGGCACAATAGACATTTCCATTATCCCCTCCTCTCTCTCCATATATATATATATATATATATATATATATATTGTTTCCCTCTCTCTCTCCATTTATTTTTCAAATTCAAAATCAGATCTTAGATCCTCTCTCTAGAACCACCACCACCTCCACAACAACCACCACCATGACCCGTCTCCTCCACTGAACCACCACCACACCCCGTCTCCTCTTCTACTGAAACCACCACCACCACCATGACCCGTCAGAAGTTAAAGGGGTTTTTAAAGGCTTCAAGCTCTTCTCCCAGATCTGCAAGTAATCTCAAATTTTAGGTATGTGTTTTGTTTCTTAAAGCTCCTTCTTTTGATTTTATAGCATTTGCACTATTACTTTGGATCTGGATCTGGGTCGAAGTGGCATTTTGGATCTGGATCTGGGTCGAAGTAGTTAGATGGTGGTGACGTTGTTTTCTTTTTTATTTTTATTATTTTTTTTTTGTTGTTCAAATCTCATGTTTAAGTTTTGAGTGCCATGCTAATGAGCTTCCTCATCTTTTTTATTTTATTTTATTATTGTTATTTTATTATTGTTGTTTAAATCTCTATTTTATTTTATTATTGAGTTATCGCTGATTATATAATTAAATTGAATTTAATTTTTTTATAGGCTCAACAGTTTCATAATTGTGCACTATTAGACACATATTTTGTGTGGTTGTAAACACATATTGCGTAATTATATGTAGATCGGGACTTTATACCAAAAAAAACTACATCACCTAATGTATATAACCTTTCGTGCGATGCCTGGTAAATAAAGCATATGTCAAAAAAAATTGGGTTTTGCTAGAATAATAACAGTTTCGGCATGAATTTAATTTTTTTTTTTTTTTTGGGTTTTGCTAGAATAATAATAATAGTTTTTGGGGATAGTTTTTGGTTGCATACCAAGTGTTTGATCAAATGCTTGAAAGAAAAAAAAAACTTATGTTAACCTTTTTTATTTTTTTTATTATTATATTGTTTATGTTAGATTGTTATTGGATTGGGGACATGAAGTTAATATTGTTTTGGCATGTGAAAGTGTTATGAACTCGTCTAGGGTGCATGTCTATTTTTTTGCGGTCCGAGTCTTTTATGCTCACACACATTAGTGATGCTAACACATGCTAGTATATGCCCAACTAACAGGTGTTAGGGTCCATATGACATACATTAGCTTCAGTAAACCATATGTTTTAGAATATGCTAACACATGCTACTGATGTATTGTTGGATTTCAAACCATATTAATCGTATTTGAGTAGTTGTATTAACATAGTTGTAAAAATCGTGTTTAGTGTTGTTTATACACATGTTTGAGTATGATACACTTGGCACTTCAAATTGAGTATGATACACTTGGCACTGCAGATTTGGTATTTTTTATACACATGTTAATGATGCTAACACATGCTAGTATATACCTAACTAACAGGTGTTAGGGTTCATATGACATACGTAGTATATGCCCAACTAACGTGTGTTAGGGTTCATATGACATACGTTATTTCAGTAAAACATATGTTTTTAGAATACACTACACATGTTAGTGATGTCTCATTATATGTTTCGGAGAGCCCAACTAACACGTGTTATCTTTTTTTGTAGGTGAAGAGATGTTTTGTGTTAGAGATGAAGATGGCTATCAAGAACGAAGCATAGCTAGATCTTTTTTTATGTTGTTATGATAGTTTTTTTTTATCATTCACAAATAATTATGTATGTATGAAAACTTTTTTGATACATTTTTAGTATTAATTGTAATGATCATTTTTATCATTTATTAAATAAATACACATTTTATATGATCTTTTATTATGTTCTTTTAGTATATGTCTGGTAACACATGTTAGCGATGTCTCACACGAGGTCAAAATTTTGCATCACAACACTAACGTATGTTAATTTTTCGTGCTGGAGAAAGTGCCATAAAGTAGGACAGAGATGACTTGACAAGTGTCAAATCAACCTTTTTAAACCTAGGATTCAGAAAATTAGAGTGGCCCACTTGCTTTAGTAAGATTACCATATTACCCTTTATCCAATTTTATATTATAGTGGCCCACTTGCTTTTGATTATTAAATAGAAATTAATCATTGACCATTGATCAAACTTGATCAATGGTCACAATAGAGTTTCTAAGGTTTTTCATGAAGATGAGGTTTCCTTTTTATCCAACCCCTATATATATATAATATATATATATATATATATATATATATATAAAGAAAGGGATTATGGAAACCCTCTAAAACGAAGAAACTCCCGCAAACCCAACTAGTGGCCCTTATTGCTCCACATCACCCATTAATAGATATATTATTTTATGTCTTCAAGGGCATATTAGTCATTTTTGTTTTCCCCCCATTTAATAATTTGAATATTTCATTCTCCCTCCTATATAAGCAAGTTCCCTCTCTCTCACACACACACACATACACAGACTCCCTCTCTCTATCTTTACTATACCCCTGTTCTAACAATAATACACACCACCATCCATCGTGTTTAACCACCATCGCCCCCTTTCCACAATTGATCTTGATTACACGATGTCTCCGGACTGATGGTGGCATCGTCGCCAGGGCCGTCGTCTTTTCTCCCCATCTGATTTCTTTCTGTTGCTCTCTCTCTCTCCATCTCAGATTTGTTGCTTCTCGTCATCCTCTCTCTCCTCTGTTTTGGTTAGAGATGAGATGGGTAGTAGGTTTGGGATTTGGTTATAATAGAGCCGGAGCTCCGTCGTGGGTGGAGGAGACCACCGGTCTGCTTCCCTCTCTCCTGCTCTTTACCTCGGTTCTCTCTCTCTCTCTCTCTCTTACTGTGTATTGGGTGTGTTTTATTAGCAGCAATTTTTAAAATGATAAGTTTGTTGCTTGATAAGTTTGTTGCTTGAGGCTTCGATGTGACTGACACTTCGTTATAAACCATTAGAAATTAATGTCGGTTCAATTGCCCCTGTTGCTTGATATACCTGGACTGCATTTATACCTATATGTTGGTATAAAATCATTACTAAAATAATAATAATATCTTGGACCCACGCATAAGGAATTTCTTAAAGCCTATATCTTCTTTCTTTTATTTCGTAACTGATTTAATTTATTTTGTTTGACCAGCAATTTTTACACCTAAATAACACTTAATTTATTAGTTGGTGTGGTGTTTGGGAAAATGGTTTTTGGTAAATGGTGATCACAAAGTTTTGATTTTTAATATGATTTTGAAAGGGGTTAGAAAACATTTAATGGTTAGAGTATGAATTTGAGCTAATTAGTATTTGATAATAAGAAGTTGTTTGTGATGGTTTTGAAAAGGTATGTTTGCATCTGATTCGTATGTAACACCATAACTAATCATGTTTACACGTAGGTAGCATACGTTAACACGTAGGTTTACATATTAATTAACCTTTTTTATATGTTATTATTATTAATATGTTTTTTAATCAAAATTGGTGAATTTTAATGTCTCTTAACATATGCAACAAAGGTTTGATTTTTTGCATATTATAGAGGAAGAATTGGGATGAAATCTATGTTTGCGTCTGTTTCGTATGTAACAGCACCACTACGTTGGTATAAATTAGTTTCTGATTTTTTTTACCAGATACAAAGTTTTGATTTTTTTAGTTTGATAATCTTGATAACTAAATGTATAAAACAATGTTTTTTGTATCAGTTTCGTATGTGTTTTTGTAATCCAGTTGGTTAACATACGTTAAGACGGGGGGTGGGGGTTGGCTTTACATGTAAATTGATGATTTTTGTTTACACGTAGGTTTACATATTAATTAACCTTTTTTATATATTATTATTAATATTTTTTTAATCAAAATTGGTGAATTTTACTGTCTCTTAACATATGCAACAATATGTCTGATTTGTTTTTTACCAGTATGTGCATGTTTGTATGAGTATTATAATGTGTGGAATGTATGTTTGCATCTGTTTCCTATATTTGTGCATGTTTCGTATGTAACAACAAAACTAAGTTGGTATAAATTAGTTACCGATTTTTTTACCAGATACAAAGGTTTGATTTTTTGCATATTATAGAGGAAGAATTGGGAAAAAAAAAACTCTTGAATGGAATGTCATTGATCATGGGATGAAATCTATGTTTGCGTTTGTTTCGTATGTAACAGCACCACTAAGTTGGTATAAATTAGTTTCTGTTTTTTTTTTACTACACAGTTTTGATTTTTTAAGTTTGATAATCTTGATAACTAAATGTATAAAACAATGTTTTTTTGTATCAGTTTCGTATTTTTTTTTTTTTTTGTAATCCAGTTGGTTAACATACGTTAAGCAGGGGGGGCTTTTACATGTAAATTGATGATTTTTGTTTTATTTTTGCAGGTGAGCATATTTTTTGCATTAAAGATGAAGATGATTATCAAGAATGAAGTGTAGACAATTTTTTTTTTATTTATGATACTTTTTTTTAGCATTTGTTGATTTGTAATGACCGTTTTGTTTGTTTTTAGCATTTTGTAAGAAACAATTCTTGTCTACATTTGAATGTTTTTTTATCTATAAAGTTTTTAGCACTTTGTAATGACCGTTTTGTTTGTTTTTAGCACTTTGTAAGTAACAAAATGCCTATAACCATATCAATTCTCGTTACGTATGCAACAATTCTGGTGCTGGTACAATAAAACGAAAAAAAATATGGTCTAATACAAAAAAATAATAAATCAGCATTTTTTAAATAATATAAACTGGCAACTCAGTTTTAACCTACGTAACACAACACATGTTACATATGTAACACGGGCATCTGGCAGATTTAGGACAATGATCACAAAAGTATGAGAGAGATGATGTGACATGTGTCAGGACAACTTGTCATAGATGCTTTTTCAGAAAATGTCATTTGACCATTTTGCCCTTTTTTTGTCATCTAGTCTATTAATTTAAATCAAAAAGCATGAATTAAATGTGGACCAGTGATCTAGTTTGATCAATGGTTGTAAGAGGGTTTTATGGGTTTCTTCAATTTGAGTGGGTTTTTATTTTAACCATCCCCTATATATATATATATATATATATATATATATATATATATATATATATATATATATATATAGGTAGGTTGAGGATCCGGTAGGAAAATTGTTTTGTGTAGGAAGTATTTTCAACCATTAGATCAAATCTGATTAAATCTTTAGATGAAGGGCATTGTAGACTTTTTGTCCATTTTTTTATTTATTACAAACCCACTAAATTAGTAACTAACATCTAGATATTTATGAAGATTAATCATCCTAAATTAACTAATTATTCATTATTTTTCATAAGAATCATAAGATATTCATATCAAATAACTTGATCAATACCCAAAAACTTGTTTGATTCTTCAAACATATAACCCATCTCTATCACTTTTTCGATTATTCAAGTCATGGCAGAAGGTTAACATCAGGAGTGTTTTATAATAACGTCAGGAGTGTTTTATAATGAAAGAAAAACTAGTATGCATTAATAAAGAGTGTTTTATAATATCATCGGATGTGTTTATAATAACATCAATAGTGTTTTATATTGAAATAAACACAGTAGAAGTGTTTTAAAACAGTAGAGATACGAATCATGTTTAGTAAAAAAACACTATTAATTCGGTTAGATCAGCCAAAAAAAGGAACAAAAAAAAAAGAAAACACTATTACTTTAAACCCACTATTATAGAAGATGAAGAATAACCGGTGCAAAGAAGGTTTTGTGGTTCTATTTGTTTTTTTTTTCTTTTTAGAAGATGAACAAGTTTGAATGTATGAGAGAGATTATAATAACTAATAATATTTAAGATTAAAATTAAGATGAGAGAGAGGGGGCATGATTTAAGGGTGAGAGTCAAATGGTTTCTATATCAAAATACAAGAAATGACATTACTACCCTCATTTAAAACACATATTGGACCATCATACCCTTAATTATTAAAATATAATTAGTAGAATCTTAACAAACCAAAACTTTTAATCTCAACCATCCATTTCTAGATCCAATGGTTGAAAACACTTCCTACACAAATCAATTTTCCTACCGGAAACACACGCTCTTAGCATAGTGTTTTAAGTTTTAAGCCTAAAATAAATTGCTTTGTGTTTTTTAATTGTTATGTTTGGTGTTATTTTAGCCTAAAAATCCAAAACATCATGACTAAGTCCAAAAAATGATCTCTACATATCAATTCTTAATTCTTCTCACGAAAATACATTGTTTTGTGTTTTTAATTGTAATGTTTAATATTATTTTGGCCTAAACAATCTAAAACATCATAACAAAGTCCAAAAAATAATGTCTACGTATCAATTCTTAATCCTTCTCACGAAAAATCTCTTTTTACACTAACCCCACCCTATATATATAGGTGTGTACACACACACACACACACACACACACACATATATATATATATATATATATATATATATATATATATATAGGCTAAGTATCCACAAGAAACCCAAAATTTTGAAGAAACTTCAGCAAACCTATTTAGTGGACCACAATGCACCACATCACCATTCAAAGTAAATTATTTTTTATTAACTCAAGGATATTTTAGTCATTTCCCCTCTTCTCTCTTTTCAAACACTCAAATGTCAGTATATATGTGTCTTCCTCTCTGTCCTATTTTTTCAAAATTTGATTTCTGTCACACCCTCAAAATCCACTTGCGGGGTTTTACCGCGAGGCGTATGACAAACCAGGATCCAAACCAACGATCACAATAAACAAGTCTAAATGAACATAATGCAATTTCAAAAACAATGTTTAAAATCCCCAATCACAGCGGAAGCTTATTCAAAACATAATCCAAAATAAACCAAGTGTTCAACGTTTGAAAACCATGCAATCCTAACTAGACGCTGTGCAGACGCGTGCGCCCTAGTTCCATTGTGCTACCTTAGCGACCTGAGAAAACATGTAAAAGTTTACGTCAGCACAAAAATGCTGGTGAGTTTACAGGTTTTGTAATCCAAGTACCAAGTTCAACCTGTCCATACTATAACAAATCGAAAACCAAAGTACGCTAGCTAGGCGTATGTTTTGTTACTATCACGATTGGAAAACCATTAATAACTCGCAAACCAGATGTCGTGCCCGATGTAGTAACCTGTTGTTCCTGTTTGAGACAATATGCACCCGCCGACCCTCCAAGTCGACGAGCGGGGTTGGTCACTCCCAATAGCGCTATTCACATTTCCCCGTTGTGCAAACCCGCACATTCATGGTTCCCCCCGGGACTTCCAAAGATCGTATAGTAAACAATAGAAACCCATAGTATGACAGTAGTTACCAAACATAAGTTTTAACACATGTTTTCTCCCCCGAAAAGTGAAACCAGTTAAAAGAGGGGCCGTAAACTCACCTTAAGTTGCGTTACTCCGTAACACGAATAAACTCAGCAGCTATGCTAGTCCCGTAAAGCGGCGACCTAACATATGACAGTTACAAGTACTTAGACTAATAACCCGCAGGTTAGTTAGTCCCTAGATGTCCAGACCATAACCAAGTTCGTTTGAAAACACCGTGACTGTTTAACTGACCCAATGTACAAGACTCGACATCCCATTGGTGACCCGAGACTCCTCGTGTTATGTTTACGCTCTCAAACATACAATCATGCAATCACACTTAACATACGTTAACGTCCAACAAGTTATAGCACGTAGTTCACGTATAACATAATTACGTCCAAACATATGTTACCAAGTCATTAGATATGTTACGGGGTTCCTAGCATGTTCCTAGATGTCAAATCGGGTCTCGGAATGCTAATTTACACTTACAACAGCAGTACACGCGATTAGGAAAAGTCAACTAGCATTTAGGTTGGTCAACAGGCATTTAGGAAGGCTAATCGCATGTAATATAGGCATTTAGGGTCATAAGACATGTAAATCTTGAGTTTATAGGCGATTAGGGCTATAAGACATGTATTTCAGGACTTAACTAGCATTTAGGATCACAATTGCATGTAACAGAGGCAATTAGCCCCCAAATGCATGTACTTCATGCGATTGGGGAGTCCATACTGGCGATTGGCTTCCTAATCGCCCCTAACATAGGCGATTAGGGTTGCTAATCGCCTGTAACCCAGCTGTTCCGGTTTTTTGCGCGTTTAACACTCCAAATCAGATCCGGAACGTGTGTAAACATCAAATATCAATCTAATAACTATACCAAACATGTTTAAACCAAAATCCTTCGTTTAACCTCGTTCTATCAGCCCTGTATGTAACCATGTAATCCAAACATAATACACATAGCATGAAACATCATCTTATCATGCATAATCACAACCCTAATGAACAATTACTCCGATTCTATCATCATTCCATCATTATTAATCTGAAACTAACCTAATAACATGTAATCATCCATCTTGAATCATAAAAACCCTAGCTTTTGATTGAAAACCCACATACATCATGCATGCTACTTAGAATCCAATTAACAATGATTATTAATGATTTTCAGAAGACTCATACGTTTTAAAACAGGTCTGGACCGTTAGGGATTTAATAAAAACGTTTATAAAGATTTCATGGATGAGAATCACACCTTAGATTGTGATAGTTTGATGAAATAAGCTTGAAACCTTGTGTTTTGATCCAAAATCACGTTCCAGAGGTTGTGTGTGTGTTGGGGCGGGTTAGGGGACGACTAGGGTTGATATTATGAAGTTTAGGAGGTTAAACATTGTATTTATAGTCGTTTTTAGTCGTCCAGCACGTAACACGCGATTGTGCAGCAGTTACATGCGATTAGGGATGCTAATCGCATGACATTACATGCAATTGGGCCTAATCGCATGTCATTACATGCGAGTAGCCCCCCAATCGCATGTAATGTTTCCCTAAATGCATGCCCTATAGGCGATTAGCCTCCCTAATCGCCTATAGGGGTTGGTTCGATGTATTTTGCGCGTTAAACCCCGTTTTAACATATGTTAACACATTTTCACATACCGACAAGTCACGTAATGATTGTAAACACATAACACTTGCAAACAAACATATTCACACTCGTTCACCAAATTCCCGGGACTCGAGACTTGTATGTTCCGTATGCCCTGACGATTCTACGAATCGTCACCATTTGTACACTTGGTTAAGGACTGACATCTAATGAACCTCTAGACCAACATCCAATGATCTTCTATACTAAACCGATAGTTCCCGAACCATAACACGACTTAACTAACCCAGTTAAGTATAATATACGCGTGACTCGCTAAGGTAGACTTTCATCTAGACAACGTTATTAACCAGAATTTGCCGGGTGTCACATCATCCCCACGTTAAAAGAATTTTCGTCCCGAAAATTGCACAGTACCCAAAAGGGAATAACAAAAGAAACAAACAAAAGATAGAAACCAAAAGAGAGATTTACCCGAGTTGTCACATCATCCCCACGTTAAAAGGAATCTCGCCCCGAGATTCATTCAGCAGCAGTGGAGACGTATCTCGATTCGAACGCTTCCTTAGGAAAGAGATGAGGATACTTAGACTTTATCTGATCCTCCCGTTCCCAAGTGTACTCTGGTCCCCGGTTCGAGTTCCAGCGAACCTTCACAATGCGAATCTTGCTATGACGTAGGCTACGAATCTTGTAATCCAGAATCTCAACCGGTTCCTCCACAATCCGAAGACGATCGTCAACCTTGATCTCTTCCAGTGGAACAATGAGAGACTCGTCAGCTAGACACTTCTTCAGGTTGGACACATGGAAGACGTTATGTACGTTACCGAGCTCCGTCGGTAAATCAAGACGATATGCCACCGGTCCAATCCGTTCCAGGATTGTAAATGGACCGACATACCGAGGGTTGAGTTTGCCACGCTTCCCAAAGCGTATGACGCCCTTCCACGGTGAAACCTTCAGGAGTACCTTGTCATCAACTTGGAATTCCAATGGTTTGCGACGTTGATCAGCATAACTCTTTTGCCGATCCCGTGCCGCTGCCAACCGGTTACGAATCTGTACGATCTTTTCCGAAGTTTCGTACACTAGTTCAGGCCCAGTGAGTTGGCTCTCACCCACCTCAGCCCAACAAAGAGGAGAACGGCATTTCCGCCCGTACAGTGCCTCGAACGGAGCTGACTTGATACTCGTGTGATAACTGTTGTTGTACGAGAATTCTACTAACGGTAAATGAGCTTCACAACCTTTGCCAAAATCGATCACACATGCCCGCAGCATGTCTTCTAAAGTTTGAATCGTGCGCTCACTCTGACCGTCAGTCTGTGGATGGTAAGCTTTACTCATGTCTAGTTGGGTACCCAAAGCCTTTTGCAACGACTTCCAGAAATGAGAAGTAAAGTGGGAGTCACGATCCGAGATAATAGAAACCGGCACCCCGTGCTTAGAAACAACTTCCTTCAGATAAAGACGAGCCAAACGATCCATGGTGTCGGTCTCTTTAATAGCGAGAAAATGGGCTGATTTGGTCAACCGATCAACAATCACCCATATCTTATCATTCCCGCTCGGTGACTTAGGAAGTTGCGTGACAAAATCCATTGTAATCTGTTCCCATTTCCATTCTGGAATTTCAGGTTGTTGCAAGAGACCCGACGGTTTCTGGTATTCCACCATATCCGACCTCATGTTTGGCCACCAGTAAAGCACTTTCAGATCTTGGTACATCTTATCCGAACCAGGATGAATAGAATACCGGACTTATGAGCCTCATCTAGGACAAGCTCCCGTAGTCCCCCGAATAAAGGAACCCATATGCGTTCTGCGAAGTAGTGCAGGCCATCAGGCCTTCACTCGAGGTGCTTGTCGGCACCGTGCATAGTCTCAGCTTTAAGGTTTTCCTCCTTCAAAGCTTCTAACTGAGCAGAACGGAGTTGATCAGGTAGAGATGAATGAATGGTGAGTTGCAACGCCCGAACGTGACGAGGTTTAGTTGATTCCTTCCTGCTCAAGGCGTCTGCTACAACATTCGCCTTGCCAGGATGGTACTTAATGGCGCAATCATAGTCATTCAGAAGTTCAATCCAACGACGCTGTCGTATGTTCAAATGTTGTTGGTCGAAAATATGTTGAAGACTCTTGTGATCGGTGTAGATGGTGCATTTGGTACCGTACAAGTAATGTCTCCAGATTTTCAACGCGAAAACCACTGCACCCAACTCCAAGTCATGGGTGGTGTAGTTCTTCTCGTGCACCTTGAGTTGACGAGAAGCATACGCAATCACTTTCTCGCGTTGCATCAATACGCAACCGAGACCATGAATAGAAGCATCACAGTAAACAACGAAATCATCAGGGCCTTCAGGCAAGGACAAAATAGGAGCAGAACAAAGTTTAGACTTTAGTTCTTGGAATGCCGACTCTTGTGGTTCACCCCAGTCGAATTTTCTATCCTTCTGAGTAAGAGTGGTGAGGGGTTGAGCGATCTTCGAGAACCCCTGAATGAAACGACGATAGTAGCCCGCAAGGCCTAGGAATTGCCGCACCTCAGTTGGCGTCTTTGGTGCTCCCCAGTCCTTGATCGCTTCGATCTTAGCCGGATCGACATGAATTCCTAGTTCATTAACCACATGTCCTAGGAACTGAACTTCGCGTAACCAAAAGTCACACTTTGAGAATTTAGCGTAAAGTTGTTCCCGTCGCAAAAGTTCCAAAACTAAACACAGGTGTTCCTCGTGTTCAGTCTTGTTCTTGGAGTAGATCAGAATGTCATCAATAAACACAATGACGAACTTGTCCAGATATGGTTTGCAAACGCGGTTCATCAAATCCATGAAAACCGCCGGCGCGTTCGTGAGACCGAAAGGCATGACCAAGAATTCGAAATGGCCATAACGTGTACGAAAGGCAGTCTTTGCAACATCAGCTTCCCTTACGCGCAACTGGTGATAACCGGACCTCAAATCAATCTTAGAGTAATAGCTAGAACCCTGGAGTTGGTCGAATAGATCATCAATACGTGGAAGAGGATAACGGTTTTTGACGGTCAATTTGTTCAGTTCTCTGTAGTCCACACACAATCGGAAACTTCCATCCTTCTTCTTAACAAATAGAATCGAGGCTCCCCAAGGGGAAGAACTTGGTCTGATGAAACCCTTGTCCAAGAGTTCCTGTAACTGACTAGACAATTCCTGCATCTCGGGAGGTGCAAGACGGTAGGGGGCCCGAGCAATAGGAGCAGCCCCTGGTACAAGATCAATGCCGAACTCAACTTGACGATGGGGAGGAAGACCAGATAAATCATCAGGAAATACATCAGGAAACTCGCGTACAACAGGAATACCGTCGATCTTCTTCTCATCGCTAGAGGAAACAGATAAAAGTGCCAAAACGGCCGAATAACCCTTTCGAAGACACTTAAGGGCTTTCATGCTAGAGATGATATTTAGCGGAACACCACCCTTGATACCATACACAGAAAGGAATTCTCCATCAGGGAGAGGAATCCGAATAATCTTGTCGTAACAAATGATCTCCGCGCGATACAAGGACAACCAATCCATGCCTACAACAACGTCAAAACTACCCAAAGGTACTGGCATAAGGTCGATGGGAAAAGACAAACCCGACAACTCTAGTTGACACTCCCGAAGGATACAAGTAGCTTCAATCTTTTTACCGTCAGCCAACTCAATAATATACTTAGCCTCTAATGGTACGGGTACTACATCTAGCAGTCGACTAACTTCCATGGATACAAAACTCTTGTCGGCACCAGAATCAAATAAAACACTAACAGAGCGATTATTGAGAAGGAACGTACCGGTAACTGTGTCAGGATCCTGTCTAGCCTCAGCGGCTCCAATGACGAAGGCACGTGCATTCCTGCCACCGCCCCCGTTGTTCCCGTTACCGTTGTTTCCGCCCTGCTTCAGTTTCGGGCAATCCTTCTTGTAATGCCCAGTCTCACCACAGTTGTAACATCCTTGTCTCCCCGTAGTTCCTTGAGCAGTAGGAGCCGGGGTATTGCTTGGGGCCTGGGTCGATGGAAGTGTAGCCCGACAATCTTTAGCAAAATGCCCAATTCGCTGGCAGCGATGGCAACGATTACTGTCGCAGTTCCCTTGATGATGACGCCCACACTTGTTGCATTTAGGCAGTTTCCCCGCATAACCACCCTGTTTGTTACCCGAAGAAGAAGAACCCCCGCTATCAAATCTCTTACCCTGTTGTGCTGGTGCTGGCACAGATCCTTTCCCCTCATTATCCCACTTACGCTTGTTATTTTCCGGGGCCTTGACAGTCGAACCCTTAGCAGGTAAGATACCCTCATTCACCTTCAAGTTTGTCATCCTATGAGCCGATCGAACCACCTCTGAGTATGTAGGAAGATTCCCCGCAGCCACTAACCCTGCGATCTCCGGTACTAGCCCCGAGATATAGTGTTCAATCCTCCTGTATTCTGGCACATGCAGATCAGGACACAGCACTGCCAACTCATTACGCCTCACCGTATACTTTTCAATCTCTGACCCGGTCATCTTGAGGTTCCACACCTCCACGACCACCACCACGACCGCCACCAGCGCGGCCACCTCCACGTCCTCCTCGCACTCCAGACATGATTCCGACAAAAAGGACGAGAAAATTTAGTTTCACAGCTAATGGTAACCACTAGCGTTCGCAAGATCAAAGCTAGATCCGACCCAGGACTATCCATTCAAACCCAGAGCTCACTAGGGCTTTCATGCATTTCGGTTTATGATTTTGTGTGCACCCAAAATGATAAACCGCTCTACATGATCCTCCAAGTGTTCTCCTAGTTCAAAGTTCAAATCACCGAACATAGACTCTTAGCTATACACCATAATGCTACGGTAGTTTATGGCAAGTGTTTCTATTGGAGTATGAAAGGGAGATGTCCGAGCCTTGGACAAATCTCAAGAGTACACGATTTACCCCAATACACCACACTGCCTAGAAAGCAAGTAACTCGACCTAGGATAGAACGGATGATGTAACATAGAAAGATCAGATGATTTAGAGACACCCCGACAGCCCATACGTAATCCATCAAAATGTTTAGTACTATGTGATCGTCTAGTGTGTGCGACTCGGCTATAGACTAGACTCTACATGCAGTCCTAGTTCACTATAACCATTGGCTCTGATACCAATCTGTCACACCCTCAAAATCCACTTGCGGAGTTTTACCGCGAGGCGTATGACAAACCAGGATCCAAACCAACGATCACAATAAACAAGTCTAAATGAACATAATGCAATTTCAAAAACAATGTTTAAAATCCCCAATCACAGCGGAAGCTTATTCAAAACATAATCCAAAATAAACCAAGTGTTCAACGTTTGAAAACCATGCAATCCTAACTAGACGCTGTGCAGACGCGTGCGCCCTAGTTCCATTGTGCTACCTTAGCGACCTGAGAAAACATGTAAAAGTTTACGTCAGCACAAAAATGCTGGTGAGTTTACAGGTTTTGTAATCCAAGTACCAAGTTCAACCTGTCCATACTATAACAAATCGAAAACCAAAGTACGCTAGCTAGGCGTATGTTTTGTTACTATCACGATTGGAAAACCATTAATAACTCGCAAACCAGATGTCGTGCCCGATGTAGTAACCTGTTGTTCCTGTTTGAGACAATATGCACCCGCCGACCCTCCAAGTCGACGAGCGGGGTTGGTCACTCCCAATAGCGCTATTCACATTTCCCCGTTGTGCAAACCCGCACATTCATGGTTCCCCCCGGGACTTCCAAAGATCGTATAGTAAACAATAGAAACCCATAGTATGACAGTAGTTACCAAACATAAGTTTTAACACATGTTTTCTCCCCCGAAAAGTGAAACCAGTTAAAAGAGGGGCCGTAAACTCACCTTAAGTTGCGTTACTCCGTAACACGAATAAACTCAGCAGCTATGCTAGTCCCGTAAAGCGGCGACCTAACATATGACAGTTACAAGTACTTAGACTAATAACCCGCAGGTTAGTTAGTCCCTAGATGTCCAGACCATAACCAAGTTCGTTTGAAAACACCGTGACTGTTTAACTAACCCAATGTACAAGACTCGACATCCCATTGGTGACCCGAGACTCCTCGTGTTATGTTTACGCTCTCAAACATACAATCATGCAATCACACTTAACATACGTTAACGTCCAACAAGTTATAGCACGTAGTTCACGTATAACATAATTACGTCCAAACATATGTTACCAAGTCATTAGATATGTTACGGGGTTCCTAGCATGTTCCTAGATGTCAAATCGGGTCTCGGAATGCTAATTTACACTTACAACAGCAGTACACGCGATTAGGAAAAGTCAACTAGCATTTAGGTTGGTCAACAGGCATTTAGGAAGGCTAATCGCATGTAATATAGGCATTTAGGGTCATAAGACATGTAAATCTTGAGTTTATAGGCGATTAGGGCTATAAGACATGTATTTCAGGACTTAACTAGCATTTAGGATCACAATTGCATGTAACAGAGGCAATTAGCCCCCAAATGCATGTACTTCATGCGATTGGGGAGTCCATACTGGCGATTGGCTTCCTAATCGCCCCTAACATAGGCGATTAGGGTTGCTAATCGCCTGTAACCCAGCTGTTCCGGTTTTTCGCGCGTTTAACACTCCAAATCAGATCCGGAACGTGTGTAAACATCAAATATCAATCTAATAACTATACCAAACATGTTTAAACCAAAATCCTTCGTTTAACCTCGTTCTATCAGCCCTGTATGTAACCATGTAATCCAAACATAATACACATAGCATGAAACATCATCTTATCATGCATAATCACAACCCTAATGAACAATTACTCCGATTCTATCATCATTCCATCATTATTAATCTGAAACTAACCTAATAACATGTAATCATCCATCTTGAATCATAAAAACCCTAGCTTTTGATTGAAAACCCACATACATCATGCATGCTACTTAGAATCCAATTAACAATGATTATTAATGATTTTCAGAAGACTCATACGTTTTAAAACAGGTCTGGACCGTTAGGGATTTAATAAAAACGTTTATAAAGATTTCATGGATGAGAATCACACCTTAGATTGTGATAGTTTGATGAAATAAGCTTGAAACCTTGTGTTTTGATCCAAAATCACGTTCCAGAGGTTGTGTGTGTTGGGGCGGGTTAGGGGACGACTAGGGTTGATATTATGAAGTTTAGGAGGTTAAACATTGTATTTATAGTCGTTTTTAGTCGTCCAGCACGTAACACGCGATTGTGCAGCAGTTACATGCGATTAGGGATGCTAATCGCATGACATTACATGCAATTGGGCCTAATCGCATGTCATTACATGCGAGTAGCCCCCCAATCGCATGTAATGTTTCCCTAAATGCATGCCCTATAGGCGATTAGCCTCCCTAATCGCCTATAGGGGTTGGTTCGATGTATTTTGCGCGTTAAACCCCGTTTTAACATATGTTAACACATTTTCACATACCGACAAGTCACATAATGATTGTAAACACATAACACTTGCAAACAAACATATTCACACTCGTTCACCAAATTCCCGGGACTCGAGACTTGTATGTTCCGTATGCCCTGACGATTCTACGAATCGTCACCATTTGTACACTTGGTTAAGGACTGACATCTAATGAACCTCTAGACCAACATCCAATGATCTTCTATACTAAACCGATAGTTCCCGAACCATAACACGACTTAACTAACCCAGTTAAGTATAATATACGCGTGACTCACTAAGGTAGACTTTCATCTAGACAACGTTGTTAACCAGAATTTGCCGGGTGTCACAATTTCCCTCTCTCACATCATCTCTCTCAAAGCCAAAGCCAGATCTTCAAAACAGAGCAAAACAAAAGGGGTTTATGAACAAGCCAAAGCCGTGAAGTAGAGAAGCCAAACCTCCGGTCAAGAACTCCCGTCCTCATTTCAGGTACCTCGTCTCCTCCGCTTTTTGTTTTTGGTCGATTTTTTGTAAATCTTCGACCCCCTGGTTCCTGACTTTGTAAACCGTTTGTATTTTCTTGACAATATACAAGAAAAATCTTGCACGTTTTTTAGCGTTCCATTTTTTTTAATCTATAAAATATATGATTATATTGAATTAATTTTACCAATAACTCTTTAAAAGGACACCCCTTTTGTGTTCCTGATCACAACAAGAAGCTGGTCGCCTTGGGGAAGCTTGTAAATGGCCTTGGGGAAGTTTCTCAATCACGTCTGGAGCATCAAAGAAATTATTTAATAATTGTTTGATTAAAGGGAATATGATCCCAATGAGCCTCTGTTTTGTTTTACTAGAACAAGCCTCTGTTTTGTTTTTTTGTTTAATAACTGAAAGAATTTTTTTTGTTTTTTTTTTTGTTTTGTTTAATAATTGTTTTAAAATAGTAATGAACAAGCTCTGTTTTGTTTTATGTTAAATTCATTTTTTTTAATTACTAAATGGATAGTATGTTTTTGTTATTATTATTACTAGTGTGAATCGTTTTTTTGATTAGTAATACTAATGGATAGTATGTTTTTTGTTATTATTATTACTAATGTGAATCGTTTTTTTATTAGTAATACTAATGGATAGTATTTTTTGTTATTATTATTCTTTCAAATTCACTTTTTGTTTCGTTTAATGTGAATCGTTTTTGTTTTGTTTAATGTGAACTGTTTTTTATTAGTAATAATAATCATGGTTAGTATGAGTTTTTTTGTATAATCATGGTTAGGGTGTTTTTATCGTCTATATTTTCGTATAATCTTTGTGTTTAGTTAGGCTGTTACGTGTGTAGCATATGTGTTTTTTGCAGTCAAATTCTGTTCTATGTTTTCTAGCATATCAAATTTTGTTCTATGTTTACTGCAGACTGCAAAATTTTTGTCTGTGTTTTTCCTATTACACATGTAACACTCATGTGTTTTTGCACCATGCCTGTCTATTTTTTTTTTGTTTTCTAATTAATGAGTTTTTTTTATGTTACCTATGTTTTTTTACAGAAAATGTCTTGTGTTGGGGGTTAGGTGGTTTAATATTTTATTTTTTTTAAGTTGGAAATAATTGTTTTTTTGTGTGTTACTAGCATCTCTTTTTTTTTTTTTTTTTTTTTGATATTATGTTAAACATCGAAAATGATTTTTCGTTTTGTGTTTTATGTTCGTAGTATCTTGGTGTTTAGTTGTGATGTTTTTATCGTCTATATTTTCGTATAATCTTTGTGTTGAGTTAGGCTGTTTACATGTGTAGCATATCTGTTTTTTTGCAGTCAAATTATGTTCTATGTTTTCTAGCATATCAAGTTCTACTCTATGTTTACAGCAAACTACAAAGTTTTGTCTGTGTTTTCCTGTTACACATGTAACACTCGTGTGTTTTTGCACCATGTCTGTCAAAAAATTTTTTGGTTTTCGAATGTATGAGTTGTTTTTATGTTTACCTATGTCTTTTTACAGAAAATGTCTGTTTTTTACTAGTATGTGCATGTTTGTATGAGTATTATAATGTGTGGAATGTATGTTTGCATCTGTTTCCTATATTGCGTCTGTTTCGTATGTAACAACAGAATTAAGTTGGTATAAATTAGTTATCGATTTTTTTTACAGATACAAAGGTTTGATTTTTTGACTTTTCATGTAGGTTCAAGTGTGATATTTTATTGGTGTTGGATTACACGTAGGTTTACATATTAATTAACCTTTTTTATATATTAATTAAACAAAAATCACTAATCATGAGATGAAATCTATGTTACGTCTGTTTCGTATGTAACAGCAGAACTAAGTTGGTATAAATTAGTTTTCTGGGATGTATGTTTTGTGGCTGTATGTTCGTATCTGTTTTCGAATGTTTTTTTGAATCCAGATGGTTAACATTCGTTAAGACCGGGGGATGGGGGAGTGGGCTTTCATGTAAATTGATGATTTTGTTTTCTTTTTGCAGGTGAACATATTTTTTTTGCGTTAAAGATGAAGATGGTCATCAAGAATGAAGTGTAGACAATTTTTTTTTATATATGATAGTTTTTTTTAGGATTTGTTGATTGTAATGACCGTTTTATGGATCATTTTTGTTACGTTTATATGTTGTTTTGTAATTGATTTTTTTATAAATTTATACATTTTGTTTGTAATTAAAAGTAGTGAATTTTAAAAAGTAAAATTCTCGTTACGTATGCAACAATTCTGGTGCTGGTATAATAAAACGAAAAAAAATATGGTCTAATAAAAAAATAATAAATCAGCATTTTTTAAATAATATAAACTGGTAACTCAGTTTTAACCTATGTAACACAACACATGTTACATATGTAACACGGGAAGTCTGACAGCTTATATAATAATGTGAAAAAAGTAAGAGAGAGATGATGTGATGGGGTGTCATATCAGCTTTTGTCATACCCCTTTTCAGAAAAATCAAATTACCCTATTACCCTTTCTTGTCCTTTTTCACCCATTTAATTAAATCAATATTATAGAAAAAATTGTGACCATAGATTAAATAGATGGATGGCTAGGATTGAGTTTACAAGGTTTCTTCATTTTGAAGGGTTTTTATTTAATCCATCCCCTATATATATATATATATATATATATATATATATATATATATATATATATATACACGTGTCTATTCTTCGTCGTCATTCGGATAGTCAAATTATGTAATTATATTCCGTTGTAGTTGTTCATCGAGACATGTCAGAAAGCCATTTACAAAAGAAAAAAAAAAAAAACTACTTTATGTTGAATACGACTCCAATTTTAATAAAATTTACATAGGGATATTGAGAGAAAAAAATCTTCGGGTAGTTGAAGTACACAATTACATTCCGCCAAAGATACTGATTCAAATACATGTGAAAGCCATATACGATACCAAATCATACTTTATTTTAAATACAATTTCATACCGGTAAATATACATTTGTACATTGATAGAAAACATAACTATGCTTTAATTTTTTTTTATAAAAGTTATTAAACAAAAGTTTTCAAAGAAAAATAAAAAACTATAAACAAAATACTATTAAAAATAAAAACAAAACTAGGTTATATCATAATATTAACAAAAAAAATCAATGGGTAGTTGAAGTACGCAATTATATTCTACCAAAGTTATTGATTAAAATACGTACAAAAACCATATACGATATCAAAATTTACTTTATTTTAAATACACTTACGTTTAAATAAATTTATATCTGTACGTTGACAAAAAATATAACTGTGTTTTAGAATTTCTAAAATTTTATGGAACAAAACGTATAAAAGAAAAAATTAATTAAATTATAAACAAAATAGTATTAAATGTAAAAAACAAGTAAATTATATATTATTGTTCCGACGTTGAAATTTGTATTGTATGTAATACCTAAAAAGGTTCGAGCCTCGCTAAAAGACGGATTTAATGTAATTTAAGCTGTTCAGAAAATACATACAATAAAATTTTAAAGTAATTACATAATGTATATATAAATTTGGATAATTGGTAATCAAGTTAGTTTTTCTTATTAAGGATTTGAATTTTTCAAAAGAATTCATCATTACAAATGAAACATTATTCTTTATTAAAATATATGGTACAAATATAATTCTTTACTTGGGTATAAAAACAAAGAATGTAACTAAATCTTTGCTTTGCTTGTTGCTTTGGTTCTTTGGTTCTTTGCTTGCTACTTGAGCTAATATATATTCCAAATAAAGTTGGTCCTCACTTATTATATATAAAAGTCACAATCATATCTAAGTTATTATCAATCATAAAGGTTCACATTTATTTATATATATATATATATATATATATATATATATATATTAATTCTAACTCACACACTCTTTAATTATATTACTAAACTACATATTTTTGTTTAATATAGGAATTGAACCCTCATTATTTGGAAAATTTTAAAGACTTCTTCAACGCATTGATATCTCTAAATCAAAGCCATTTTTTAAGGTACATACTTATTCATTCTTTATTATTTTCACACATTATAAGATTAATGAATAACTTGAGTTTAACTAATCTTAAAAGGGTTGAATTCAGCTCAACTCGTGTTTCAAACTCTGAGTAATATAATATAAATTTGATTTTATTTATATTATCTACACTTTTAATAATTGTTTAATTTATTTGTTTACAAATATAGCTACTTTTATATGTAAACATGTTTACTTTCTCATTATATATATATATATATAGGGGGAGGATTAAATAAAAACCCACTCAAAACGAAGAAACTCGGTAAACTCTGACATCCCGAACTTTTTATCATCTGAAAAAATTAGGGTATGTAATATACATGTTTTTAAGAGTTTTGAGCCAAAAAAAACAAAAAAGCGCCGAGTGGATATTTTTAAAAAAAATAAATAAGTTTTTTGTGTTACATATGTAACATGTCTGTTTTTGTGTAACATACGTAACACAACAAAAACTTATTTATTTTTTTTTAAAATATCCACTCGGCGCTTTTTTGATTTTTTTGGCTCAAAACTCTTAAAATCATGTATATTACATACCCTAATTTTTTTAGATGATAAAAAGCTCGGGAAGTTAAAGTTTACCAAGTTTCTTCGTTTTAGAGGGTTTTTTGTGGATACTTAGCCTATATATATATATATATATATATATATAGGGTTGGGAACCGTTGAGAACTCGACATAAAAAGCGAAAAAAAATAATTTTTCGCACACTGCTGTAAAAACACGAAAACCCTGCTGTAAAATAAAATACATCAATTTACGCCAAATTACATCGATGTAAAAGATTTTAACCACCATGTAAGTATATTAATATTTTATTCAATATTTTATTGTTGTTTAATTTTGGATCACATATTCATTTTTTATTAAAATAAGTGTGTGGTTATAAAGTGAGTTTCTATGATTCTCACAACTCAAATGAGTTCTCAAATGATCCTAATCCTATATATATACTAGATTATACCCCAGGAGCGTCCGGGGTTGAGAAATCTAATACGACACATCACATATGAAATAGACTGATGTGCTTTACAGTTACATGCAAGAAAGCTTCGGGTAGCACCTAACTTAAAACAATTAACAATGTATCTCCAATGTTAACGCCTAACCTTAAATAATGTATAATTATACTATTAGCATCTAATCTAAAACAATGTATAACTCTAATATTAACACCTAACCTAAAACAATGTATAACTCTAATGTAACTCTAATATTAACGCCTATCCTAAAGGCTAAAAAAATGTACAATTGTAACATACTAATATTTGTACCTAACCTAAAAGAATGTATAACTCTAGTATTAACATCTATCATAAAGGCTCAAAAAATGCATAACTCTAATATCAATATTCAATACCTAACCTAAAATAATGTATAACTCTAATATTAACACCTATCATAAAGGCTAAAAAAATTCATAACTTTAGTATCAATATTCAATGCTTAACCTAAAACAATCTATAAATCCAATGCTAACACCTAATACTTCAAACAAAAAATAGTCGTTTTTTTCTCCGTTTTTTATATAGCATTATGGTACTCGTTGAAAGATAATAAAATGCTCGTTAATTTGGTGTAATTTTTTTCTTTAAGAAATCTCGTATATAAAAGATATTAACGAAAAATCTCGTATATAAAAGATTTTAACTTTTAAAAATTATGAGAGTAAACATGGGAGAGAAAAATCTAATTTTGTTTTTAAATATTTTTTTCTAAAATCACTTAATGCCACATAGGCATGCCACATGGCACACTCAATGAGGAGGTTGGCCTCTTTGAATGCCATGTGGGATTTATTGCTTTGGTTTATTATATATAAATAAATACATATAGATGTATTTTTTCAGATAATAAAAATCTCGGGAAGTAGAAGTTTTCAGAGTTTCCTCAATTTGAGTGGGTTTTCTCTACAACTATCCCCTATATATATATATATATATATATATATATATATATATATATATATATATATATAGAGAGAGAGAGAGAGGGGGGGGGGAGGTATTGTTCATGTACAAAATGTATTTTTCATACAAAGTATGAAAAGTCTATATAGGCATTGTGTTTTAAATTTTAGCCATGATGTTTTATATTCTTTTGGCATAGTATTATATAGAAAAACACAAAACATAATAATTTAAACACCAATTAATGTATTTCTCGACATGCAATCTAAAACAGCCTGTGAAGAAAGTAATCAATGTGTTTTAAATTTCATGTCTAGAATACATTTGATTGTGTTTTAAATTGTTGCGTTTGGTGTTTTTAATATAATACAATGCAAAGAGAATCAAAAACATCAAATCCAGAATTTAAAACACAATGACCACATAGACTTCTAACACTTTTTTACGAAAAAATGTCCTTTGTATAGGAACCTATACATACATAACACAATGACCACATAGACTTCTAACACTTTTTTACGAAAAAATGTCCTTTGTATAGGAACCTATACATACATACATACATACATACATACATACATACATACATACATACATACATACATACATACATACATACATACATACATACATACATACATATATATAGAGGTTAAGTATCGGTAGAAAACCCTACTTCCCAAGCTTTTTTTTATTTGAAAATTTTAGGGCATATAATATACATGTTTTTAAGAATTTTGAGCCAAAAAAATCAACAAAGTGCCACTCGTTTTTTTTTTAATAAATAAGTTTTGCATCGTAACATATGTTAGCATATGTTTACATTGGTAACATATGTTATGATGCAAAACTTATTTATTTATTTTTTTTTTAAAAATGATCAGCATTTGTTTGATTTTTTAGCTCAAAACTCTTAAAAACATGTATATTACATACCCTAAAAATTTTCAAACAAAAAAAAAAGCTTGGGAAGTAGGTTTTCTATTAATCCTTTCCCTATATATATAAGGGAAGGATCTTTTAAGAAGTTATTTAAAATTGTGAATAAAAGAAAAAATTTGAACCCTTCATTCATTCGATCAAAGGTCATAAATGATTGTAGCATTTTTGTAATTAGTTAAACTTTTTTTTATGTCTAGCTTGTAATAAGAATGGTAGTTTAGAAATTTTTGTGGGATAACTAATCATCACTACAACAGTTACACATACATTTATTTAATGTCAGCCCAATTATTAAGCTCACAATTATTAAATTGTTGTCATTCAAAAAAAGATCTGTATGACACCAACAAGATTTAAAATCACATTGCTATTGTGTGTGTGCGAGTCTTTATGATGTGTGTAGGGTGCTATTGTGTAGGGTTGTAGTTTAAACACTCTATTTGTGAGATTCTTACACAATTGTAATGTTGTTGTCTTTGTGTAGGTTGTAGTGTCAAATCTATTCAGTTGTTTATGTAAAAGGGTATACACAACATGTGTAGGTTAGTCAACAATATGTGTGTAATTCAAATGATATGTGTAGGGTATCGAAAATCTACTTAAAGCATAAATATAAAAAAGTAGTTGTGTAAAAAAAAATTTAACAGTTAATTCAATGGTGGTGGGAGTTATAAAATTTGATTTATGAAAACACCTAATTTAGTGGTATGCATTGTATTAATTATTTTTATCAAATTAAATATGTACCATTGATTAAATTTTCTTTTTGTTCTTCTTTTTTTTTTTCTTCTCATAATTTAATTTCTTCTTATTAAAATACGTTCTCTACCTACAGAGAGGCAAACAATTATGATACGTCTTCATATTTTTGTAATTCTTATTTGCTTTCTTTCAATCTCTCCAAACTTCAGTCACCATCTTCTTTCAACTAAAACTTGATTATAAAGTTTATATTTGAACATTAAATGAACTTAAACCCTAAATCAAAGGTAGTGGCTAGTGTGGTGCTTGGGTGGCAGTCTACGTTAACGTGGTGATTATTAGTGGTGGTCATTGATAGAAATGAGATGAGGAAAATTGAAGATCGGTGGATGGTTGGGTTATCCACACCCTTGTGGTGGAGTGGTAGAGAGAATCTGTAACACCCCGACCGATGGCGGAATCATCGAGGTGCCACGTAGTGACGATTGTTCAATAGCTCATGGACTAAAGTGTAATTTTGAATATATTGAATTTAATAATTTATTACAATGAAAGGAAAAATACAAGATACGATAATTATAAAGTGACAAGACTAACTGAAATACAAAGAAATCAAAGCCTAAACACAAATTCAAAAGCTTAAATGAAGCGTCTCAAAATATAACCTGAAACATGTACGAAAATAGTATATGTCAATACAAAAATGTATTGATGAGCATACCCTGTTTTGTATGCATATAATAGGAAAAGAGTTTCGCGATTCACGTGTTATACTGTCTACAATTTAGTGTTCAAGCTGTGTACAAATGCTACCCAAAATCAAACCTTTAGTTCCAAGAATCAAGAATCACATATATATAGTATTCGCTCATAAGTATTATTATATATAGTAGGCGATAAGAGAATATCGTTCACACATAACAATAACCAAGGACTTAACTCGAACACGTAAGTCAACAAGGGGTATATACCATAGTACTATTTATTGCTATGCTAGGCCCACACTAGGTTAATGATTAAGGTCATAAGTACACACTATCAGTGATCAACAAGTAAAACAAATACAAGAATTGCGATTGTGAATATAGAATAAAACATGATTAAGTGAGTGAAGTAATAAGCGTACACGAGTCACCCCAAAAGTGTAAAACATGAAAATGGGGAGTTCAAATCCAAAGGGTGTAATAAATGGTGTAAAAAATAAGGGAGAAAATTGGTTGGGTTTATTATTAAAACAATAAGAAAATTACAAAAATGTTCGTTGAAAACAAATACAAATAGAGTTAATTACAAAAGTAGTCCCTTTAGATATTAGAAGGTATTTTGGTCAATCTGAATAAACTTAACAGAAAATTTAACGTCCGTTAGCTTTAGTACCCTAGCGTGCTATAAAATCGAAACAACAGCCTAATCAAAATTAGTATATGAAGTTGGGCTCGGGCTCCTTTAATCCGAGTTTGATACTTTGATTCAAGATGTTGGCAAGCCAATCAAGAGTAGGTAGCAAGTGGCTTACTTCTTAACACTCTTATTTACATTACTCTTTTTATTTACGTTATATGTCACTTAGAAACACCAAAATGGATGTCAAAGGGCTAAGCCTAGACGAGCTTCAACACGAGCATCCACTCACACTCATTGATTTGCAACTGATGCATCGAGACTACGAAGAAGATGATGATGATTATGATGACAAGGATATAATCACAACACAAAACTTTAACTGCCTATGTAAACGGTGTGACAGACGAATTGACTGGTACCACCGTTATTACTACAAGTGTAGCAGTTCGTCATGTAATTACTCTATCCATAAATTTTGTGAAGAAATTCCAACAACCTTACAATTCCCGGGCCACCCTTCACATGCTCTTATCCTTAAAAAAACAACAAATGATCAGAAATGTCATGGTTGTCTCAGATATCATCGAGATAGCATTTGTTACCATTGTTCAACATGTAAGTATGGAATCGATCTACTTTGTGCCACATTTGTGCAGCAAAGTACAATCCATCACCCCGCACACCCACACCCATTAATCTCTGTTAGTGTTAAACCTGCTTTGAGCAAGTGTTCTGCATGTGGTAAGAGGCATGAAGAGCATTTTTATCACTGCACCACTTGTTTCAACTTTTCAATTAATTCTGATTGTCTTTCCCTTCCAATAAAGTTATTACTTCAGACTCAAACATTTAGTCACCACCAC
Organism: Ambrosia x helenae; assembly: GCA_030844895.1. Classification (NCBI taxonomy): domain Eukaryota; kingdom Viridiplantae; phylum Streptophyta; class Magnoliopsida; order Asterales; family Asteraceae; genus Ambrosia; species Ambrosia x helenae. The sequence goes on along the minus strand of CM061227.1, from coordinate 67,745,182 downwards.
TTGCTCACCATTTCGTATTCGTTTCTAGATCGGTTATATGATTTCGAATGCAGGATTTGTGGTAAGATATTCAAAGATGAATATTTTATTTACAAGTGCAGTAAATGCATGTACTACGTTCACCCAGATTGTGCTATGCAAAGGATAGAGTCCTTGGTGCCCAAAATATTACATGGTAAACAATTAATTATATGCATGTATACATGACATTTCAACATTTACCATATTTCGCAACATTTTTAACATATCCACACTTACATGTTTTATCATAACATATATATGTACGCAAATGTGTAGGAAAATTAAATCTAAACCTTTATATTCTAAAATCCATGCAATTATGTGCTTTTCAAAATATATATATATATATATATATATATATATATATATATATATATACACGTTTATCTTTCTTTCCTGCAAAAACATAACTAAATAAAATAAAACCATTATTTTGAAAAAATTATAGCTTTGTTTTGTATTACAGGTACAGGAAAAACGAAAAAACAATTCAAAAATGTTGAACATCCCAAGCTTCTTCACGTCCCACTCTTTGATGAATCTCACATCTTATCGCGTCAACTTAAAGGGGAGACTTCTGATCAAAATATTAGTCACACACATCCAGTAGTGCTAATAGGTAATCATACAGCCTCTGTAGGCACCTCCGAAATCAAATCGGTTTCTCTTCACGACCCAATGAAGAGGACGAAACTATTATGCTCCGGATGTGTAAGACCAATTACGAACACGCCATATTATAGATGCTCAATATACGGCGATGATTGCAACTTTGTTCTCCATGATTGGTGCGTGAGACTACCCAAAGATATAAAAAAATATGTGGGACACCCAAAACACACACTTAAGCTTGTCAACCATGTTTCATTCTTTGTTCCATTCAGGTGTCACATGTGTAAGTTACCTTGCAACGGGTTTTCATACCGTTGCTTGGAGAAAAATTGCGCGTACCGCATTGATGTTAATTGTGGATACATACCTAAGGAAATTAAACATGAGGCACACGTTGATCACTTACTTACAAGAGTAATTGCAACATCAAGCGTATCTAATATGGAATGTCGCGCATGTCGTGTGAGCATAAATAAAGGTGATGTATATTTTAGATGCAGTGCTTGTGATTTCTATTTGGATTGTCGATGTTCTTTGCATTTGCCTAAAACGATTAGGCATAAGTTTGACAAGCACTCCCTGAAGCTGAGTTATTCGCCAATTGAGGACCATAAAAGTCGATACTTTTGTGAAGTATGTGAGGAAGGTCTTGATCCTGGAAAGTGGTTCTATCATTGTGCGATATGTGCACAATCGATACACTCAGCGTGTGCTCCACTGATACTTCGGTCTGAACAAGATGTTAATTCTCTCTATGTGGACGGTGTTTATACGTTTATTAACATCAAGTTTGGGGTTGTGCAAACCCGTAAGTTTCACCCACATCCTGTCTTGTTGGCGCCTGGGACTGAAAATGACGGTTCATGCCAATCGTGCGGTAATAAAGTGCAATCGAACCTGATGTGGAAGTGTTTACAATGCAACTTTGCTTATCATTGCTATGATTGTAAATACTACAAACATCCGCGTAAGAATCCGCCGATAGGAATCGTTACATTTGGGAAAAACAAAGATGTGGTAGAACACCAGCCTCAAACAAACGTGCAATTTTATCCAAGTGAAATGATGAGACCAGTTACGCGTCATTGGAAGGTTGTCGATGATGACTTGAAGCAATAGGTGAAGCTTTTATGCCGCTAATTTGGATATCTTTTACCACAATATAGTTCCAACAATTGTAAGGCAATATTATTTGAAAAATGTAATACTTTATGTACATTATGCACTCCATAGTGACTGCGGCTTGGGTTTTGTTTAAGCAGGCTAAGTTGCTAACAGTCAACTCTACTTAACACGTTTACCATGTGAAATTGTGAATCTTTCATTGAGCATGTTCTTCCTAACAAGAGTTAAGAGGCTTCGTGATGGATCTTACAGTCAAAGTTGCGTTCTAGGTTCGAAAGTTCGCCATTTTGTAAGAGATTCGAAATAATAACATAAACAACAATCAACATAATCCAAACAAAGTACTCAATGCAGATTTGGATACTTGCTCTGATACCACTTCTTAGTCCTTATAGCAAGGTTGAACAACTTGGTAGTCCTTAAGGATGAACAAACAACTTGAGTGATTAACGATTTCTAACATAGGTGTGGCGAATAAGAGATGCTTCAAATGTAACCCATTTATGGAACTTAAACTAAAAAAGAACATGCTCTACACAAAGTTTAAATCCTTTTATAATATATTTTGCAGAATGTGTTATTGTAATGTATATAATATGTATAAGTAAATCATATTCTACCTAAGCATGATTGGTGGTTGCACTAGTTTCATGAATTGGCACTCTAAGCACATATATAAAGAGTTCAACCCGAACATGATCCATTTGAAATTGGAAGACTTAAGGTTAATCCGAACATAAATCCTTTCATGAATTGGCACCCTAAGGCCTAAGCATCATAGGCGTCCCTGAAGATATAAGTGTCCTATCCTATCCGAGCCATTAAAAAATATGCCTTTTAGAACTTAAATTTCGAGTTTTAAATGATTATTAGGCTTATAAGCACATATATAAATGAGTTTTGAGTGGACCTAAGTTTTAAGTTTAAAATGAGTTTTCTATTAAAAAAAACACACACAGATAACATATGTATATTAACATTTTATTTAAAAAAAATGTGCCCGAATAAAACGATATGCTTCGACCCGCGTTGAATGCCGGGCCACTCGTTGAAGATAAAAGTATATCGAACCCATATGAATTTTACCATGAGCAGATTGTATCCATTGAGCAAATATAGGTTCGATTAAGATTTGCTTCTCCGGAGTACCAAAGGCAAGCATGACATCATTATGAACATAAAGTCCCAAGGTATGGAAACCCAAAAGGAGGCTCGTGCCCTAGCCATGGGTCTTCCCCAGCCACCCTAAAAGCCTCCCATGTCCATGATCATGTCCAAAGTCTTTTAATCAAACTCAGATGACTTAAGATATATATATAAACTCACAGGTACATATATCAAATTTTGCATGGTAAGCATAAAAGACAACTATGAGAAAACAGAGAAACAATGTCAAATATTACTACGAACTAACAAAACGTCGAGCAGCTGTTAAAGACAACTCCTCGAAAACCTGAAAATAATCGATGATCAACAGTCACGTTGCTATTTTATAGCATAAAACAGAAAAGGAGGCTAACAACATGAGATGGGTACTTACAAGTTTCCTGTAAACATGTTGGAACGCCTTCACAAACCCCTCTGCATCAGCATTACCGACCTGCAGTATGAGCAGACATGGTGAGATTCGCTCTAGTCTTAGTGATTGACAATGCGCACAGGTATATATAGGGTAATCGTTGCAAACGAAATGGTTGAATGGGTTGTCTTAATACACACTAAAAAGTAAAACTAAAAGGAAACAGGCACATATATTTTGTAATAACGTTGTCCTGTGATCATGAGCATGAAATAAAAACAAGAAATTATAAGGACCAAAAAGTGGCCGCATCAAACCCAGCCACCAGTGTACTAAAATGACCCATTTTAACCTGTCACTACTAATCTTACCGTCTCAAAAAGTATCGACCGGATCGCTGCTTTAGTTACACTGCCCTCAAAAGAACTTTTTAAAAAATATACAATATCATTAAAAAAAATAAGAAAACAGTAAGACCTAGTCTTTTTCTGCATAAGAGAGATCAATAATACAAAGAATGTCATTGTCATCTTGATACGTATGCTACACTTAGATCTGCTCATGGTTTGGTTTGGTTTACAGTTTGACCTAGAAAACTTCAAAACCGGACCGTTAACACCCTTAAATATACTATATTCAGGTATGCTGTCTTCTAAATTTAGGGAGGAAAGTACAGAAAATGAGAACAAAAAAAGTTGACTTTCTTAAAAAAACCCGGCTTGAAATGGAACTTTTAACTAAACACACTATAACCTTGCATAAATAGAGACCATGAAATCAGATGTTAAGTGTGGAACTTTTGACTACACACACTACAACTACATCCTTAGCACCTCGTTTTATTTTTACGATTTGCCAATAAGCAAGGATGTAAAAACAGCGAAGGTGTCTAAGAAAAGCTTGGTTTTAAAAAGCGTGAGGCGCACAAAAGGTTTTTAGCGCAACGGCGGGCTTTTCGTACCCGAGGCGCAAGGTGATTAAGTAATTTTTTTATACATCCCATAGGCTCATCAGGTTTTTATACGACTTTAACTACAAGTACAAGCCAAAAAAATCCAAGTCACAACACTTTACTGCAGAATAACACTCCAGTTACATGAGGCGCGCGCCTCAGGCCAAAAAAACCCAATAAAAACCCTAACAACTGTGCCTTTTTTATGCTTCATGTATTTCCTCAAGGCGCTGAGCGAAAAAGCCCCAGCCCCCATGCCTTAATGGGATAGTGTGGATGGATTCTTAAATTCTACATCTGGAAAAATGGGCGGGTCGAGTGGCAGGCCAAAATGGGTTCGGGGCAAAACGGGTCAATTAAAAAGGGTTGTTTTGGTTTGGGTTGGAATGGGTTCAGGTCGGAATGGTTCGGGTCTAAACAGGGTTCAGGTCGGGTTACTTTAATTTATTTATTTATTTATTTATTTATTTATTTATTTATTTTAAGACCAATTGAAGTTTATCCTACTTTTTAGTTGGTTTTTTTATATTAAGTTCCTAATTAATTAATTGACCAGTTTAGTTGTATAAAGGACAATTTTGGTGATAATGATTAACGAACCAAGGTTTCTAATGAAATGCAGTTGTATTTTTGTTCAATTTTGACCCTAATAAAGTCTTGTGTTCAATTTACCTATTTCTACATGCAATAACCTATATAAAATGTAAGATAAATGTATATAGTAACCTATTATTACCTGCTTACATTGTAGGGCTGTAAATGCAATATGCTAATAAACATAACTACCAGAAAAGAAGTTTTTAAACAAATGGGCAGGGAATCAATATAAACAAAAAGCATATGAATATGAACATGGATTTTTAGCATATATGAATTATACCATTTTAATTATTACTGTATTATAACAAGTAACAAATAAAATGCCTCAAAACACAAAAAAATAGCATTAAAATGTTAACAGTAGGTCTAGAAACTTCAAACTAGGATTTTACAATACTTCTAAACTCTGTGTGATAGGTTTTACAAAGAAAACCTACAAAACTTCCAAGAAATCAAGATAAAAGAGACAAACTTTTGTTATAATTTCTTCTTAATTTTTAATGCAAACAAACAATTACATTTATAAGGAAAAGTAAACATAACATGGCCTCCTAAGCTAAGGCAGGAGACATAAATGTGGGATAGATAATGCAAGGGTGGGTTAAAACTATTAAATAAAAACTATCGTATTGTATGCTTGAATTACATGGGCATCAAACTGATTTGCTACTACTTCTCCATTGCTACATGGGTACCAAAGGCACGTATCAATTCCCCACCGCTTCAAAACATCCTTGTCCTCAAGGACAGAATGGTTTCCCCATGGTGGTCGTCATTCACATCTTCCGGTAGCATTCGGTGCTGTCTTAAAGTAGCGCCAAGGTGGTCGTCAAGGCGGGCGCCACTAGCGTCGTCCAACTACATCCTCTAAAGGCTCAAGTTGTTCACTGTTGGAGGCAAAATGGCCACTTGATGGTTGTTGTCCACCGGATGGAAGGAAATAATTTCCTTGTTGGTTGTTATAGGATACCAAAGTACAAGCACGTAAGGATGGCCGATGGCCAATGTAGATTTAAAGCAATAGGCTTAGTATGAGGAACAGATGCTATGGAAACCAAGGCAAGAGAAAAAAAACACGATTTAGGATAAGTAACCCATGTTGACTTCAAGGTGTGACTTGAATTTTAAAGTTGTATATGTGTTTGAGTAAGTGGTGTGGGTGATGGTTGTGGTAGATGTCAGTCTTTCGGGTGGTTGCTGGTGAGGGTTGTCGCGAGTGGTGGTCAGAAATGAAGCATTGCGATGGTGAAAGACTTCCAACTAAGGCGTTCAGGCCCTCGATACCATGAATTGAACCAAGAAAAAGGTTCGTCATCGAAGTACTCAACAACGTAGGCAAACCGGTCTTCCTCATAAATTGCATACAAGGAAAACAACCGTTCAACCTCACAAAGCCATCGGGCCGGATTCGAACCGGTGAAGCGAAATGGAATCGTGGAGTCATTGAGTTCTTAAAAAACCATTGAGGCAAAGGTTCAATGAAAGCACCAATTGATAGGTTTTACAAAGAAAAACCTACAAAACTTCCAAGAAATCAAGATAAAAGAGACAAACTTTTGTTATAATTTTCTTAATTTTTAATGCAAACAAACAGTTACATTTATAAGGAAAAGTAAACATAACATGGCTCCTATACCAAGGCAGGAGAGGTAAACGTGGGATAGATAATGCAAGGATGGGTTAAAACTATTAAATAAAATCTATCCTATTTTATGCATGAACTACATGGGCATCAAATTGATTTGCTACAACTTCTTCATTGCTACGTGGGTACAAAAGGCATGTATCACTATGTTCTTACATCTTTAGCAAACATGATGAATTACATAACTAATAGTTGCATACGTTGTAAAACAAATGAAACATGTTGCAATTATCCCTTGCACTGTTTCACCTTGAATCCAGGAAGCAACTCAAAGAGACATCAAAATTAAAAGCCTAAAAACAATGAATTCAAAGGGTCAAAGAAGATTGAACAATATTCAGAAAAACAATATTGCTTTGCGCAAGTAACCTAAGCAGTCAATATCGGTGATATCTTGGTGATATCTCGGTTATCGGCCATAAGGGCCTATCTCGGTCACAAATATCGGTCCCTATCTCGGTTCCGATAATCTCGGCCGATATCGGTGATATATCGGTCGATATTGCCTTCAAAATATCGGTTGTATCAGTGAGATTATCGGTTATATCGGTGAGAATATCGGTTTGGTGTTTTTTTTTTGCCCATTTTGATACCATTTAGGTTACAACAGAGATGTAATAGGGCTGAAGAGATGTAAAAGGGATGAACATGACTATGAAAGTTTGTAAAAGAAAAAGAAATGGAGATGAACCTATGCTAGAAATGGGAGGAAGAAACCTGCAATGGAGAAGAAGAGAAGACAAAGTGACGGTTGCTTTGTTTTTAGGGTTTATCAACATATACCATATTATTTCCTTTAATTCTTTTTATCTAAATAATATTTTAATCCTTAATATTACGGTTTTTGTCAGATTTGACCCTAAAGATTTTTTAGTTTGTTACAAAATGTATTAAGTTTTATATATTGATCTTACTATTATTATAATATATATATTCCGTAATTACCGATATCCCACCGATATCTCACCGCAATAAACGATATCCTAAATATCGGTCCTTGACCGATAACCGATATTTTACCGCATTAACTGCTTAGCAAGTAACCTCTTTATTCCTTGAGATAGAGGTAAAGTTTGCCCCCATCACACATTGACACACTCCCCAGACCCCATTAATAGAAGTGGAATCTTACTGGGTTCTTTTGATTGTTTATAACATTGAAGTAAAAGCCTATGATGTTGAGGCAACACTTCTTGCTATGTATGTTTCCTGGCAAGAAACTCATTTTGATGCACAACAATGTAATACCAAAAAACATCAAAGAAAATGCACGACATGCAAAGTTCCAATATTGCATCATGAGTGGGGCAGGCTAAGCAGTTAATATCACCGATATATCCGCTATATCGGTCTGATATATCGGTTATCAGTCATCAACCGATATATTGATACCGATATTTTGACCGATATTTTCTACCGATATTATTGGTGATATTGACCGATATTTGACCGATATCTTATTGATATTTGACCGATATATCACCGATATTCCCGATATCGGTATCTTTCTTATTAGTTCTTCTATTTGTCTTGCTTCTTATTGATGCTGTTAGTGTTTTAAGTCTTAATTGTTAATTGTCAGTGTTAAATATTAGTGTTTAAAGTCTTAATAAGTTCCTACCTGCTACAATTGTTATTGTTTTGCATGTTGCAAGAGGTCAATTTGTTAATTGTAGGAGATTATATTTAATTGTTAGTGTTAAATCTCTATATATATATTGATTTTGCATGATATAAAATTACCGATATCCCACCGATATCTCACCGCGAAAACCGATATATCAAATATCGGTCCTCGACCGATAACCGATATTTTCCGACATTAACTGCTTAGGGGGCAGGTGGCTGAATCATAAGCCGAGTAAAGCCCCTTACTTGAGGCCATTAAGATTTAGGGCCCCAAAGTTGTGTAATATTCTCAAATTTTACAACAGATCATGTCTTTACACAAAAAGAATTACAAATAGAAAATTCTGGACTTCCTATTTATTATATATATTCCCACCTGTTAGAAATATGTAAAGAAGGCACAAAAGCCTGATGAGGTTCCAACCGGTAATCGATTGGCCAAAGAAAATAAACGGAAACCAGATTAGAATTATAGAGGGATAATTAGACCAATTTCATAATTTCATTCCTAATAATTTAACAAAACAAGAATACCTTATATAGGCTTACAAACATGAAGGAAACATGCAGATGACTAACTCTAATGAAAACATGGACCTATTACTATTCCTAATTTCACGCAGTAAATAAGTAAACATGGAGATGATGAAAATGTGGGAGTTAGGCACGTATCAAAGCATTATACAAACAACCGAGCGTACCTTCTTTGCAGCAGCAATTTTTAGCTTCTCCCAAAACGCATCTATTAAATAGCAACAACGAAAAAACATTAAATCTCTCTCCAAAATAATGCCTTGTCAAAAATATACTTTTGCAACTTGATCTAAATAATGCGTTCTGTAAAGACCATTGTTTAAATGTTCTTGAAACATGTATATCCGATTACCTTGTACATCAATAGCTCCAACAACTTTTTCCCTTGCACCCCCTTCAATTTGTGAATTTATACGCTCTCTTATCTATTACGAGTTGAAAAATGTTAGAACAGAAAATCCAGAAATGAATGGCAGATATCCAAATGAGATATTATAAAAGGAACACACCCTGCGTGATGCCTGAGTAGTTAATTGTCTTTGCACTTCAGTCTCAGCCTAAAAAATAAATTCGCGACACTAGTTAGAAGTATGTATAACCACGCTAACGAAATATAAATCTCTACACTTCAAAAAATTCTGCAAAAAAAATTGCAAAATAATCTCTAACTAGAAATCTGAATATAATGTTTTTGGTGAATTCCGAATGTGAAATGACCATAAATAAAATTTATATGGCATGATTTGGGTATTCTCCCTTAGAACATGAAGCATGTTATGACACTTATTTTGAATTTAATACAGCCAAAACATATGTCATGAGGGTCTTTTATTATCCATTTTATTTTTTCACGAGTCCACCTTGCCCAAAAACATATGACAAGCTGCATATATATACTTTTTTCCTCCAGCCATCCCACTGTAAAATATATCCTTCAGTATAATATAAACTCTCTTTTAAAAAAAATAAAGCATAATTGGGAAAGGTTCTGTGTCACCGACTTATAAATGAACTAGTAAACTACAAAGAATAACTATCATCACAAGTTAAAGGTAGCAAAATCAATGATTGAGAGCAATATAGAGGCAATTTAAGGTGACTATGCACATCATCATCAGGGAGTAACTTCTAGAGCCACAAACAAGTAAATTTTGAAAGACTTGGTTTTCTATCCAAAACGGTTAGCGGAACCGTTTTTTGCCCGTTTGCCTTCTATTTCGATGTAATTTCCCTTCTGGGTTGGTTATAAAGATAATTAATTAACGTCTTGTAACCGACATAATTTAAAAACGGGCAAGGCGTGCGCCGTGAGGCGATGCACTGAGAACATGTGTCTGAGGCAATGCCTCATAGGGTTATTTAGTACGTGCGCCTGGAAGGACCGAGGAGCTAAGTTAGCTCCTCAGGTTCGCCTCATGGGGTGTGTGTGTGTTTGATGTTTTAGACTTTCTATTTCAAATATTTTATTTTTATAAGATAATTAATTAATGTCCAAAGCAACTTTTCAAACCCCCAAGGCGAGGATTTGTTTTTAGTAGGTTAGAGTTTTCCATAAAAAAAGGGTGGCGGCGCAGCTTGTTGCCCGTCTAGTGCTAACCCTATGTAATTTACCCTTTATATACCAATGAATCCTTTTATAAAATTAAAAAAAAAAAGATATATAATTTTTATATATTTTCTTTTAATTTTAATTCCGCCTCAGGCATACACCTCGAAGCTCGATTCCGTTGTTTTAAACTTTGGTAACGATTTTATTTTGAGTTCTGCCATTGACATAATCCTATTCTAGAATAACTGGCCTTCTTAACCAAAACAGCAACATAAAATCTGAATCAAATCAATCAATAATCATTACAATTGCAAAACTGATTTTGGGCACACATATATATGTATCATAAACGATGGATTTAGTAATAGAAATAGAGGGGGTAATGAAAGATTTACATTATAATCGCGGGTGCGAACGACGGGAAAGAGATGAAGGACTCGTTGAAATTCAAGGTCATCCATGGCTACCTTTATTATTCTCCTCCGATCCGATTATTGTCTGAGCACAGCTAACAAAGGAGTTGTTTTTATAACCTGGTATGGCCCGACCCGTTGTCAATACCATACGAAAATACTAATTTGTTTTTTCAGGAATATAATTCGACCGTCCAAAAAGCTCGTGACTTGGAGCTAGCTCTAAGCTCACTTAGATTTAATTTGAAAAAAGCTCGCTTGATATGGCTCGTTTTGAAACTGAGCCGAGCCGGCTCTGATCGGTTAGAAAGTGAGCGGCTCGGTTCGTAACGAGCCGAGAGAATATTCTACCAAACCTTTATGATACGAGGATGATAGCACGTGTCAGGGGTGGTCCAACAACCCTTGACACAAGGACAGTAACGTGACAGGTCCCATGCCCCCCACCATGCTGAATGCACAGTACACCTTAGGACACTGTGCATGCATGTCCAACTGCCACGGACGTCACGTCATACGCCACAGGCATGTTCGTCACGTCGTCGTCAGCACGAGCGCCATCCACGCCCAATCAGAGGCCGCCACGTGGAGATCTCGTAAGGCATCATCCATAATCTTTCACATCAACATTAATGGCCTGGTCTTCCCGCCATTTTTATAGGTGAAGACATTTGGGCCGGTCAAAGGCCCAGAACCAAACACAAGGCTTTATGGGCCATGCCCCATGGCCAATAACATCTCTTATAAATAGAAGACTTCCTTTATGATGCAACACGCGAGAATATTCCACCAAACCCTTATGATACGAGGATGATAGCACGTGTCAGGGGTGGTCCAACAACCCTTGACACAAGGACAGTAACGTGACAAGTCCCATGCCCCCACCATGCTGAATGCACAGTACACCTTAGGACACTGTGCATGCATGTTGTAACACCCCAACCGATGGCGGAAACATCGGGATGTCACGTATTGATGATTGTTCAGTAGCTCATGGTGAATAATAAATTTCATTAAATAATTTAAATAAGTTACATACAATTGTTCTAGAATTTGTACATCAAATTGAATAAAACTATACACATATCTTCAAGCATCAATTCAAATCTTCAAGCAAATAGAACCTGAAACATGTTAAGTTGAAAATGTTTTGGGTCAACAAAAGTTGGTGAGAATTACATAGGTTTTGATAATCGAATATAAAATGTTGTGCAATTCATGTGTCATGTCAATCTAGCCCATATGTGAGAACATACTAGAAATAAATCGAGTGCATAATCAACCCTGATGACTGTTATAATATGATACATACCATACGCTCATGGTCCAATATGTTATACGATAACAAACACCCACGCTACCTTTGTAGGAGGCACGTATCCGGGTGGGATTGTCAGTCCAATAGATCTATCAATGTATACCGCCGGCTGATCAATGTTAATGATTATGCTAGAATGGTGCTTACTCTAATCATGCTCAAGACATAATGCAACATAGAAAACACATAGACACATTGATGATTGAATTGCAATGATGATGTTATAAACATGTTTCACCCCAAAAATGGTGATAAATAGAAAAGGGCTATGTAAAACTCACCTTGGTAAAATGTTATATCTGTTGAGAAATGTGTTGACCAAATGTATCAAGTATCGCCCTAAAATGAAATAATAAATATGTCTAAGTCTATAGAGTCTACAAATGTATAAGTTCTAGGGCTTCGAATTGGGGATAAATGCTCGTTTGATTAATATTAAAAATATTCGCCAATTGAGAGAAATTTAGTAAATAAATAACCAAAAATCTTTTTAGGAAATTTAAAGTTAAGATGGCCACAATGATGTATTTAGAGTATAAAAATAATTTTTATAAAATTATTTTCTTTAAAATAGATTATTAAATCTATTTATTACAAATTGTCAAACTTTAACTTAAATAATTAAAAATTACTAAAATTAAAGAATTTTCAGTTTAAAAATTATATTTATGTTCTAAATGATCAGAAATAATTTGTATAAAATTTTGGTGCAAAAATATTAAAAAATGGATTTATTATGATTTAATTACGATTAAAACTATCAAAAATTGATTAAAAATATTAAATAAATGATTTTTCAGAAATAAAAATCATTTCTGAAAAGTTTAAAGTTATAAAAACTTAGGATAATTTTTGTGGAAATTAATAAGATCGTTTTGATATTTTTATAGAATTTTATAAATAAAATGGAATAAACTTGGATTATTTATTATATATATTAAAAAAAATATATTTCAGAAATAAAAATCTGAATAATGATATTTAGGATATGAAAATCATTATGTAAAATTTTGGGAATTTTTGAAGGCTTATAAGTATTTTAAATAATTAAAGTAAATAATTATGCAATTTAAACATATAAATCAAAAAAAAAAAAAAAAAAAAAAGAATGTCCAAGATGGGGCTCGAACACAGGACCAAAGCCGGTCCAAGCTTTTCACACACCCACCCATACCATCTGCTCTGCAGGTTCTATTTGGTTTTTATTTGGTTGAAAAACGTTTTTAACCTAACGCTACATGTATCATCTTCCCCAATATGCATCGATCGAGCCCTAGGTTTCTTAATCGATCAAATGTCACAACGTTAACCCAATTAATCATGGGGTTAATGTTGTCCATACACCGATTAACAAATCCCACACAAAAAAACAAACTTACAATGTTGAATTGATATCGAACGAACGGTCAAACAAAAAGTCAACCTTGTGTTAAGCAACGTATGAACAGCAGTGTTTTTGCAAGAAATTGAGGGTCGAGAGAGTTTGTTCGGCGAGTTGTGATTGTCCTACAAGGTTCAATTTATAGGGAAAAGGCTTGGTGTTCGTTTTGGTAAATTTTGACCAAGCTTTAAATACAATCGCGTAATTGGTTTTTAATTGAGTATGTTTGACCGGGTTAAAGTGATTGCTTGTCATTTACATGTTTATGAAGCATTTAGTCAATTATTTCCATAAATTGTGTTCACAATTAAAGGCCAAACAAGGGGAAGCAGGCTGCAGTTCGCGTCTTGTTCACAGCAGTGTGTAGTAGCAGCAGGTAAGAAGCCTATGTATATAATTTGATTTGAATATAAAACAAATAATCCCCATAGCTTAGCTGGTTGGTTCATGAGGGTTTCTTGTGGAGGGTCCCCGGTTCGATACCTGTGGGGGCATATATTTTTTTTTCTTTTTGATTGAACCGTGAAATAGAAGAGGGGATTGGGCCCTAGGCTGTGGGCTTGGGTCGCATGGATCTGGGCCGGTTTCTGTGGGCCTATGGCTAGCTTCTGTGGATTTCTGGGCTCCGAAATGGAACAGAGGAACAAATCTAGGCCTGTTGCTTATCATTAATTTTTTTTTTAGTAAGTTTAAAGAGAAAATATCTATCTAATTATTGTTATTATTATTATTATTATTATTATTATTATATATATATATATAGGTTGTGCTTTAGGCATAAATGTATAAAATTAAGGTTAAAATATATATATATATATATAGTGAGGGTTTTATAGAAAAATTTGGGGAAAATTTTTGTGATGTTACAGTCTCCCCTACTTTTGAAAACTTCGTCCCGAAGTTTATTGAATACACAGGGTTGAAGGGGGTCGGGCAGAAATTAGGACAAGTGTGGCTTAAAAAAATTTATGTTAGGGCATGACAATGAATAGGGTAACCTGTCTCGAATAGCGTGGATAAGAGGCGTGTTACGTGTGAGTTGATTTACTAAATGAACTACTAGATATCTAGAGTTTACATTTGGTTAACTACCGAAAATCTTGATAGAATTCCACACCACCTTAACGTACCTGCAAATTCACGATTACGTTCCGGACCGTAATCACTAATTTACCTTACATTAGGGTTTTGCGTCCTTCTATGACTCTTCCGATTGTTGAGCAGGTCTGATAGTCTCCACCAGTCGTTGAGCAGGTGGTAGGGCCTCTCCCGACTGTTGAAAAGACATGGTGACCTCTACCAATCGTTGAGTAGGTTGTTTGGTAGTCCACTAATTGTTGTACAAGTAAGCAAGTATGATCATAGATATAGCAATCAGTTCACATTCAAACAAGCATGCACACAGATGTTATGATAATAGTTGAATTTATTACTTGAATCATAGAATTGAAAGCAACAACATTTAAATGGTGGGACTTGCTGTTAAGTAGCTGGGGGGTCTTGATCTCGGTTTAGTTTAGGGCATCGGTTACGGTAGTGATTTGGGTTTCCACATTTATAGCATTGACCATAGTTGAAATTACCAGGACGATTAGGATTAGTAACCTGAGCAGGGTTGTAGATAATCGCAGCCAGTCGGGCATCAACACCTTTGTTGTTTTTGTTGTTGTTGTGGTTGGTGTTGTGGTTGTTGTTACTTTCCTCTTGGTTTTCACCACTGTTATTGCGAGTGCTACGACGTGGAGACATGATCCGTAAGGGACACAATGAAGGTTCAATGTGGCATGAAATGAATGAGGTGATATAAGGAATGTAATCATTTATTCATTAATTAAAACGAATAAACGAAAACGTTGACTTATCAAAGATTCCAGATTCTAATAACATATGAAGACATGCTTTAGCCTATAAGTGAACACTCATCCCGAGAATTCCCAGGTAGGCATCCGGGTCCCTCGTCTGATTGGGATATATGCGCAATGCCAGCCTAGACAGAAGACTCAGAATACAGGCGCTCACCCTTCCAGATTGCACGTGTTCGTTATTAAGATCTAGAACTTCGACGAGATCTCAAGGGGGTTCAGGTTAAACCTGAGGAATTTGTCTTATTAGTCTAAGAGTAGACCCACTGATGGAGAGCAACCTTCTTGTAGGAATGAAAGTAGGGATAAGAAGTAGGAGGGAGATAGAGAATAGCAAGTAAAAGAAGCAAGTACTGGTTAAATCCTATGGTTATAGACTAGATTATTTTTCTAATAACCTAATTCCCTATAACCATGGCTCTGATACCAATCTGTAACACCCCAACCGATGGCGGAAACATCGGGATGTCACGTATTGATGATTGTTCAGTAGCTCATGGTGAATAATAAATTTCATTAAATAATTTAAATAAGTTACATACAATTGTTCTAGAATTTGTACATCAAATTGAATAAAACTATACACATATCTTCAAGCATCAATTCAAATCTTCAAGCAAATAGAACCTGAAACATGTTAAGTTGAAAATGTTTTGGGTCAACAAAAGTTGGTGAGAATTACATAGGTTTTGATAATCGAATATAAAATGTTGTGCAATTCATGTGTCATGTCAATCTAGCCCATATGTGAGAACATACTAGAAATAAATCGAGTGCATAATCAACCCTGATGACTGTTATAATATGATACATACCATACGCTCATGGTCCAATATGTTATACGATAACAAACACCCACGCTACCTTTGTAGGAGGCACGTATCCGGGTGGGATTGTCAGTCCAATAGATCTATCAATGTATACCGCCGGCTGATCAATGTTAATGATTATGCTAGAATGGTGCTTACTCTAATCATGCTCAAGACATAATGCAACATAGAAAACACATAGACACATTGATGATTGAATTGCAATGATGATGTTATAAACATGTTTCACCCCAAAAATGGTGATAAATAGAAAAGGGCTATGTAAAACTCACCTTGGTAAAATGTTATATCTGTTGAGAAATGTGTTGACCAAATGTATCAAGTATCGCCCTAAAATGAAATAATAAATATGTCTAAGTCTATAGAGTCTACAAATGTATAAGTTCTAGGGCTTCGAATTGGGGATAAATGCTCGTTTGATTAATATTAAAAATATTCGCCAATTGAGAGAAATTTAGTAAATAAATAACCAAAATCTTTTTAGGAAATTTAAAGTTAAGATGGCCACAATGATGTATTTAGAGTATAAAAATAATTTTTATAAAATTATTTTCTTTAAAATAGATTATTAAATCTATTTATTACAAATTGTCAAACTTTAACTTAAATAATTAAAAATTATTAAAATTAAAGAATTTTCAGTTTAAAAATTATATTTATGTTCTAAATGATCAGAAATAATTTGTATAAAATTTTGGTGCAAAAATATTAAAAAATGGATTTATTATGATTTAATTACGATTAAAACTATCAAAAATTGATTAAAAATATTAAATAAATGATTTTTTCAGAAATAAAAATCATTTCTGAAAAGTTTAAAGTTATAAAAACTTAGGATAATTTTTGTGGAAATTAATAAGATCGTTTTGATATTTTTATAGAATTTTATAAATAAAATGGAATAAACTTGGATTATTTATTATATATATTAAAAAAAATATATTTCAGAAATAAAAATCTGAATAATGATATTTAGGATATGAAAATCATTATGTAAAATTTTGGGAATTTTTGAAGGCTTATAAGTATTTTAAATAATTAAAGTAAATAATTATGCAATTTAAACATATAAATAAAAAAAAAAAAAAAAAAAAAAGAATGTCCAAGATGGGGCTCGAACACAGGACCAAAGCCGGTCCAAGCTTTTCACACACCCACCCATACCATCTGCTCTGCAGGTTCTATTTGGTTTTTATTTGGTTGAAAAACGTTTTTAACCTAACGCTACATGTATCATCTTCCCCAATATGCATCGATCGAGCCCTAGGTTTCTTAATCGATCAAATGTCACAACGTTAACCCAATTAATCATGGGGTTAATGTTGTCCATACACCGATTAACAAATCCCACACAAAAAAACAAACTTACAATGTTGAATTGATATCGAACGAACGGTCAAACAAAAAGTCAACCTTGTGTTAAGCAACGTATGAACAGCAGTGTTTTTGCAAGAAATTGAGGGTCGAGAGAGTTTGTTCGGCGAGTTGTGATTGTCCTACAAGGTTCAATTTATAGGGAAAAGGCTTGGTGTTCGTTTTGGTAAATTTTGACCAAGCTTTAAATACAATCGCGTAATTGGTTTTTAATTGAGTATGTTTGACCGGGTTAAAGTGATTGCTTGTCATTTACATGTTTATGAAGCATTTAGTCAATTATTTCCATAAATTGTGTTCACAATTAAAGGCTAAACAAGGGGAAGCAGGCTGCAGTTCGCGTCTTGTTCACAGCAGTGTGTAGTAGCAGCAGGTAAGAAGCCTATGTATATAATTTGATTTGAATATAAAACAAATAATCCCCATAGCTTAGCTGGTTGGTTCATGAGGGTTTCTTGTGGAGGGTCCCCGGTTCGATACCTGTGGGGGCATATATTTTTTTTTCTTTTTGATTGAACCGTGAAATAGAAGAGGGGATTGGGCCCTAGGCTGTGGGCTTGGGTCGCATGGATCTGGGCCGGTTTCTGTGGGCCTATGGCTAGCTTCTGTGGATTTCTGGGCTCCGAAATGGAACAGAGGAACAAATCTAGGCCTGTTGCTTATCATTAAATTTTTTTTTTTTTAGTAAGTTTAAAGAGAAAATATCTATCTAATTATTGTTATTATTATTATTATTATTATTATTATTATTATATATATATATAGGTTGTGCTTTAGGCATAAATGTATAAAATTAAGGTTAAAATATATATATATATATATATATATATATAGTGAGGGTTTTATAGAAAAATTTGGGGAAAATTTTTGTGATGTTACACATGTCCAACTGCCACGGATGTCACGTCAGACGCCACAGGCATGTCCGCCACGTCGTCGTCAGCACGAGCGCCATCCACGCCCAATCAGAGGCCGCCACGTGGAGATCTCGTAAGGCATCATCCATACTCTTTCACATCAACATTAATGGCCTGGCCTTCCCACCATTTTTATAGGTGAAGACATTTGGGCCAGTCAAAGGCCCAGAACCAAACACAAGGCTTTATAGGCCATGCCCCCATGGCCCATAACATCTCTTATAAATAGAAGACTTCCTCTTCCATGTAGAGGATCCGAAAATATTCATCTTTACACAAGAGCTAGAATAGAACTTATTGTACAACTCATTGTAATCCTCTCGATAATACAAGTTAGTTCTTACAGTGGATGTAGGCTACTTTGAGCCGAACCACTTATATGCTTTTGTTCTCACTAATAACACGCACATAATCACTCTCACTTATTACACCCTCGGGTTACGTTCTAACTATACTGGTGAGCGAAGGATTAATCCTGAGCTGACACGAGTATCTAACCCCCGACCTTACAAGTTAACGGTCGTTATACCCGTTGTTTCTTCATTGGCGCCATCTGTGTCGGCTATAACACAATTATTTTTTCATCTTTTAGCCCACCCATGGCTGAACCCAACCCGAACACTTCTGTAACAAACTAAGCTGAGGACACTGATGTTCAGCTCCTCGAAAACACCGGAACACCAGCTACTGTCATCAAACAGCCTGCCTTACGCACCTAGAAGCCAGCCTTCAAGGTGCGAGAGGTGGACAGTGGCGAAGACAGTGATGCTAGCTCTGAGGAGGACCCCAACGAGTGGCTCCTCCGCCAGAACGCTAAAAATACACTCAGATACCAGCATATGGTCATGAAGCAGACAAAAAAGAAGGGTAAAACCTTAACTTACGACTCTCCACCCAAGAGTCATAACAAGAAAACAGCTGAAGGTCGATGTGACAATCGTGGCGGGGAGTCCGGCGGAAACGCTGGGACTCGGGGCCACGCAAAGTCACAAAACGAATCTGACGGGTACGAGTCCTCTAGTAGTGAAGACGATAGTGAGAAGAGCCACACTCATCGTTCGAACTTTGGAGGAAACAAGCACGCGGACGACGACTTGGTCCAACCGTACCGGCCAAAGTCGTTCACAGACAATTCAAAATTCGTGTCACGAATTGCGCTGGCGAAAATCCCAAAAAAAGCAAAATTACCCAGCAGCATCGGCAAGTACGATGGCCTGCGAAACCCGGACGACCACATTCATGAATTCGAGTGCGCGGGAGGCTTGGTGATGTGGCCGGTCCAGGTTTGGTGCCACATGTTTGTTCAAACGCTGACAGGCGCAACACGGGTTTGGTTTGATAACCTCCCCGTATGGAGCATCACTGATTTCGATGATCTCGCCAACAAGTTTGGTAATCATTTTTCCCACCTAAGGAAACACAAGAAAGACAGGTCGCACATTCTCCTGTGCCAGCATTATGACAACGAATCCGTCGAAGACTTCATAGTTCGTTTCAACAAGGAAGCTCTCTAGATAGGATGCGGAGAAGAACTCACTCGCACAACGTTCATTCATAATGTACACTGCGACGACTTAATAAAATGCCTCACAGGAAAGACAGGCATCCCAGAATCGTGAGATAAACTAATCCGCTCCGCCAAGATCTACGACTCCTCGGGGAAATCTTTCCGACACAACCGCGGTCATCAACAACACCACAACAGCAGCAACAAACACAGGGGAAAATCCGTCTGGTCAAGAATCTTAGGATCTACGGAAAAGGGCAAGCAATCGCCCTCCAACGACGCCCGCCAGCTGCTTTCCAACAAGCAAAACAAGAGACCAACGCGGTCACTCTAAAATGAATCATGATTGGACCTCACTGACGAAGACCCCGTCCCAGGTCCTTAAAACTGCACAAGTGGCACTCAAAGAACCCAAGCCCCTTGGGAAGCGAAAAATGTGGACATGAGCAAATTCGGCGAATATCACAACGACTTTGGCCACCTTACGGACAACTGTTACAATCTAAAGATGGAGATTGAATCTGCGTTGAAATCCAGACAGCGCAGCGCGCAATAATGTCCACCGCGCAGCGTAAAAACACAACGGTGACGACAACGACAATGAAGCCGAAGGATCACGCAAGAAAATTCGTGACCTCAATACTCACATGATCACAACTGTTCCACACCACCAATGCAACATGGCCAGAGGCGGGAAGAAGTCACCCAACAAAGGAATGCACGCTCGTACGCAACCAACGAATGACGCTTGGAAGGAGGCCGACGTCCTCCTATCTAAGGTCCGCGGCGGCGCATCTTCAACGGCACCATTGGTCATCACTGCCATGTTTGGGCAATATCGCACTCGATACATGTTTTTGGACGGCGAAAGCAGCACGGATATCATGTACGGCCAATGTTTTCAACAGTTAGATGACGAAGACAAAGCCAGACTGGTATCTGTTAACGAACCCATTACGGGCTTCATTCATGAAACAATCATGCCCCGTGGAATGATCTCGATGCCCGTTACAATGGCCGAAGGAAAACACGAGCGCACATAAATATGTGACTTCATGGTCCTGCCAGCCACTTCACATCATGACATTCTGTTAGGACGCGAAGGGATCGCGCGCTTCAATGCTAACGCCTCCACCGTGCACGGCATGGTCGGATTCCCAACCAGAACGGGCGTAGCAATCATCAGGGGAAACAAGGACTACCATGCAGCAGACGGTGCTAAACCCCCAAAGATGGTCAAAACATACACCCGCACCGAGCCGGAAAAATGGGTTCTAAACCCTAAATTTCCGGAGCAAACGGTGACCATTGGCCATGTAATCTCGGACACCATACGCGATCACCTGAAACAGTTGCTAATCTACAACATGGATGTCTTCGCCTGGCAACCGTCGGACATGGTGGGAGTTCCGCGAGAAGTCGCGAAGCACAAACTCAACGTATATCGATCCGCGGAACCGGTCGCCCAAAAGAAGCGAAGCATGGGTCCCGAGAAAACAAAAGCCATGAATGAACAAGTCACCAAGCTGCTCAACGCGGGTATACTGCGCCCCATCCGATACCAAACATGGGTTGCCAATCCTGTCATGGTCGC
The DNA here is from genome assembly GCA_030844895.1 of Ambrosia x helenae. NCBI lineage: Eukaryota > Viridiplantae > Streptophyta > Magnoliopsida > Asterales > Asteraceae > Ambrosia > Ambrosia x helenae. The sequence goes on along the minus strand of CM061227.1, from coordinate 67,723,800 downwards.
CAAAGCCAACGACGGATGGCGAATGTGCGTAGATTACAAAGATTTGAACAAAGCGTGTCCCAAGGATTGTTCATTTATTTACAAATGAATTTCAAGTAAATGCTAATTAATAAATTATAATTTTCGTAATAATTATATAATATATATTCATCTCTACCAATAAAGTCCAATCAGAATTTAAAAATTCTTATTAATGTCAATAAATAACATTAAAACTCTTAATAAATAACTTAAAAACTGTTACAATCTCAATAAAACTTATTAATTGCATTAAAGTCCAATCATAATTTAAAAATTCTTATTAATGTCAACAAATAACATTAAAACTCTTAATAAATAATATTAAAACTGCTACAATCTCACTAATGAATCATTCAAATCAATGACATTAAAAACATCCGCGTTTCAAATTGTCTTACATATCTTTAGTAATCATTATTAATTATGATTGAAGTAATATAATTTTTAACAAAAAGTTACATTTTGAAAATTTATATAATCATTTAATTTCGTTGTTAAAATAGATTCAAAATTGTCATTTGTAAGAAAAGAAAATAGGTTCAAAATTGTCGTTTCATGACAATTAATTAAAGAAAAGTCGTAATATAAAAATTAAAGTCGGTCAACAATATTAAAACTAAATTCGTAATATTAGTAATATCAATAAATAAGATTAAAAGTCTTAATAAATAACATCAAAATCATAATCAATCATTAAAATTAATGACATTAAAATCATCCGCCTCTCAAACTGCCTTACCCATTATCTACAAATTATTATTGTCATATTAAACTTAGGAAACTAAAATTAGCATACGAATTTGAGACCATGATGACTTGAATAATGTAATTGACAATTTATTAAAGGAAAGTCGTAATATCAAAATTAAAGTCGGTCAACAACATTAAAAGTAAATTCGTAATATTAGTATTAGTAATATCGATAAATAAGATTAAAAATATTAATAAATAATAACAAAATCATAATCAATCATCTAAATCAATGACATTAAAAACATCCGTGTTTCAAATTGCCTTACCAATTATCTACAAATTATTATTGACATCTTAAAATTATCACACTTAAAATTATCACACTTATTGAAATGATTTGATGATTAACGTTTAATGACAATTGATTAAAGAAAACTCATAATATAAAAATTAAATTCGGTCAACAATATTAAACCGAAATTCGTAATTAGTAATATCAATAAATAACATTAAAAATCTTAATAAATAATATCAAAATCATAATCAATCATTCAAATCAATGACATTAAAATCATCCGCCTCTCAAATTGACTTAACCATTATCTACAAATTATTGTTGTCATTTTAAAATTATTACATGAAAGAACCTTTTAATATATTGAATAAGGAAATCATACATTAGTTATGATTTTGTTTTTTTAAAGATGAGTATGTTAAATATATATATATATATATATATATATATATATATATATATATATATGTGTGTGTGTGTGTGTATGTATGTATTATTACTCAATGGTGATTTATATAAATTAACATATGTGTATGTAACATCTATGAAATTTACATACACTGGTAATACTAGTACGAAACCCGCGTGATGCGGCGGGAACGACACTTTACATTGCGAGACTTATTTCAAATTCGTATAATATTTATTGTAGCATTGTTGCGGTGGATATACGTCATAATCATTGTACATGTATAGTAGTGACTAAAAAGATATAACACTTAAATTATAAAGTACTTCAAGAAACATTTGATAAAATAAAGTAACATATGAAAGGAACACTAAGTATTAATAAACATAAAGGTTGAAAACTAAAAGCCTAAGCATGACCTACTTAAATCATGAGATCAATTTAGTTATACACCTTCTAAATCTGCATGATCTTATCTATATTGTCTACCCACCATTTTTCATCAAGAGCGATCATTGGATTTGTTGTATATCATGTTTGGTTATTACATCTTTTGGAGGATGTATGAGATTTATTTCAATAATCAAAATCTAGAACAAATTCTTGCTTCCAATCCATTTTTAACATTTTCAGTGGACACATATTTTTATTTTCTTGTTGGTTTGCAAAGTGAACATGATACATGATAATTAAAATGAAGAAAAATCATATCATACCTGACTAAATTAAATAAAATAAAATACGATACAAAACATAATATAACTTTTAAAGAAACATATAATATTAAACCGCATGAAATCTGTTGCGCTTCTGAATCGACACCCAGAGTATCTTAAATGGAGGTTTCAGTTTAGTGCCTGAACCTGCAATATCATCAAATGCGTCTTCTTTGTCTTTTTTAATCAGAACGGTCTAGATCAATAACTTGACTCCATTTCCATTCAGAGAGCCTCTTGAATCTCTTCCTATTGATTTCATGCATCTGGTCCTTAAAAAAATAAAAGCATTTAATACAGAGGTTAATAGTTGATGAAATAAATACTGATATTACCTATTCACTAACTTCACATTGAAGATCAGATTTGTATGGACTAAACATTGCACCATAACAAATAATCTCAACACTATTTTCAGCGTTATCCTCGAATAAAACACATAAAATATACCACATAAAATAACAACCATGTTAATATTAAAAAGTAAACATTAACAAATACAACCTTAAACGCTTGTGTAGCTATTGGTTTGTTCATTTCCGTATGTTTTCATCTAAATGAATATGCAAAACCAAGAAAATAACATTTACATGACTAAGATATGTATAAAAAGGTATAATTATAAAATGGGACGAATGATAACCATAAACTAACAAATAACCAACCTTAGAAGCTTCAACATTAAAATTCAGATTTAGATCCATGCCTAAGTATTTTAGCAAGTGAAGTAGGTATGCATTATTATGTATTTATAGGATAAACTTTAATACGTTAGTATATGGTTTAAATTTTAAAACTCATGATTTTCCCACCCCTTTAAATTAGGAAATTTTGTTTATCTTTGACTAAAGTGTAAAAAATTAGTATGTTTTTAGTGAATACCAAATCCATTGATTTTATCTTTTATTTTATTTTTTAAACTTGTTAAAAAGAACCCTTCAAATTAGGGAGTTTTGTTGTTATTAACATAGATGTTAATATCACAGGGATATATAATATGTATCAGGTGTTTTTTTCTGAATTTATGCAGTCAGGGTTTTTAAAAGAACTTTACCTACAATTAATATCTAGTATGTATCTTTACATTTTTAAAATTAATTATTTTAAAGTTTTATATATTTAGCTAATTATGTATATTTAAAAGTTTAATGACATTTCTTTTAGTTAATTATATTTATGCGTGCACCTAATAATATATGCATGCATACCCACATACATATGCATATACTGCTAATGTTGATTCATTAAATAGAGTACTACAATTGAAGCTATCGGTAGCAAATGTGATAAAACATTCTTATAGCCTAGGCTTGTGTTGTGGTATTGTTACCGTGTGACAAATTATTTGTCTCCCAAAGCAAGGATAAACCATAGCGTTTGACAACGTTATCATATTTTAAGAATCACCAAAGCTGGTCTGTAAATTTCGAGTAACCTGCTTGATTTTTTAAATTGTTGCATTTGATTGATGTGAATTTTTCATTATTGGGCGGAACAGTATTTAGAACCAAATTCAATTTTACGTTTTTCAGTTTTATAGTATTTTTATTTATAAATAAATTATGGGTATTACAAGTATTTTTATAGTTTGCATTTAGTTTAAATAAATTATGGGTATTACAAATATTATATTCAAATTAAAGAGAATAAAATGCTCGTTTTTGTGTTGTAGTTTTTAAAAAATATATTAATGTATGAAAAAAGTTATGGTCCTTTAGAAATCGTGTGGGTAATTTCCTTAAAATTGGGATAAATTGTAACTATTATTTAAGTAAGCAAAAGTTTATTTAACTTGGGAATTAAAGTGTAACTAATATGAGGTTATTAAAGTGTAAAGTATTTGAAAGAGTAATGTAGAGAGAAAATGGGGGAGATAAAGAGGGATGGTTGGTGGAAAGTAAACTTTATTTCAAAATTTAAAACCATAAAGATAAAATTGAGAGTTTAGTGTAGAAAGTGTAACTACTAACTAATTATCTATAACTAAATTAGAGTTTGAATTAATTTACCATGTACATTACCCATTAGATAAACAAATATAAAAACTAAATTATTAAACATATTTTGTGATGATTATTTTGTGAGTTATGGACATTTTTTCACCTTTCTTAGATAGGGTTTATTTTAATTATAAAAAGGTATAATTAACAAAAACAAATAATATTGTTTAGTTAAAAGAGTATTATTTGTTTCACGTATATTTTAGTTTTTAATTTAATGTATATTCAAACTTTATAATAGTTTCTCCTAAAACAACACTTTAGGTTCATTACGTTTACTTCTGCATTAATGGAATGCATCTTTATAATAATATTAGTTGCATCTTTTAAAGTTTTAGCTATAAAGCATTTCGTTATAGGTGAAATTTGGATTCTTTCAGTTATTTAATAAATATTCATTTCTTTTAAATTCTTTCGGTTAAAAATGCAATGATAACTTGTACATAACGCATTCCTTTATTGTACATTTCAAAATACACGTCGATATTAACTAATACAAACATCAAAACGTCGACAAATATGAGCAGGTCGTCACGGTATTTTCGAATGTTTTTAAACCATAATAGTTTAAAAGTTATGATAGGATTAAATAAAAGATTTATAATTTTGTAGGGAATGAGAGAAAAGTGTAACTACTAATTAAAAATGAAAGAATTAAATTAACTAAAATGAGGTATTAAAGTGTAAAAGTGGTTAAATGACCTCTTTACCCCTATTTTAGGGTTGTTAATGAAAATAAAGTTCTTAACTTTTGGGTATCTTAAACTACACATCCCTCATGCATTATAATATAGTATAGATAAAGCGGGTGGATTTGTGTATATATATGAATATTGATGTCATATACTTAATGATATATGAGTATTTAAAATATATTTGCATATGGGATATAGTTTAATATTTGAAATTTGAATTCTTAGAACTTGAGTTGGTGACTTTTCTAACTCAGCATAAATTATGGTAAGCCTAAATTTCAGGTTAAATTGATTCACAATCAATCATTATACAAAAAAAATAAATGAGAGCTATTATGGTAAACCGAATTTCGTATTAATAGTAATATAAATTAATGAGATTAGAAAATCGTAATAAATAACATTAAATTCGGTCAATTATTATTAAAGTAAATAAATAATTCAGATTGAATTACATTAAATTTGGTCAATTATTATTAATGACCATAAATAATATTAGTTATGATTTATTGTAAATCATAAAAAATCAACCTATACATTAGTTATGATTTATTGTAAATTATAAAAAATCAACCTATACATTAGATGTTAATATACGGAGGTTTTAGTTTAAATTAAAAAAAATCAACCAATACATTAGTTATGATTTTGTTTTTTTAAAGGTGAGTGTGTTAAATATATGTATATGTATTATTACTCAAGGGTGATTTATATAAATTAACATACGTGTATGTAACATCTATGAAATTTAAATACACTGATAATATAAAGCGAATGGCTTTGTATATATATATATATATGAATATTCATGTCACATACTTAATGATATATGAATATTTAAAATATATTTGCATATGGGATATAGTTTAATATTTGAAATTTGAATTCCTAGAACTTGAGTCGGTGACTTTTCTAACTCAGCATAAATTATGGTAAGCCTAAATTTCGGGTTAAATTGATTTATAATCAATCATTCATACAAAAAAATAAATGAGAGCTATTATTGTAAACCAAATTTCGTATTAATAGTAATATAAATTAATAAGATTAAAAAATCGTAATAAATAAAACTGCATAAACAGTGAATCACGGATTCAATATTTAGGATTATATAAATGCTTAAACCGATGATATACATAAATAAATCGAAATAAAAAAAATGAATATACCAGGAATCGATGATATACATTCAAAAATCAATGATATACATGCATAAATCAAAAATAAGAATGAATATACCAAGAATCGGAAATAAAAAAAATTACGATTACATTAAATAACTGCTCAAAGCCTGGGAGAAGTTTTTGAGTTGTCCTCCCGCTAGAAGGCGGTGATTGAATGCCTAAAGGGTCCTCATGCGCAGGATTTTTTGACTGTTATCCCGATTGAGGGTTTAGGTCAATGCATGTCCGCAGTAGAGTACAGGGCTATACTCAAGTACCGGTTGATGATCCCTATGTATCCGGAAGATGAGACATGCCCCATCTGCCGTAAAGCTTGCATGGATAAATATGGGGAGCACGCAATCCATTGCAAAGAGCTCCCTGGGTTCAAATACCGGCATGACTGGGTGAGAGACGTTTTGTGGGACATCCTGAGAAGAGCTGGGATTTCCGCAAAAAAGGAGGCCCCTGTAAATTTTCTCACAGACCCTGCGGAAGGGAGATCTACCCTGCGACCAACAGATCTGCTTGTCTTTGGTTGGGAGAGGGGGAAACATGCTTGCGTGGACCTCACAGGGGTATCTCCTTTGGTTGGGTTAAGGGAAACAGGGTTTGTAGCTGGGCTAGCATCGAGAAAAGCGGAATCGAAGAAAGTAGATAAGCATGCTAAAGTTTGTGCAGAGAACCAACATGTCTTTATCCCTTTGGCCTTTGATACCTTTGGATCCCTAGCACCAGAAGCTATTCGTTTCTTGACTAGGGTCCAACGGGTCGTCCACAACAACGGTTCATCTCCAGGGGGCAAGGATTTGTCTTTGGTAGACTAGATTTCGCTATCCAAAAAGGGGTGGCGGCGCAGCTTGTTGCCCGTCCACCTTCTATTGTAATGTAACTTTCGTATTTTATTTTAATAAACTTGACCTCTTTTTTAAAAAAAATTAAATAACTGGAAATCAAGATGCAGTTTATGAACATAAACGATTAAATAACTAAATGAACATAAACGATGAAAATTGATAAAAAAAATAACTAAATGAAGTTTATGAACATAAACGATTGTATTCAGGAGTAGAATATTGGAAATCAAGATGAAAATCAAAAGAAAAAAATGAAGATTGAGAAAAAAAAATGATGCAATATTACCTTGAATAAAATCTGATGGAAGAATAGAGAATGAAAGTTGGAAGACTTGTAAAGGAAGAATGAAGATTGAATGTAGGATGAAGGAAAAAAACGGCTTTTATAGATAAGTAGATTGAGCTCCATATAAGACTTGGATCCTAGAGGCCCTCTCTAAGGTCTCAATTCGACCCGATGGCTACTCAATTATTATATAGGTAGAGGTAGATTCGTATTTTGAAGATTTTTGCTTTTCTTTTTTTTTCCCCCACTAAATTTGCTTATCAAATTATGGACACACGTGAAACATCCTAATTTTCGATAATTTATCTTGAGAATATACTCATTTTCATTTAGACCTACCTATTTACTTTAGTATCATTTAATATGAGTTCATCACCTTCGATGTCAATTTATAAGTTTGAAAAAAAACCGTCTAAGTTAGGTGATTCAATACTCTTAATACACCAAAATTCCATTTTGAGTCAATTTTTTTTTTTCAAAACCACCCTAAGTCCTAAAATTTAATCATATGAGTTCTAATGGTGATTATAACAAGTTTCAACTTTTAATATATAAGTGATATATTTATTCCATAAATTTTCATATAATGCCGAACCGTTGGTTTCCAAAGATATGATGAATCTACAAAAACTACATATTTAGGTTCAAACCTACCTAGGTTCCTAAACTTGCAAAGAGATGGTAGACCCTACAAACATATGTGTAGTTTTCACATCAGAGTCAAAATGTCACACTTGTAATTGTCAAATGTAAATTTAAACAATAAACTTGCATACCCTATCTAGAAAAAAAAAAGGCTAACTCAAACCAAGTAGATACCATTACTGTCCCATATTTTCAACTACGGATCAAAATGTAATCTTTTTTTTTTTATTGTAGTTTTGACTGCTTTAACATTAACAATCTAGGTGGCAAAAGTACAAGAAAACGAAAAGTTTAACGCCCTTTTCAATCAAAAGTTTTATAGCCTAAGGATCGATATACCTCTCACGCCTTGTCAAAAGTAATTTGAACCCTTTCAAATAAACTTTTTAAATATTATAAAAATAAGAATATTATAGAAATAATATACAGTCTATCACAAGAGGATTGATAAAGTAACCGAACCAAATACCATGTTGCAAAGCGTCAACCCCGTAGCATCACACGGGTTTTCCTACTAGTATCCACATATATCGTGTCTGAAAAACCTTTTCTAAGTTATAAAAAAACAGTCCAACACTTGTAGCCTAGTTGGTTGAGGGCCTAAAGTTTCCTTTGGGAGACTTGGGTTCAATTCTCACTAGCTACATTTGGAGGACATTGGTGGATGGGAAATGAGGGATGACCCGGCCATTGGCTTGGGTTCGAGTCCTGATCCCGACCGGTTTTACCGATTATTTCACTGTCGTGCCTTCGGGCGGGGGAATGATCGTGTTTTCCCGGGAATTTGTGGCAATTGGTGGCCCGGGTACTCTCAAGTACCTGATTCGCCAAAAGGGTGTCCGAGAGTGCTCGGAATTGATTCGTTGGCTGTTCAAAAAAAAAAGTTATAAAAAACACAAAAATAAATTATACTTTTGTGTAGGATCCTTCTATACATTGACTATGTTCAACGCATGGAGTGAAAAATAATGCAACTCCCAGCAATGTGAGACCCCCAAAAGACCGAATCATGGAGGAATCAATGCACCGATGGGCGGGAATGTAGTCAAACCCCTTTTATTAAATTCAACATTAATAACAATTTTTCAATAAACAAAAATTAATATAATAAAAATATCCATTATTCAAAAAGTTTCCATATTCAGTCTACAGTCACATGCTCCCCGTCTCCACTCTCTGTGTCATGTTATATCCGCCTTTGATGATGCCACTTGCATAAATATATTAATTTCATCTTCTTTCCCTCCAGTCAAAGGTATCTTTCTATTGCATTTTCTTCTTCTTTAATTGGGTATTTCAACAAATTTTTAACACTGTTATATTGATTCTTGACCTGATCTGTTCTGGGTTTGTGTGGAAACTTGCATTGGTTTTGAAAAACAGAATCTTTTTTTATTTATTATTTGCTTTTAACACAAGTTACATAAGATTCTTTTTTGTTCATATGTATTGGTTTGCAGAAGGAAATGTTGATTTGGTTTTGAAATTTAGAGGTTCATTGTGATGGATAAGAAGTGTTCTGACCAGGTTGAGACCGAAAGTTGCACATCTGTATTGTCACATTCGGATGATAAGGTGATTTTCGGTTCATATTTGTTGTAATTATGTGCTATAATGTTGTATGCTGATCAAATGCTGGTATTTGGTTACATGGTTTGTATCAACTTTTGGTATTTGGCTGGTTATGGCTAATTATTTTATTCAATGCCACTGATTCCTTATTGCAAGTACATATGGTTGTCCTGTTCATTACATAACCGGAAAATCGTATAGACATTAATTTATAGGATATTCTCATCATCTAATTTGCTCAAATACTCAAAACCTTGCGCAGTTGAAGGCCAGATTAGTTCAGTAAAATTATATAAAAAAAAAAGTCAAACCAGTTGTAATGGATGGTCTAATCTGTTCAAATATTGGCCAACAACTTGCTACGTCGTATCAGATTGCATCAAAATGCATCAGTCGCATAATCGCATGAAATGTGCATTTATAGAATCGTCCATAGTTGCAGCTGATGTGATCTCATCACTGCATTGTGCGCATCACGCATTATGCGCTTATGATGCTCACATCATCAAACCAAGTTGTATATGTATGTATGTGCACGTGAGTGTATATATTAATACATAATTATATCTATAAATGTTAGTCAAGCTTTAATATGTTCAAATGCAGAATGTTTTTTTTTTTTTTAATTATGGTTTTAGTTTATTTTATCATCTCCATTTTCAGGAGAGTTTAAGGGAACCACTGAACCAATCACAATCACCTGAACTCACCTCAACAGTATCTATCCCAAACTCAGAGGTTAATGACAGTTTTAAGAGCCTGACCGAAAAGTTATCAGCGGCTCTTGTCAATGTTGGTGCTAAAGAAGATTTGGTTAAGCAACATGCTAAAGTTGCAGAAGAAGCCGTTGCAGGTACCATTTGTAACGATTATCTGATTATTTAGAGTAGAATAACTGTTTTTAGATAATATTAAGGTTGTATTTATTACATATAACAGTTTTTATTCCTTTAGGTTGGGAAAAGGCTGAAAACGAAGTTACAACATTAAGACAACAACTTGAGGCAGCCGTGCAGCAGAATGTGGCTCTCGAGGCTAGAACCAACCATCTGGATGCTGCTCTTAAGGAATGTGTAAAACAACTAAGGATATCAAAAGATGTACAGGAGCAAAGAGTTAACGAGATTGTAGAACAGAAAACACATGAATGGGAATCGACTAAAAAGGACCTTGATACACAGATTTCTAATCTGCACGCAAAATTACAGGCCGCTAAACTCGAAATCCCTCCAGCCACTGATTCAAAAATCGTTTTAAAGCTTGAGAATCTTGAGAAAGAAAACTTGACCCTTAAATCCGAGCTCAGTGTCCAATCAGAAGAGTTAGAGATTCGGACCCTTGAGCGCGATTTGAGCACTCAAGCAGCAGAAACTGCGAGTAAACAACAGTTAGAGAGCATAAAGAAACTGGCAAAACTTGAAGCAGAGTGCAGGAGGCTGCAATCATTGACACGTAAATCTTCTTCCATGAATGATAATCATAAAGCTGTTTCGGTCTCTTCATTTTATGTTGATTCTCTCACAGACAGTCAATCAGTTGACTCGTTTAAAATGAACAATGTGGAGTCTAATGAAGTTGATCAAGGAGGTTCAGATTCTTGGGCACTGGCACTTATGGCTGAGCTTGATCAGTTCAAAAGTGCGAAATGTGTGGCAAAAAATGTAATTTCTTGTTCTGATATTGACAATATGATGGATGATTTCTTGGAAATGGAGCGAATTGCTTCGTTATCTGACGGTCAGATTGAAACCTCACGTTGTAACTCTGAAACCGAAGATAGTCCTATGAAAACTGAGCTTCAAGTAATGAGCCAGCGCGTATACGAGCTAGAAGATGCTCTAAATTCAGCCAAAGAATCTCTTGCATTCTCAAATGCTCAACTTGCTGATACCAAAAGTCAAATGGTTGACCTTCAAAAGGAGTTGACTGATGTCTATAAGTCAAAGGAGTTGCTTGAATCTCGGCTTGTTAGAATGGAATCAGAGGCCCGAATCATGTCTACTGAAGTTGATTCGATAAAGGCAGATATCGAAAAGGAAAGAAGTTTCTCATCTGAAATGAAACTTAAATGCGAGGGTTTGGAGAAAGAACTTGGGGAAAAAACAGAGGAAATTCGGCTTCAAAGGGCTGTTAATTCAAACGTTGAACAAAAAGTTAAAAAGGTACCCTTTTTACATTCTTAATTTAAAAAGCATGAGGCGCACCGAGATGTTTAGGTCCCCAAAACCCAAGGCATGAGCCAAGAGCTGCTTCACATACGAAGACTTTGCTACCATAAATTTTTCATCCATGTTTTTATTGTTTTTACATATCAGCCTCCAACGGATCCTAATTTTGACCAATTCTGACCAAGAAGTAGGTGGGGCTCCACCTCAAACCCTGAGGCGTTTACTAACTCGCCTCGCGCCTTTAAAACCAGGAGTTGCATTATATTTGGTGATTTATGTTATATTACTACTATAAGTTTGTATATGTTAAAAAAATTATTTCTTCATTCGCAGGATCTTGAGGTAGTAGCAGCTGATAAATTTTCTGAGTGCCAAAACACAATATCATCACTCGCTAGACAGTTGGAATCTTTAGCGGCTCTTGAAGACTTCCTGATCGACATGACAAATCTACCTGGCTTTTCTGGATCATCTGATCCAATAACTGGTGGCGAGCTATGGAAGTTGCATTCAAACGACACATTTATGCCGAAAAAGATTCTAATGCCGACAAAACAAGCCAACAACATCTGTAGTTTAGCATTGAATGGTGATGATGATGAGTCACCATCTTCATCGTCTTCATCATCTTCATTTGCTGTTTCGTTAAACCATTTTGGCGCTCGTTCTGAAAGCAAGAACGGGTTTGAAAAGATGTTATATAGGCATAAGAATGGAATTCAAGGTGACAGTCATTAGTGTTGAATAAATGTGGATTAAACTGTGTTTAGATAAGTAGAGTTTCATAGTCGTTTAATGTTTTTGCAATAGCTGAAGTCATCACTTTGTTTGTCCATCATAGTTGTTTAATGTCAGGTTGATGTATTTTTTATAGGTGAAGAAAATTGAGAAGAAACTTTCAGATAATAGCTTATGTAGTTGTAGTTAGTAGAGGAGCTTGAAATTCTATGAAATTTGTGCAATTTATGAATTGATTATATATTTAGCATTGAGAGTGAAGGGAGTGGAGTGGAGGGGTGTGGGTGGGAGCATGAATTGACACGTGAGAGTGAAGGGGCGTTGGTTTGGGGAGTGGAGGGGCTTGAGTTTGGGGCTTGGGTTTTGAATAAGTTTGTGTGTATAATTTTTTTTTAAAGCAGCCAATTAAGTTGCAGCCCACCCCGCCCCACACTCGTGACAATTCACATGCCATAAGGGTCACGCCCCAATTCCCACGCCATAGGGGGTGGTGTTTGGGCTTGAGTGGGTGCCCCACGCCACAATTCCCATACCCACTCCTTACAATCTGACATGGTGGAAATTGTGGTGATCGGGCGTATTTATGAGTTCATTGTGTAGCCTTTTTTATTTATTAACTTTTGAATCTATCATCTGAACAATTAAAATTAATTAGTTAATTACAACTTGATTAAACTTATTTTATGAATTAGAGAGTTCATTATACATATTGAATATTAGCTTTTTTATAATTCTTTTAGAGAAAAAAAAAACGAGTAAATTTGAGTCATCGAACTCGTTCTCAAAATTAAGATAACAAAAACGAGCTAAGCTTACCCGTTTAACTTCGAGGGTAGGCCCAAATTAAGGGTACAAGGGGCACAACCCTTATCCTTTCACTTAGACACACGGTTTGATCATGGGGTAAAGGGACATCGAGCAATATCTGACAGCCACGTCAGTAGAAGGGGAATTCCCTCCAACTCCCTAATGGTGGCGTGGAAGAGTGGCATGGATGTTTTTTTTTTTTCTTAATTAAACAACGAATCACAATCAACCATAATTCAGCAACAAACAACAACCATTCACCTAAACCTCACATTTTGTCTCACGCTGGTGGAGATCTTCAAACCCCAAGGGGCCACACCAAAGAGGGGGTCTGTAGCATTACGCATTTAAACTTGTACGTTACACGATCGATATTAATAAAAACGTCAAGTTTTATCTTATACGTTAGCATTTATTATTTTTGTCGCGTTTGTGGAACCCTAATACCATATATATTATAATTATTATATGGAATAACCTTGAAATATATCAAAAAAAAATAATATGCCTTGGCCGGGATTCGAACCCGCGCCAAGACCGGGTCAACCACACAACACACTTAACCAACTGGGCTGGCCATCTACTTGGAATAAACCCAGACGCGTTTTAACTTTATACCTTCTTTCAATTCATCACAGTTGACTTGGTAAGTCAACTGTGATCACGCGTATGTATAATCAAACCTTATTAACTCGTGATTGATCCTAATTTGGCAAACTTAGTTGATTATCGGCCTCATCTGACTTGGATACACATCAATTAACCATAAATCATTGACCAATTTGATTGATTACGCGTTTAGACTTTAATAGGTAGTCAAACTTTCCAATTAACCCATACATCGATCCCCAGTATAAATTGGACATCTACGAATCACTGAAACTCGCTCATACTCTCTTCTCGAACCTCAATCTTCTTCCAATCACACTGTAATTATCTTTCTGTTCGTTGTTTGACTTTTGGCTTTGACCGGAAAATCGAACACAATTCTCCACTGTGAGTTTAAATTTTTGTATGGGTTATGTTCATCGGCTATCACACATCAATAGCCCTATGGTTAATTAGGCTATTGATGTGTGAATTGATCAATTGCTAAAGCTAGGGTTCGTGCTTATGATTTGGGGATAAACTCAGATTAACATAACGTATTTATTTAATTTTAACCGGAGATCATCACAACCACAGGCCTAGGCCAAGTGGTTGTGACCATGGTTTATAACCCAAGGCTCCCCGGTTCGAGTCCCGGCTACGGCCACTTTTTTTGGTTTCTTTTCTTTTTCATTTTTAAAACAACAAAGCTTTATAATATATATATTATACATTTAAAACTTATAAATTCATTTTTAAATATTAAAACTATTTTATAAATTCTAAAAAAATTATATTTATTAAATCTGAGTCAAAAGTTTTATTCACAATTTTTATTTTTCTAAAATTCATTTATTTAATATTTATAATAATTAAATCAATTTTATACTATTATATTTATAAAAATCTATTAAAATGTCAAAACAATTTTATTAAATTCTCCAAAAATTATCCTGACTTTGTATAAAGTTAAACTTTACTGAAATAATTTTTAATTCAGAAAAATCATTTATTTTATATTTTTAATCAATTTTTGTTAGATTTAATCATAATTAAATCATAATAAATTCAATTTTCATTATTTTTGCACCAAAATTTTATACAATTTATTTTTAAATATTTAGAACAGAAATATGATTTTTAAAATAGAAATTCTTTAATTTTAGTATTTTTGAATATTAAAGTTAAATATTGGCAAATTGTAATAAATAGATTTAAAAATCTATTTTAAATGAAATAATTTTATAAAAATTATTTTTATACTTCAAACACTTTATTGTGTACATTCTAAATTCAAATTTTATAAAAAGACTTTCTTTTATTTAATTATCAAATTTCCCTTTATTTAATTAACATTTTATCTTAAATTCAACAATTGGATATCCCCAAATCGAAACCCTAGGATACACTTACAAACTAATTAGACTTAGACTTATTATTTATTACCTTATTATAGGGTGATATTTGGCATTATTTTGGGCAACACTATTATTTCATCTTTTCAAGAAGTTTAACATTTGCTAAGGTGAGTTTTACATAGCCCCTTTTATTTATCACCATTTTTGGGGTGAAACATGTTATAACATCATTATTGCAATTCAATCATCAATGTGTCTATGTGTTTTCTATGTTGCATTATGTCTTGAGCATGATTAGAGTAAGCACCATTCTAGCATAATCATTAACTCCGTACAAGCCGACGGTATACATTGATAGATCTATTGGACTGACAATCCCACCCGGATACGTACCTCCTACAAAGGTTGCGTGGGTGTTTATTATCGCATAACATATTCAAGTGGACCATGAGCGTATGGTATGTATCATATTATAACAGTCATTAGGGTTGATTATGCACTCGATTTATTTCTAGTATGTTCTCACATATGGACTAGATTGACATGACACATGAATTGTACAACATTTTCATTCATTTATCAAAAACCTATGTAATTCTCACCAACTTTTGTTGACCCAAAATACTTTCAAAATTAACATGTTTCAGGTAACAATGAAGCTGAGGCTTGAGTTAGCATGAGGATTTTACATGAAGTTTTATTTGAAGTTATTGAAGTTTGTTATTTGATATCATGTATTGAATTCCTAGACATCATTTTATATTTGGATATTATGTTTGAATAAATTATTTAAAATTTATATTATACCATGTGCTACTGAAACAATCATCAATACGTGGCACCCCGATGTTTCCGCCATCGGTTGGGGTGTTACAGATTGGTATCAGAGCCTTGGTTATAGGGAATTAGGTTAGTAGAAATAATCTAGACTATATCCTTAGGGACTTAAACAGTACTTGCTTCTCTTACTTGTAACCCTAATTGCTTCCCTAATCCTATCCTTATCCTATGCCTTATATAACCCTAAACCTACATGTGACTACTCTTATTCGTCTGCTGCAATCCTGATCCACCATTAGATTAATAGGACAAAATCCTCAGGTTTAACCTGAACCCCCTTGAAATCTCGTCGAAGTTCTAGATTTTAATAACGAACACGTGCAATTTGGAAGGGTGAACGCCTGTATTCTGAGTCTTCTGTCTAGGCTGGCATTGCGCATATATCGCAATCAGACGAGGGACCCGGATGCCTACCTGGGAATTCTCGGGATGAGTGTTCACTTATAGGCTAAAGCATGTCTTCATATGTTATTAGAATTTAGAATCTTTGATAAGTCAACGTTTTCGTTTATTCGTTTTAATTAATGAATAAATGATTACATTCCTTATATAAACTCTCATTCATTTCATTGTGTCTATTACAGATCATGCCTCCTCGTCGCAGCACTCGCAACAGCAATGGTGAGAACCACGAAGAAGGTGGTGATAACCATAACCATGACCAAGTTCCTAACCACAACAACAATGGGGTCGATGCTCAACTGGCTGCGATCATTTCTCAACAAATGGCGCAGCAAATCGCAACTCTGGTTCCCAATTTACTCGCTCAGGTCATCCAAATGAACGGCAACGGGAATGGTCACGGGAATGGGAATGGGAATGGGAACGGCAATGGCAATGGAAATGGACCCCAAGCCTGCACCCTTAAGCATTTCAACTCTTGTAACCCTCCAAAGTTTAGTGGTGAAGAAGGAGCTACAGGACTCCTCCAATGGTTTGAGGGTATTGAGAATACCTTCATCAACAGTGAATGCCCCAACAACTTCAAGGTTCGTTACGCCATGAGTGTTCTCCATAAACGAGCATTCACTTGGTGGAATGAAGAAAAGCGTACTCGTGGGGCCGAGGTTGCTCTTGCTATGACATGGGACCAAGTCAAGGAGGTCATGAAGGAAGAGTTTTGTCCTTGCAATGAAGTTAAGAAACTTGAGGATGAGTTCCACACCTTAGCTCAAGATAGTGGGGAAAACCTTGCCTACAACACCCGCTTTCATGAGCTTAGCTTATTGTTGCCTCACAAAGTTACTCCTCTACCGGTAGCCATCGAGAAGTACATCGGTGGTCTACCCATGCAAATCCAGGACACCGTTTGGGGTAGAAATCCTGCAACTTTGGAAGAGGCCAAACGTCTAGCGGCCACTCTTACTGATAATCACGTGAAGAACGGTACTCTCTTCCGCAAGGGCACTAAGAAGACGGTTGCCAAAGACACTCCACAGCCTGCAATTGAAGTCAAGCCTGAGACCTCAAGCAACAAAAAGCGCAAGGCTAGAAACTATATGGTTGCTGCTACTCCACCTGCTGCCCAAAACCCAGCCAAGAAACCATACACCGGACCTCACCCTTTGTGCAACACTTGCAAGTACCATCATCCAGCACAGGTGCCATGTCGTTTTTGTACTAAGTGTCAAAGATATGGTCACCTGGTGAACGTCTGTCGAGCCCCTCCTACTACCCAAGACAATAAAAACCCAGCTCCCGACCAACAAAACAACAGGCCTGCTCGTGGTCAATGCTACGAGTGTGGCAACCCTAATCACTACATCAACAACTGCCTTAATCGTAACCGAAACCAAAACCAAAACCAAAACCAAAACCAAAACCAGAACCGCAACCAGAACCAAGGTGCTCGAGGCCGCGCCTACAATCTCAACGCTAACCAGGCTCGTGACAACAACGAAGTGGTGAATGGTACGTTTCTCATTAATAACCACTATGCATCCATATTATTTGATTCAGGAGCTGATAAGTCATTTGTGTCACTGAAGTTTGAACCTTTACTTAACTTACCCCACACAAATCTAGAAGAACCTTTCGTGGTAGAGGTAGCTAACGGGAAGTCTATTTCGATCGACTCTATTATTCGTAACTGCTTGTTGAACCTCGACGATCATACCTTCCCTATCGATCTCATCCCCATGCATCTTGGTAGTTTTGATGTTATTGTAGGCATGGACTGGTTGTCAACTCATCGTGCCGAAATTCTGTGCTTCGAGAAAGTCATACGCATTCCTCTCGAATCTGGTGAGATTTTGAAGATCTATGGTGAGAAACCCTGTGGTGAGCTTAAGCTTATGTCTTGTACTACTGCCCAAAAGTACTTACGAAAGGGGTATACAGCCTTCTTAGCTAACGTGATAGAGAAGAAGGACAAAGGCAAAAGTATCCAAGACATTCCTATTATTCGAGACTATCCTGAAGTCTTTCCAGAGGATTTACCTGGTTTGCCTCCTGCTCGACAAGTGGAATTTCGTATTGATCTTGTTCCTGGTGCTAATCCTGTCGCTAAAGCTCCTTATCGTCTTGCACCCTCTGAGATGCAAGAACTTGCCAGTCAATTACAGGAACTTTCTGATAAAGGGTTCATTCGCCCTAGTTCTTCTCCATGGGAGCCCCTGTCTTGTTCGTTAAAAAGAAGGATGGTTCTCTTAGAATGTGTATTGACTACCGTGAACTCAACAAACTCACCATCAAGAATCGTTATCCACTTCCTAGGATTGACGATCTCTTCGATCAACTTCAAGGAGCAACCCACTTCTCGAAGATTGATCTCCGTTCTGGTTACCATCAGCTTAGAGTCCACGATGAAGATATTCCCAAGACAGCTTTTCGCACACTCTATGGTCACTATGAATTCATGGTTATGCCTTTTGGGTTGACCAATGCTCCCGCAGTATTTATGGATTTGATGAATCGGGTTTGTAGACCCTATCTCGACAAATTCGTGATCGTTTTCATCGATGATATTTTGATTTACTCTAAATCAAAATCCGATCACGAGCAACATCTTCACTCTATCTTGAGTCTCCTAAAGAAAGAACAACTGTACGCCAAGTTCTCAAAATGTGAATTTTGGCTTAAGGAAGTTCAATTTTTGGGACATGTCATTGATATGAACGGAATTCATGTTGATCCCGCAAAGATCGAAGCTGTGAAGAATTGGAGTGTTCCTACCACTCCAACGGAAGTCCGTTCTTTTCTTGGTTTGGCTGGTTATTATCGTCGATTCATCGCCAATTTCTCCAAGATCGCAGTTCCTCTCACTACCTTAACTCACAAGGGTAAGCCCTATGAGTGGGGACCTAAGCAAGAGGAAGCATTCGAAACTCTTAAGCTGAAACTCTGTGAAGCTCCTATCTTGTCTCTACCTGATGGTAATGATGATTTCGTGGTCTACTGTGATGCATCAAACCAAGGTCTTGGTTGTGTTCTCATGCAACGAGGAAAGGTTATTGCTTATGCGTCTCGACAACTCAAGACTCACGAAAAGAATTATACCACCCATGATCTTGAATTAGGCGCTGTTGTCTTTGCACTCAAGATTTGGAGACATTATCTTTATGGGACCAAATGTGTGGTGTTCACGGACCACAAAAGTCTCCAACATGTCTTCGATCAAAAGAATCTTAACATGAGGCAACGACGTTGGGTTGAATTACTTAACGACTATGATTGCGAAATTCGCTACCATCCTGGCAAGGCGAATGTTGTGGCTGACGCACTTAGTCGTAAAGAGCGTGTCAAACTACAATGTGCGAGAGTTCGTACTGATCTTCAAGATCGCATTCTTCAGGCTCAACACACATCAGTCACCCAAGGTAACATGTACGATGAAATGTCTTGTGGTGTTGAGACTAAACTTGAAACCAAAACGGATGGTCTCCTTTATTTCCTTAATCGACTGTGGATTCCCGACCGTGATGATCTTCGTACTTTTCTCATGAAAGAGGCTCATAAGTCTCGTTATTCTATTCATCCTGGAGCTGACAAGATGTACCAAGATCTTCGTTATTCTTATTGGTGGCCTGGTATGAAGAAAGACATTGCTCTTTTCGTTGCAAAATGTCTCACTTGTTCCAAGGTCAAGGCTGAACATCAACGACCATCTGGTATGCTTGAACAACCAGAGATTCCTGTCTGGAAATGGGAGAGCATAGCTATGGATTTCATCACCAAACTCCCTCGTACACCCAAAGGTTTTGACAGTATTTGGGTAATCGTCGATCGTTTGACCAAATCCGCTCACTTCCTACCTATTCGTGAGAAGTATTCTGTGGAAAGGTTAGCAAGGATGTACGTAAGTGAAATCGTATGTCGTCACGGTATACCTTTGGACATTATTTCTGATCGCGATGGTCGTTTCACCTCTCACTTTTAGGAATCTCTACAAGATGCTTTGGGTACCAAGTTGAACCTGAGCACTGCTTATCACCCTCAAACTGATGGTCAGACTGAACGAACCATCCAGACACTTGAGGATATGCTCAGGGCATGTGTCATTGATTTTGGTGGCGCATGGGATTCTCATCTTCCTTTGGTTGAGTTTTGTAACACCCCAACCGATGGCGGAAACATCGGGGTGCCACGTATTGATGATTGTTCAGTAGCTCATGGTGAATGTTGAATTCCATTAAATAATTTAAATGAATTACATACAATTGTTCTAGAATTTGTACATCAAATTGAATAAAACTATACACATATCTTCAAGCATCAATTCAAATCTTCAAGCAAATAGAACCTGAAACATGCTAAGTTGAAAATGTTTTGGGTCAACAAAAGTTGGTGAGAATTACATAGGTTTTTGATAATTGAATAAAAATGTTGAGCAATTCATGTGTCATGTCAATCTAGTCCATATGTGAGAACATACTAGAAATAAATCGAGTGCATAATCAACCCTGATGACTGTTATAATATGATACATACCATACGCTCATGGTCCAATTGAATATGTTATGCGATAACAAACACCCACGCAACCTTTGTAGGAGGCACGTATCCGGGTGGGATTGTCAGTCCAATAGATCTATCAATGTATACCGTCGGCTTGTACGGAGTTAATGATTATGCTAGAATGGTGCTTACTCTAATCATGCTCAAGACATAATGCAACATAGAAAACACATAGACACATTGATGATTGAATTGCAATGATAATGTTATAACATGTTTCACCCCAAAAATGGTGATAAATAAAAGGGGCTATGTAAAACTCACCTTGGTAAAATGTTATATCTGTTGAGAAATTTGGATAATTGTGTTGACCAAATGTATCAAGTATCACCCTATAATAAAGTAATGAATATGTCTAAGTCTATCAATCCTAAAAATGTATAAGTTTCTAGGGCTTCGAATTGGGGATAAATGCTTGTTTGATTATTGTGAAAATTGTTAAATAAATGAGAGAATATTAGTAAATAAATAACCAAAAATCTTTTTATGAAATTTAAATTTAGGATGACCACAATAATGTGTTTAAAGTATAAAAATAATTTTTGCAAAATTATTTCCTTTAAAATATATTTTTAAATCTATTTATTACAAATTGCCAAAACTTAACTTTAATATTCAAAAATACTAAAATTAAAGAATTATTATTTTAAAAATCATATTTCTGTTCTAAATATATAAAAATAAATTGTATAAAATTTTGGTGCAAAAATAATAAAAATTGAATTTATTATGATTTAATTATGATTAAATCTAACAAAAATTGATTAAAAATACTAAATAAATGATTTTTCAGAAATAAAAATCATTTCTGAAAAGTTTAATGTTATAAAAACTTAGGATAATTTTTGTGGAAATTTAAAAGATCGTTTTGATATTTTAATGGATTTTTATAAATAAAATGGAATAAACTTGATTTATTTATTACATATATTAAATGAATAAATTTCTGAAATCTAAAAATTATAGGTGAAACTTTTTCATCATATTTACCTGAAATAATTTTTGTAGAATAAATAAAAGAGTTTTGATAATTTAAAATGAATTTATAAAATTATATGTATAATATATACTTATTTGTAAAAAAAAGAAAAGGAACAAACAAACAAAAAAAGAATCCAACGCTGGGACTCGAACCCGCGTGGATTGAGGAGGGGACACCAGACACAACCATCTGATCTGTATGATCAGTTGTGTTTGTTTCTTGTTTTTGAAATATAAATAACATAAACCAACTAGTGTTCTTCCCCAATTTAACATCAATCGAGCCCTAGGTTTTTAATCAATCAAATCTCACATCGTTAACCCAATTAATCATGAGGTTAACGTTGTGAATATGCCGATTTACTAATCCCACACAAGAAATTAAACTTACAGACTCGTTTGGTGTAGGATTGATTCGGTCAAACGCGTAGTCAAAACTCGAGTATAAATCAAGATCAGAGGATAATTGGGATGAATTGGAGGTTTAGAAAGATGAAATGGCGAGTTGTGACTGCTCTGAAATGATCAATTTATAATAAAATGGTTTGGTTGTTCGAAATGGAAATCGTTGACCTTGCTTAAATGTTGACGCGTTTATAACAAAAATAAAAAAGTAAGAATTGATGGTTAATTGAGGCGTAATCAAATCGTTCTAGGCCGGACATCACGAGTCCAAGTCAACCATGGTTAAATTACATGCTAATATTGTCAATTGAATGGTCAAAAGAAAAGAAAAAAAAATAAAAAAAATATGCCTGCTGCTGCTGATTCACGAAGGAGGAAAAGGGAAGGGAAAAAGGAAAGGCTATGTGTGTATTTATATAACTAGAATCAGATTTAAAACAAAGATTGAGCATGGCTCAGATGGTTTGGTGTGGATGTGGTTGTGTTTGAGCCGGCTTCTGCTTGGGTTCGAATCCCGGCAGGAGCAGGTTTTTTTTTTTTTTTTTTTTTTTTTGTTAAGCTGGTAGGAGGGGGTGTTGGGCTGGACAAGTGGGCCGGGATCTGGTGGGCTACCTTTGCTGGGCTCGAATTTGTTCAGAATGTTAAGTTGGGTTTGGACTTTAATTGAGTCAAGATGGTTGCAAGGTTTGTTAAATAAACTCCATTTTTTTTTTTACAAATTCTGATTTTTAATTGTTATTATTATTATTATTATTACACTTATATATATACATATATATATATATATAAGTTGTGTGGTTGGAAAAATAAGGCTTAGGCACTTTATATACGTATTAAAATTTGCAAATTTTTGCGATGTTACAAGTTTTCATACAACAACAGTTATCACGCTAGCATTAACATGGCTCCTTTTGAGGCACTCTATGGTCGGAAATGTCGTTCACCTGTCTGTTGGACTGAGGTTGGTGAAGCTCGTATTACTGGACCCGAACTAATCCAGGAAACCACAGACAAAATTCAACTCATTCAGGATAATCTTCTCAAGGCTAGAAGTCGCCAGAAGAGTTATGCTGATAAACGTCGTAAACCCTTGGAATTTCAAGTTGGGGACCTTGTACTACTTAAGGTATCCCCTTGGAAAGGAGTAATTCGTTTTGGTAGAAAGGGAAAGCTAGCTCCTCGATACGTAGGCCCCTTCAAAATTCTTGACAGAGTTGGAAAAGTGGCTTACAAACTTGAACTTCCACCTGAGCTAAGCAATGTTCATCCGACCTTCCATGTTTCGAATCTCAAGAAATGCTTAGCGGATGAGAACCTTCATGTTCCTCTTGAGGATGTGCAAATTGATGAAAGCATGCACATTATCGAGAAACCCGTTGAGATTGTTGATACTGGAGTCAAGAAACTCAAGCGCAGTCGTATTCCAATCGTTAAGGTTCGTTGGGAATCTAAACGAGGCCCAGAGTTCACTTGGGAACGTAAAGACCAGATGAAATCGAAGTATCCACATCTTTTTCCACCAGACTCTCCAACTCCAACTTCGGGACGAAGTTCCTAAAAGTAGGGGAGACTGTAGCATTACGCTTTTAAACTTGTACGTTACACGATCGATATTAATAAAAACGTCAAATTTTATCTTATACGTTAGCATTTATTATTTTTGTCGCGTTTGTGGAACCCTAATACCATATATATTATAATTATTATATGGAATAACCTTGAAATATATCAAAAAAAAAATAATATGCCTTGGCCGGGATTCGAACCCGCGCCAAGACCGGGTCAACCACACAACACACTTAACCAACTGGGCTGGCCATCTACTTGGAATAAACCCAGACGCGTTTTAACTTTATACCTTCTTTCAATTCATCACAGTTGACTTGGTAAGTCAACTGTGATCACGCGTATGTATAATCAAACCTTATTAACTCGTGATTGATCCTAATTTGGCAAACTTAGTTGATTATCGGCCTCATCTGACTCGGATACACATCAATTAACCATAAATCATTGACCAATTTGATTGATTACGCGTTTAGACTTTAATAGGTAGTCAAACTTTCCAATTAACCCATACATCGATCCCCAGTATAAATTGGACATCTACGAATCACTGAAACTCGCTCATACTCTCTTCTCGAACCTCAATCTTCTTCCAATCACACTGTAATTATCTTTCTGTTCGTTGTTTGACTTTTGGCTTTGACCGGACAATCGAACACAATTCTCCACTGTGAGTTTAAATTTTTGTATGGGTTATGTTCATCGGCTATCACACATCAATAGCCCTATGGTTAATTAGGCTATTGATGTGTGAATTGATCAATTGCTAAAGCTAGGGTTCGTGCTTATGATTTGGGGATAAACTCAGATTAACATAACGTATTTATTTAATTTTAACCAGGGATCATCACAACCACAGGCCTAGGCCAAGTGGTTGTGACCATGGTTTATAACCCAAGGCTCCCCGATTCGAGTCCCGGCTACGGCCACTTTTTTTGGTTTCTTTTCTTTTTCATTTTTAAAACAACAAAGCTTTATAATATATATATTATACATTTAAAACTTATAAATTCATTTTTAAATATTAAAACTATTTTATAAATTCTAAAAAAATTATATTTATTAAATCTGAGTCAAAAGTTTTATTCACAATTTTTATTTTTCTAAAATTCATTTATTTAATATTTATAATAATTAAATCAATTTTATACTATTATATTTATAAAAATCTATTAAAATGTCAAAACAATTTTATTAAATTCTCCAAAAATTATCCTGACTTTGTATAAAGTTAAACTTTACTGAAATAATTTTTAATTCAGAAAAATCATTTATTTTATATTTTTAATCAATTTTTGTTAGATTTAATCATAATTAAATCATAATAAATTCAATTTTCATTATTTTTGCACCAAAATTTTATACAATTTATTTTTAAATATTTAGAACAGAAATATGATTTTTAAAATAGAAATTCTTTAATTTTAGTATTTTTGAATATTAAAGTTAAATATTGGCAAATTGTAATAAATAGATTTAAAAATCTATTTTCAATGAAATAATTTTATAAAAATTATTTTTATACTTCAAACACTTTATTGTGTACATTCTAAATTCAAATTTTATAAAAAGACTTTCTTTTATTTAATTATCAAATTTCCCTTTATTTAATTAACATTTTATCTTAAATTCAACAATTGGATATCCCCAAATCGAAACCCTAGGATACACTTACAAACTAATTAGACTTAGACTTATTAGTTATTACCTTATTATAGAGTGATATTTGGCATTATTTTGGGCAACACTATTATTTCATCTTTTCAAGAAGTTTAACATTTGCTAAGGTGAGTTTTACATAGCCCCTTTTATTTATCACCATTTTTGGGGTGAAACATGTTATAACATCATTATTGCAATTCAATCATCAATGTGTCTATGTGTTTTCTATGTTGCATTATGTCTTGAGCATGATTAGAGTAAGCACCATTCTAGCATAATCATTAACTCCGTACAAGCCGACGGTATACATTGATAGATCTATTGGACTGACAATCCCACCCGGATACGTACCTCCTACAAAGGTTGCGTGGGTGTTTGTTATCGCATAACATATTCAAGTGGACCATGAGCGTATGGTATGTATCATATTATAACAGTCATTAGGGTTGATTATGCACTCGATTTATTTCTAGTATGTTCTCACATATGGACTAGATTGACATGACACATGAATTGTACAACATTTTCATTCATTTATCAAAAACCTATGTAATTCTCACCAACTTTTGTTGACCAAAATACTTTCAAAATTAACATGTTTCAGGTAACAATGAAGCTGAGGCTTGAGTTAGCATGAGGATTTTACATGAAGTTTTATTTGAAGTTATTGAAGTTTGTTATTTGATATCATGTATTGAATTCCTAGACATCATTTTATATTTGGATATTATGTTTGAATAAATTATTTAAAATTTATATTATACCATGTGCTACTGAAACAATCATCAATACGTGGCACCCCGATGTTTCCGCCATCGGTTGGGGTGTTACAGATTGGTATCAGAGCCTTGGTTATAGGGAATTAGGTTATTAGAAATAATCTAGACTATAACCTTAGGGACTTAAACAGTACTTGCTTCTCTTACTTGTAACCCTAATTGCTTCCCTAATCCTATCCTTATCCTATGCCTTATATAACCCTAAACCTACATGTGACTACTCTTATTCGTCTGCTGCAATCCTGATCCACCATTAGATTAATAGGACAAAATCCTCAGGTTTAACCTGAACCCCTTGAAATCTCGTCGAAGTTACAGGGTGGTGTTGGTGACGTGGATGGGGCTTCACATTCCCCTTCCACGCCCCATGCACCGTGTAGTCTTAACTTTACTCGTTTACCTAATCACATAAAGGCACACCATTTACACCTCAATCATATAAAGACACCATTTGAACCCAAAACATTCTCCACCTAACCTCATTGTTAGAGGAGCAATTCTCAAGTACGCTCATCCATTATTTATTTACTCTAAAAGATAAACTAAATAATTCAAATCCCAAGATCTACATAAGCACCCCTTACCTAGACCATTTGTGACACATGATCGCTTTCAGATTGAATCAATTCGACGGTTCTATCGAATATTCAATCGGATACAATCAGAGATTGAGAATTTTCTAGGGCTGCCGCCCCTTGGACCCTGCTCCCAGGGGCGCTGCCCCCGGACCCCTGTTCCTTAGGGCTTCGCCCCTAAGTTCACAATAAATTCAAATAGGCGTGCACTCCGCACCACCATACCTATATGATGTATTATTATGAACATATTGATCAAAATAGTCAATCCAATTACACTAAAATATCCAACACTTACCCTCCTCATACCCTACCTTAGCTTTGCTATAGGTGGGATTAACTGAGTATGATGATGATGATGATGATATGTCATTAAGTTCAAGATTTCCTCTCAGTCCCCATTCTCTTATTTTAGCTATTTGTATTTTATTTCTTAATTTAAAAAATCAATAATATTTTATTTAAAAATATTGTACTATAACTTCTCAATCTTTATCAAGAAGTATTTAGGGCATGTTTGGATAAGTTCATTTAAGTCCAAAGGGACTTCTTGTTAAAAAGGAATTAGAGAGAATTTCACAGATTGTCCTTTAATTCTTATAAAAATTGCACCTTATGTCCTTTACATTAATTTTTCACTCCTTTTGTCCTTTATTTTTTAAATTTGCTACACCCTTATTTTAACAAAGTTTTTAACGGAGTTAGGCTAAAAAACAGAGAGTGTAGTAAATTTAGAAAATAAAGGATGGAAGGTGGAAAATTAACGTAAAGGACATTAGGTGCAATTTTTCGAATAAGTAAAGGACAATCTATGTAATTCTCTCAAGGAGTTATTAACTTATGACTTTTTAAAAATGAGTTTTTTGAAAAATGTTTGGATTGATTTATGTGGTCGGAAAAACCAATAAGTCAATAAGTTTTTTTGTAAAAAGCAATGTTTTCAGAACCGGACCGGACATCGAACCGGTCGACCTACTGGTTCACTGGTCGGACCGGTCCAACCGGTTCGACCGGATTTAAGAACCGGAAGGCCGTAATATATATTTTACGTTTATTGGATTCCTCATATTCATCATTACCAACTATTTCATCATCTTATAATTTAAATTCTTATTAGTTTTATTAATAACCTATTCTAAAAGTTATGTTATTAAAGATGTATAAAAAGAATTTGTATATAAAATTGAAAAAAAAAATGAAATTTACAAATATAAAGAATAATATGGTTTTGCTATTCTACATCAACATCAACATCAACGTAAAATGTAAAAATTATAAAAAAAGGTTACCTGGCCTGGTTAATACTTGATAGACTTTTGCAGCTAGAACTCTACCTCACCTTTCTAGTCTTAGTCAACACAATGTTTCTAGCCATTGGATCATAATAATATTTCTAATAATGTTTCTAGCCATTGGATTACTACTTTACCTCACCTAACTTTAAAACCCTTGTATAACCTACCGTCTCTCAACCAATATCTTCCTCGCCACCCACCACAACCATTTCTCCAATTAAAGACTGAAGGTTGTCACGTCTGCAAATTGAAGGTTGTTTCTCATCTTTGGTTGATTTTCATCTTCATCAACCATTATCGTTCGTTTTCATCTTCATCATTCATTCAATCGTATAATGTTGCAGCAGTAAAAGACGGGCTGGTTTCGGATGTTCGGGTGGAGACTAATGCCGAGGTTGTGTGGAATTTGGACTGGCAGACTGGCGGACTGAACCTGCTTTCGCAGAATCAGCTTGACGAACTGCTGTTGCTGCTGAATGGTTCGAACAGAAGACAGGGGCTGATTGTTGGGGCTGGGCGTCTGATTCTGATGGGGCGTTTTCGGTTAGACAGCTTCGGCTTGAATGGCATAATAAGATGACTGACGAGCAAGCTCCCTTCGTCTTTAACTGGAATTCTTGGGCCCCTCCGAAAAGTAACTATCTTCTTTGGAGAACGCTGCTGGATAGAGTCGCTAATAAAACAAACCTCGTCCGTCGTGGGGTTAACCTTCAGTCCGTTGCCTGTGATCGCTGTAATTGTGGTGACGAAGACGTCAATCATCTTTTCTTTAACTGTATCTGGGCGAGAAGCATTTGGTGGCAAATCTTGGTTTGGGTTCGTATTCCTTTCCCGCTGAATTGTTCTTCTATTACGGGGCTGCTGAACACGACACAAAGCAGCCCGGGATCGAAGATCTGGAAGAAAACGGTGTATGTTATTGTCCTGGCGACTATATGGAGGTTATGGCTGGCTCGTAACTCTAAAGTGTTCGACAACATTTTCATCCCCGCTGCGAAGACGGTCGACTTAATCAAGGAAGACGCCTTTTGTTGGATTGCTAATCGGTCGAAGCGTAAGATGCCGGCTTGGGAGAAATGGCTTGATTTCGATATTCTAGAGATGTTGTAACTTGTTTTTGTCGCTTTCTTTGCTGTTTGCTGTTTTCCCGACACCGTCTTGGTGGGCCTTTATATATATATATATATATATATATATATATATATAAAGTCGTTTATCGTTCAAAAAAAAAAATCATTCATTCAATCGACAATCATCACCGTTACATCGTCATTAATCTCCATTGCAGGTTTATTGTGATCTTCTCAAAATCATCATCATCATCATCGATTGTATATTAAAAAAAAAAGGTCCGGTCCAAAGCTTAGCGGTTCCCGGTCCGACCCTCGGTCCCCGGTCCAACCAGGCGGGTCAGTGCAGAGGCGGTCCTATAGGGCGACCCGGCCCGGCGTGGCCGTCGGAGCCCGGTCTGACCGGTCAAACCGGCCGGTCCGGTCCGGGTTTAAAAACCTTGGTAAAAAGTGTTTGACTTAGCTTATTCATGTAAAACATAAAATTACAAAAATCAACCTTTATGTTTTATCAAAATTGCAGGTTTCAACCTTTATGTTTAATTTGCACGAAGATAAACCTTTTACTATAGTTTTTTCATACATGTTCAACCTTTAGCACAAATCATGTGAGGGTAGTTTGGTCTTTTCACATACCCTACTTATGTTAATGATAATATAATCAATCTGAATCAATTTCTTCAAATTGTGTCTTTAGAATGAGAATGAGAGTTACATAAATATACAAAAAAGAGAGAAATATGTGGAGAGAAATCTGCCACATTTACAACAATAATAAATACATTTGAATGAGTAATATTGATTATATTTTTTAACGGCAAAAAACTTTTATTAAAACCACAAGTCCACTAACAAAAAACTAGCGACACCATACACCCCATCGCCCAAACGCGAAAACACACAAACCTAAAAAAATACAACCGTCCACCTTACACCACAAAAAACAAGACCTAAAATTTTTGACAGCTAACTTATTTTACAAACATCACCATTAAATGAGTAATATTGAATAGAGGGATTGTAGGTTGAGAATTTATGATTGATTGATACCCTCCGTCAATGCAAGGATGGAGGTGGTATGAGACGAAACGTTGAACGAAACTTGTCATACAAAGGTTGTGGAAGACTTTTTGTGAAAATATCCACAACTTGGTAGTTTATTGTATTTTTTGTATCATTCTCACGCTTCTCATTTTTATTACTATTACCCTTAAACAATAACCGTGTTTAAAATATGGGGTTTTCTATTACCAGGGACCAAACGTGAGAACGCACCATATAGTGCAAGGAATCACAACTAGGGTACCACTCAGCTGTTAACACTACAGTTGCTGCTGTAATGGCGGAAGAAGACGAGCAGCGCCAACTATGCGAGGCAGCAGCCAAAGGAGACGCCGAGAAACTACAAACCCTAATTGAATCAGGAGCCGACGTTACCTACTTCAACGAAGATGGTCTGACACCTCTAATGCTCGCCGCCAAGCACGGCCACGCCACTATCGTCAAAACCCTACTCGACGCCGGTGCCCCATGGAACGCCCTCTCCCTTCCAATCTCTCTGCCGGCGACTTCGCCATGGATGCCGCTCATCAAGATGCCTTTGACATTCTGCTTAATTCAGGTCATTATTATTATTATTATTATTATTATTATTATTATTATTATGTTTATCTTTATTATGTTTTGATTTTTAATTGTTATACATATATTACATAGTTTATATATTTGCGTGGTTATTATTTTGGGTTATAGTTTAGGCTTTGGTTTAAACAAGCCGACTAAACGAGCTAGCCGAGTCTACCTTTGTTTCAACTTTCAAGTTATGAATTTAGGACGGTAAAGAGTCGAGTAGAGTCGACATACTCGGCTCATTTGTAAACCGAGCTTAACCGATTTGGTACAGACTGAGTTGAGCCGGATTGACTCGTTTATTTTAACGAGCTGAAGGGTATGTTTGGCAAGGAGGTTTTAAGAGCTTTTTGGAGCTTCAAGCTTTAAGCTTTTAAGAAAAAAACTCCTGCTTAATAAAAAGCCTTGTTTGGTTGAAGGGGCTGGAAGCTTTTAGGCCAGAGAAAAAGCTCTATAGTGAAAAGCTACTAGTAGTAGCTTTTAAGAAAAAGCTCTACTAGCTACAAGCTTTTAATTAGTAAATGACACAAATACCCATTCTATTTTTAAAATAAAATAAAAACCTTCTTTACAAGCTTTTAATTATGCCCATTTTTGTCATTTTATACATTTTATTAAAAGCTCCGGTTATTCTGCCAAACACTAAAATATATTTAAAAAGCTTCCAGCTACCAGCTTGCACCTACGAGCTTCCAGCTACCAGCCTCCAGTTAGTTTTGCCAAACATACCCGAAGTGTTGAGTTTGAGCTTCACTTGTAAAAGCTCGATCCAACTCATTTATTATAAAAAAAAATATTAAGTTATCTTGTATTGTTACACATGTTAAATGTATAAAAAATTAAAATTAGTATTTTTAACATAATGCAAAAATTATATATAAAAAAGACGGTTATAATTTATGTATATGAAAATTTGTGTTATACTTTTGGGTTATCATCTATATATATATATTAAAATTTGGGCTATAATTTAAGCGAGCGAACCAACAAACTGAGCTTACTTTGGCTCAGGCTCGGCTCGTTTGCGAATGAGCCAATTTCGAGTGAGCCGCAAACCGCGAGTTTTTTGAGTAGCCCTAGTTATGATTGTCATTTTTAAAGTGCTTTCTAAGATCTGTGCATGGTAAATGATGGGTTGAATGTATAGGGATACAGGCAGAATTGATACTTGGTACAATTGCAAGAAAAGAAAATAAAGTTGGTGATTTGGATGGGGACTACTTAGAAGATAGAGTTAGTTTTAGTGAGGATAAGCTCATGGACGCTGATAGCAAGGCTGTCATGATGGCTTGGGAGAAGCCACTAATGGAGGCTCATGCAAAGGCCGTCTGCTCAAGAGGTGGTCACATTCTCAACATTGGATTTGGAATGGGCCTTGTGGATACTGCCATACAGCAGTATGGGCCTGTTACGCATACCATTGTCGAGGCCCATCCTGAGGTCTATGAGCGGATGCGTGCTTCGGGTTGGACTCACAAGGAAAATGTGAAGGTTGTATTTGGTCGGTGGCAGGATGTTCTTCCTCAACTTGGATCTTATGACGGTATTTGTTCTTTTGTTTTGTTTCTCTAGTTAAATATACAAGCCTTACTATATTTATCAACTTAGAGTGCGTTTATCAAATTGGTAAATTGGTTTAGTTTACCGTACTTGATAAAACAGATAGTTGTTGAGGCCGGTCTGAGTTCTTAAAGGTTTGAGATTGTTGCCTTGAGGCTTTGACTTTGTAACGTGTATGGATTGTTGCCTTGAGGCTTGAACCAAGATTTCTTAAAGGTTTGAGATTTTTTATCAGAATTTTTTAGAACTGTACTCGTTTTAGTAACTCAAAATAAACATGATTACCCAAACAGAAATCAAACCAAACTATGTTACTTTTCATGCAATACCCAGCTTGGTTTATAAAGGCGCACCTTGAGTTCTACTCCCGAGGCGCAGAGGTTGATTTGGAAATTTCCTTTGGGTCTTGAGGCGGCCCCTCACGTACATTTGGGTTTAATTGATTAGAATTTGGGTCTTTAGATGGTTGATATGTAAAAACAACCTACTGGATGAAGAAATTATGAAAATTTACTTAATAAAAAGGCTAATATATACAAGAGATGCGGTTTCTGATTGTACAGAGAGCACTCCTGTCATATCTGAAGTTGTTGCCCAGGCTTTCGGGACCCAAATCCCAAAGGCCTCGTGCTATTTAAAGCCAAGATATCCAGAGTACAATTTATGGATTTTAAATTAAATACTTTGATTTTATGGATTTCATTGCACAGGTATCTTCTTTGATACATATGGGGAATACTATGACGATCTAAGAGAATTCCAACAGCATCTTCCCACTCTACTGAAACCTGGAGGGATTTACTCGTTCTTTAACGGGCTTTGTGGAGGTAACGCCTTCTTTCATGTCGTTTACTGTCAGTTGGTATCCCTAGAACTTGAGAGTTTGGGCTATTCAACACAACTTATACCGTTGCCCGTTAAGGATTGTTTGGGAGAACAAGTCTGGGAGGGCGTAAAACATAAATATTGGCAGTTAGATACATATTATCTTCCTGTTTGCGAGTCTCTTGAAGACACTGAATGATACCTACTTGTTTTTGCTGAGTTAGTAGCATTTAACTTATTGTACTTTTCATGTTTTTGGTATGCTACATTTCTTTGACCAAAGATATATGTAGTTCCTTCATTTTCAGTATTATGCTCTCTCTTGTGTCTAAACAGGCTGTAGTTTATATCTGTTTATGTGCTTGGATTTTGAACTTAATTTAATTTTAATTATTAATAATAGAGTTGGTCACATGATTGTTTCAAATGGTATGTCCATATTGCATGTTTAGTCATTTTTTTTTTCAAAAATTACATACATGATTCCTACTGTTACTAAAATGTAACATTTTTTTTTGTACTTTTCACTAATAACGTTAAAAATTTTGAAACATTATCTCCCTATGGTTTCATATCTCGGTGACACCTAGGTCAATCGGTAAGGCAAAACATTAATCTGAAGTTTGTCTTGAAATTAAAATAATCCATGGCTGATTTCTAGGCAAGTCTACAAGTTTTGTTCTCTTTCCTATGCATGAGTTTATCGAAGCACATTAAGGGCGTAATTTTTAAATTGAGATGATCAAATTTGCAAGCGTAACACATGGACCTTTCCTATGGGAGGCTTGGGTTCAATTCCCACTAGCTATATTTGGAGACATTAAGAGAAATAAGGGATGACTCCTACCTATGGTCAGAAGTTCGAGTCCTGATCTCGCCCTGGTTTTACCGGTTCTCCACAACGGGTCTTCGGACGGGTGGGGGATCGGGTTTTCCTCAGTTCGGAAACCTCGTGGGCAAGCCTGGCTACCCTGGCCAGCCCCTTGCATAGTCCTGGGGGGTTCTTGGGTTCGCCAGTTTAAGGGTCCCATGGGTAGTTGGGCAGAAACGTTTCGTTGGCCGTTCAAAAAAAAACACATGGACCTTTCGTGTAATTAACACTTGATACATATTTTATAATTACGGTGCTTCAAAACCCTTATTGATTATCCATATTATTTTAATTTAGTACACAACTAAACGATCGTGTTTAATACTATACTAGTTTTTTTTTTCTGCGCTTTGAGGCGGAAGTCTAGTCGTTTTTTACCCACACAAGTACGCAACGCGGTAAGAGTTTGGTTATTGCTGTTTTGTCAAATAACATAAAAGTGAACATTGTTACCGTTATCAATAATGGCAAAATATTGACGACAATATTGTTCGCTTATATGCGTTGTCACGGA
This sequence comes from Ambrosia x helenae, assembly GCA_030844895.1. NCBI lineage: Eukaryota > Viridiplantae > Streptophyta > Magnoliopsida > Asterales > Asteraceae > Ambrosia > Ambrosia x helenae. The sequence continues at coordinate 67,689,261 of CM061227.1, read as the reverse complement.
ATCTTAACGGTAACATCACTTGCTATAGCCTGTGATGCCAAAATGTTGCTTTTTAAAAACAACTGTCTACAAAAAATATATACACCAGAATGTTCAAAAAAAATTAAAAAAAATAAATAAAAACTAAAATCAATCAGGTATTATGTTTTTTTGTTTTTATACACCGGACCTTCTTCAAGTGCCAGAGTCTCATTTTTTGTCTAAATATAGGAAGTACATCTTAAGAGGTATTGTCTATACTACCATTGGGATGATGTTCTTTCGTTTGTTTTCTCGTAGGTCCTTGCTTTGAGGACCTTGCGAGTTGTGTTAATGATTTTCCTTTCAAAAAAAAAAAAAAAAGCAAAGAGATTAAATTCTAGATAGAAGGTTAATGTCGTCAGTTACTATTATTTTTACTAATTAATTCTTTTACGCTATGTTACCGAGTTCATTAAATGATGAAAAAAAAAGGAGAGGTTTTCTCCCCTTTCTCTTCCTTTCTTCTCTTATTTTCTCTCTTACTTTTGCTTTCATTTTCTCCCAATTTAGGAGGATGATATTTGGTCTCTTTTTTCTTTTATTTTCCTTCATTTCCTTCTGAAAAACAACTCTGAAACACAGCTTTCACACTTTCCCTCCATTTCCACTCTTAAGTTAACTTGGGAACACAACGTTAGTCTCATCTTGAGGGAAATAATATTGACGAGCGATTTTTATGGCCTAGGGATACGATTGTGCAAAAAAATCGCACTTTGATTTCCGTCAACTCGTGTCCATTTTCACCACTTTCTATATCTAAGTGAAAACAAGCGATTGTTAGCATTAAATCGATCCACGCGTCAATTTGGTGTGTAATTTCACTATTTTGCACCTTCCAGCCTCATTGCCTAGGGATACAATTGTGCAAAAAAAACCGCACTTCGTTTTCCATCAATTCATGCCTATTTTCACCACTTTCCATATTTAGGCCAAAACGAGCTTTTTTAGCATTAAATCGATCCACGCATCAATTTGGTGCATAATTTCACTATTGCGTAACTTTTAGACTCATTTTTTATGATCTAGGGATACTATTGTGCAAAAACAATCGCATTTCGGTTTCCGACAATTCACACCTATTTTCACCACTTTCCATATTTAGGAGAAAACAACCGATTTTTTTGCGTTATATCGATCCATGCATCAACTTGGCGCGTAATTTCACCATTTTGCAGCTTGCAGACTCTTTTGTTAAGGTATAGGAATACGATTGTGCAAAAAAAATCGCACTTCGGTTTTCGTCAATTCAGGCCCCTTTTCACCAATTTTCATATTTAGCCGAAAACTAGCGATTTTTTTTGCATTAAATTGATCTACACATCAATTTGGTGCGTAATTTCACTATTGCACAACTTCCGGACTTATTTTTATAGTCTAGGGTTACGATTGTGCAAAAACAAATCGCACTTCGGTTTCTGTCAATTAAGGCCCATTTTCAGCACTTTTCATATTTAGGCGAAAATGAGTGATTTTTAACATTAATCCGATCAATGCGTCAATTTGGTGCGTAATTTCATTATTACTCAACTTCCATATTCATATTTTATGGTCTAGGGATACGATTGTGCAAAAAATCACACTTCGGTTTCCATCAATTTAGGCCTATTTTTTTTAGCATTTTCCATATTTAGGCGAAAACGCATGATTTTTTGCATTAAATCTATCCACGCATCAATTTGATGCGTAATTTCACTATTGTCCAACGTCCAAACTCATTTTCTATGGTGTAGAGATACGATTTCGCAAAAAAAATGCACTTCGGTTTCCGTCAATTCGAGCCCATTTTCACTACTTTTCATATTTAGGCGAAAACTAGCTAGTTTTAGCAATATATCAATCCACGCGTCAATTTTGTGCCTAATTTCACTATTTTGCATCTTCCAGACTCCTTTTTTATTGTCTAGGGATACGATTGTACAACAAACTCGCACTTCGATTTTCGTCAATTCCCCCCGCTATCTCTAACAAGTTTCATCGCTGCCACCCGGCCAAGAATTTGGGACGCCTCCCGGCATGCAGACCACATTAGAATGCAGAAAGACTATTTTCACAACTTTCCATATTTCGGCTGAAGTGGTAGGGTCACAATTCCTAACGCATAGGCGGACCCTACCCCACAACATCATCATCATACGACCTCCGCAGAGAAGTAACCATTCAAAATGGTTAAGTACAAGAAGTTAGCACATATTCGCGGAGCTCCCTCCTGTGTATGTAATACGTTTAACCTAAGTCATCAATTAGCCCATTACCAAGCACAAGCCTAACTAAAGTCCATAACTTAAGTCTTAACCTTAAACGAATTTATTCGAATTCGCTAAAAATGCGAGTTTCTAATACGAATTCGAATTGATTTTTTATTCGAATACGAATCGAATTGGTTAGCTTTTAATCGAATACGAATTTAGTAAAAAAATAAATTATTCGAAAAATTCGATTCGAATAATTCAAAAACTCGTTATTCGATTTGATGAACACCCCTAGTGTGAATATGTCATTCGATTACACGTGTCATTTTTCACTTTATACATGTTTTATGTTTTTTTTGTTCGTTATGAATCGGCGTATAAACGTGTTATGATTGCATAGTAAAAAATTCGATTACTTTATATTTGTATTCAACTGCAATGTTATTGAGTTAAATCGGATATGTTAAAACATGCGTTTTCATATGACTAACGCATCATATAACGCTCAGACTAATCCATTCCTTGTTTATTATATACCAGCGCTACTACTCGTGTAAGGCTATGGGGTGTGGAGACACCAAAAAGGTGATGTCTCCATGTCATGTAGGATGTCACCTCAACATATTGGTGTCTCAAGCATCTTGAGACATGAGTGGGGTGTGGAGACACCAACACTTCATGTCTCAAGCATTTATTATTATTTTTTTTTCTAATATTAAAAGAAGAAGAAAAGTAGCCATTGATCCATTGGTTAATGTTCACAAACAAAAAAAACAAAAACAAAAAAAAAACCTAATTGGAGTGTCTTAATGTTACGAGAGAGACGGGAGGGACGGGAGGACATGGGATGGGGGGAGGGGGATGGTGTTGGTGTCTAAGACATTGCAAAAAATGGAGGACGAGGGGAGGTGGGCGTCTCCACACCGGTTAGTCTTAGTAGTTTCTCTTTAAATACAAAAGTTAGGGCTGTAAACAAACCAAACGTTCGATGAACAGTTCGTAAACCGTTCGGCGGGAAGTTCGTTTGTGTCCGTTTGTTTAATAAATGAACGAATACGAACAAAAAATTTCGTTTGTGTAACTAAACAAACAAACACGAACAAATGTCTCGTTCATTCGATTGCGTTCACGACCGTTCGGCAATGTGTTTGTTTACGTTCGTTTATTTATATCCGTTCGCGTATGTTTGTTTATGTTTGATCACTAGTTAAAACTTAGGATAATTATGAACTTTTGAATTAGGAATATCATGTATTCATGCCTATGCCTAAGTAATTTTAGATAATTATGTCTAAGTTAGTACAATTTGACTTATCGACATCGTTTAGTAGATGTACTTTGTCTAACAGTTAATATTAACAATGTTTTTTTAGTTAGTTGCATATTAAATGTTTGTTTGTGTTCAAGATCTGTGTTCACGAACAGTTCGCAAACAATTGAATTTCTTAACAAACAAACACAAACATAGAATTATGTTCGTTAGCAGTGGCGGAGCCACCCACACTTCATGGTGGGCCGGTGCCCACCGTAGGATCGATTGCGCCATCGTATTTTCTATATGAAAAGTCCAGTGCCACCCTAACGAAAAGCCCAGTGCCCACCCTAACGAAAAGCCCAGTTCAGTGCAGTGCCCACGGTTGAAAAGCCCTCGTCAATCATAATTCCATTTCTGATGAGTTTGATCATTCCATGTTGTGCTCTGTGCTCTGCGCCTCTGTCTCTTCGATCAGTCATCAAATACAGGCGGCGGCTGCTTTGCGAAATCCGGTATTCAACTAGACCATTGGCGGCTTGAGCGTGTGATTGTGTGAGTGTTCTTATGAGGTGGTTGAAAGTTTCATTCTCTCTTTTGCTAAAGTGATTATATTATATATTTTATCATATATTTTGGTTCCAATATTATATTTTATATTTGATGGTGCTTCGAGAGACTCGAGTCGGTGGTATATGATAACATGAAATAAACTATTTGTATAAATGATTTGTTTTTTTTTTCCTTGATGATTAACTGATTTGTTTTTTATTTTTTCTTTTTATAAACTTTTAAGTTATACATTGTGTTTTTGTTACATTATAATAAGTGTATAACATATTAAAATTTAATACAAATTATTTGTGTTTGTAATATAATATTAATACAAACTATATGCTAATTTACATTTATGCATATTATAATTTGTGGCTTTGAGGTGAATCGTTTATGTATTGGTGATTTAATCACTTGATTATATCTTCGCATAAAGTTAAATAAGGTGCGTATTTTTTACCCTCTTAAACAAGTTGTGATTTATATATTGTTTATGTTATTTTTAAAATTATATTTGTTTTTCCATTTATGTACTCTTTTTAACATTTTTTTAAAAAGAAAAGAACAAACCTCAAGTGAAATTTTGTTTTGTAGTATGAATAGCCCCGGACCGCTACCCCTTCCATGCCTAAATTAGTTTATTTGGATGATATACCTTAGGATCCCGCTGATAGGATTAGAACAATTGTAATCGAGGAATGTCGTTATTACATTTAAATATTCCATGAACTAAGTTATTTTATTGTCATTTTTTACGCATTTTAAACCGGCCCTTTTGTGCCCCCCGTAGAAAAAATTTCTGTATCCGCCACTGTTCGTTAGTGTGTTCGTGAACGGTTCGTTTGTCTAAAAAACCTTAATAAACAAACACGAACAAAGACTTGTTCGTTTGGTTCGTTTGGTTCGTTTACACTCCTAACAAAAGTTATGGGTTTCTAGACGTGATTGAATAAATTATTATTGTTACCGTCCTTTGTTCTTTTTGACCGATGAGTGCATGGTTTAAATTTTTAATTCTTCCCATGTGTTTCTAATAATATAAAAAAACTGCTATTTTATAATTTTGGACTTTAATCAAGAAAGTATCAAGACTTTTGAACTCCTTTTCTCAATTGTTGTGTCTATATTCAAACTTCTTTTTTATTTTCATTTTTTTTACGTCAAATTGTCTTTAATGATGTTCGAACTCTTGATCTCAAGGGAAACATCTTAACTGTAATGACTTTGCTATTTAAACTCAAACAAAAATTGAAGATCAAATTCTAATTTAAAACCACACCAGCCATCTTTCAAAATGTAAAATGAAACATGAAAATTAAACTTCTACGAGTTCAATATTCAAACAGGACTTGAAACCTGAAAGAGTTCAAATTTGATTCAACCTCCTTTTTCGAAATTGTTTCTCAAACCACAATGAAATAAGCAACCAATTCGAATTTAGATTTAATGAATTTTATTTAGGTATATTTTAAAATATATTGGGTTCAAGGGTTTTTTTAATACCTTTTGTTCTACTAGCAGGGAACCCGCGCGTTGCGGCAGAGTCGACAATACATGGCGAAAGCATACTTCAAACCTTAAAACGATTAAAAGAATCAATATGTAAGGTGTATGTTTGTAAACACACGTGCTTCGCAATGTGGTAATTTTTTAAATGCTACAAGGAAACATGATAGCATGCTACATTCTATATACCATATGCAATTTGACCTATATGCTGGTAAAAAAATTGAAATAGCGGTTTGACTCTTAGAAACTACTATTATACTAATAGTCATACTCAATATGTTGAAAGTGTCAAATGTGGAGAGATTGTCAATTAGAAGAAATCATAGTGACCTTTATAAGATGCACATTAAGAGAAAGTTGGAACAACTTGTCAAGAACTGTGTCATCACAGATTATTATTATTAAGAAAGATGCACAAATATCTGACAGGTACAAGATCCTGACAAGAATCAAAGATACACAACTACCTCATTACAAAATACTCTCACACTCAGAAGATCATCAACTAAATGATCAAAACAAAACAAAGGTAAACACATATTGAACAATCAAGATGATCAGATCAATAAACCCTAAAAGTTTTAGAGAGAGATCAAGAGATGAAGGTTCAAGAGAATGAATGGTCAAAAGATGGACAAGGCAGAAACACAAATCTATATATAGCAAGAGATTTGTGTTTCTTGCCTAAGATCAATGGTCCACAAATAAGACATCCAACAGCTACAAAAACACTGAGCATGATGCCACGGATTGCCAAGTCAACATCCCTCATGAGCTGGGCTCCAACTAAATGGGCTGGACGAGAACACAACTGGGCCAGACCAAAAACACAGCAAACACCATCTGGGCTCCTCAGCAAGCACGACAGCAGCCCAAGCTGAAAACTTATGCAAAATGTTATAAAACCAAAATAATAAAATTGAATGTGTGTGTATATATATATATATATATATTAACACCCCCTCAATTTTATTATTTAAAACAGTTGAACAATTTAACCAGTTCACATAACTTCTCATGTTGAGAAGTTGACAAACCTTTAGTGAACAAGTCAGCAATTTGATCATTTGACCCAATCTTAGAAGTTTTGATAATACCTTTAGAGATCAATTCTCTAAGAAAAATAAATCAAGTTCAAAATGTTTTGTCTTATCATAAAACACTGGATTTGCAGCTATTGACATAGTAGATGAACTATCACAATGCAAAACAACAGGGAGATTAACATGAATCTTAAGCTCAAATAAGAGATTTTTGATCCACATGATTTCACAGGCAGTGGAATACATAGCTCGATACTCAGCTTCAGCTGATGATCGAGAAATTGTTGCCTGTTTTTTACTTTTCCAGGATACCAAACAGTTACCCAACTTAATACAGAAAACCTGTAATAGACTTCCTAGTTTCAGTGCACTTAGCCCAATCAGAGTCTGAATGAGCAACTAAGTCAAACTTATCACCCTTTGAGAAAAGAATACCAAACCCAGGAGCCCTTTTTAAGTACCTAAGAAGCCTAAGAGCAATTTTAAGGTGGCCCTTAGTGGGTTTGTGCATAAATTGACTTAAGTAGTGCACAAAATAGGATATGTCTGGTCGAGTATGAGAAAGATAGATTGCCTTTCCCACCAGTTGTTGGTATCATACTGGGTTGGATAATGGGTCATTATGGACTTTGACTATATTGGTCAAAGTGTGGTTTGGTTCTATAGGACATGGGACAGGTTTGCATCCCAGCATCCCATACTCAGCAAGAAGTTCAGTGCAATATTTCCTCTGAGTAAGACACAAACCAGAATCATTTCTAACAACCTCAATACCTAAAAAATACTTTAACTCTCCTAAGTCTTTGATTAAGAATTTAGACTTAAAACATTTTTAACCTTCTCAATCTCAGACTTAGAGTTTCCAATAATGATAATATCATCCACATAAACCAAGAGAACAAGAAAGACATTTTCAACATATTTAACAAACATTGAGTAGTCACACATACTTTGAACAAAACCAAATTCATTTAAAGCATCCACAAGTTTTTTATTCCACATTCGAGGAGCTTGTTTAAGCCCATACAAAGATTTTTCAAGTTTACACACTTTGTTGGGGTCGGAATTCAAACAATCAGGCATAGACATATAAACATCCTTAATAAGATCACCATATAAGAAAGCATTATTAACATCCAACTGGAAAATTTGCCAATCATTGTGCACAGCAAGACTGATTATACATCTAACAGTAACCATTTTAACAACTGGAGAGAAGGTCTCTTCATAATCAACACCTTCTCTTTGACTAAAACCTTTAGCCACCAGTCTAGCCTTATATCTATCAATTTCACCAGTTGATTTATACTTAATCTTATAGATCCATTTACATCCTATTTTATGTCTACCCTTAGGTAAGTCAACAACTTTCCAAGTATTATTTCTGTAGAGAGCTTCCAACTCATCATTCATGGCTTTCACCAAATTGGGATCCTTAACAGCCTCAGAATAAGTTGTGGGCTCTCTACTTTTGTCCAGACTAGACAAAAAACATTTGCAATCAAAAGATAATTAGAAAAATTAACTACCTTTTCAATACCATATTTAACTTTTCTTTCCACAACAAAATCATTAAACTTTTTAGGTAAAACAGTTTCTCTTCTAGACCTCCTAGGAGTAAAACTATTATCAACAACAATGTCACCCTCAGAATGTGCTTTTAAGTCACTTTCTGTACTCACAGGTTCAGCCATACCGGGTTCATCTGATGTTGACCCACTAGGCTGCTGTTTCCCAGCCAAGCCTGTGGGATCCTCAGATAATCCTGATTGCTGGACACTCTGTGTTCCAGAATCCTTATCATTACCATTACCCCTCCAATCATCATTGGGATCATTCACTCCTAAGTGTTGTTGATCATTTGTGTTTTCAAAAATGTTAAAAAAGTTTAAAGTGTTGACATTAGGATCAAAATTATAATCAAAGGTTTGATAAATGTTTAATTCTTTAAAAGGATAACAAGACTAAAAAAATTTTACATCTCTTGAATAAAGAACAACCTTACTATCAAGGCTGAACACCTTGTAACCCTTTTTCTCATTAGAATAACCAAGAAAAACACATTTTTCAGCCCTACTTTCTAATTTGTTAGACACATTTAATGTAACATCGCGAATTTCTCCTATTTTTTTTTGATAAAAAGAATGTATTGTTTTAAACAATATATGTTTTAAATACCTTAAACTAATAATTATTTGTATCTCGACACTTTTGTACGTTTTAAAAATATTTCGAGTCACTTTTGGGCTTATATAATCATATTATGAATTTAGAATAATATAGTTTTAGGGAAATAATTGCCAAAAAAAAAAAGATTTGTGTGGATCGGGACTCGAACCCGCGTCCACAGCCAACCAACACACAGTGACAACCAACTGAGCCAACTATCATCTTGTGTAGTATTTCAGAAGAAAATAAACTTAACACATTCCTTAAATTGATTAGTCAAAGTCTTAGTCAAACAGTCAAAGTCTTAGTCAAATAGTCAATTCATCATAAAACCTTACTTTATGGTGTTGACCAATTTTAATGGCTAATTGACTCCAAAACTAGTATAAAAACCCACCTATGACCCATTATACTTTGCACCTCTAAATCGATTGTTTCAATCCGATTAAACTTTCCCTCATACCTTTCTTCTATAGTCTATTACTTCTACAATTGAAGCTTTGATTATAAGCTCTTGTAATTGGCGAATTGGAAGCTTGATATTCTTTCTTTTTCGTTTTCTTCAATTTGGACTAGCTACGTTGTTGAGTCTTTGGGATTCGCCTCGCATACATTCACAACACATTATTCTATTTTTTTCACGAGACATAACATTTTGCTAAGGTGAGTTTTACATAACCCCTTTTCTATTTCACTATTTTTGGGGTGAAACATGTTACAACATTCTATCTACAATTCAATCATAAAGTGTCTATGTGTTTTTCTATGTTGCATTATGTCTTAAACATGACTAGGGTAAGCACAATATTCTAGCATAATCATTAACATTGATCAGCCGACGGTATACAATGATAGATCTATTGGACTGACAATCCCACCCGGATACGTGCCTCCTACAAAGGTAGCGTGGGTGATTGTTATCGCATAACATAATCGAGTGAACCATGAGCGTATGGGATGGACCACAATATAACAGTCACAAGGGTTGATTATGCACTCGATTTACTTCTAGTATGTTTCCACATATGGACTAAACTTGCCATGACACTTGAATTGTACAAGTTTTATTCGATTATCAAAACCTATGTAATTCTCACCAACTTTTGTTGACCCAAAATATTTTCAAACTTAACATGTTTCAGGTTATAGCTTGCTTGAAGATTAGAGTTATTGCTTGAAGATGCGTAGCTAGTATTTTTCATTTTGATGTACAAAATTCTTAGAACAATTGTATGTAATTTATTTAAATCATTTATTAAAATTTATTATTTACCATGAGCTACTGAACAATCATCAATACGCGACATCCCGATGTTTCCGCCATCGGTTGGGGTGTTATATTTAAAACAGTGACAAAACACAGACAACCAAACACCTTGAGATGATCAAGGAATGGTTCAAATTTAAACATAAACTCATAAGGAGTCTTCCCATTTAGCATAGATGAAGGGGTCATATTAATCAAATAAGATGCAGTAAGAACACAGTTAGACCGAACCTAATAGGGACACTGCTTTGAAAAAGCAAGGCTATAGCAACATTAAGCAAGTGCATATGCTTTCTCTCAGCAATCCCATTTTGCTGAGGAGTGTATGCATAAGTAGTCTGATGAATAATGCCCCTTTCTTTGCAAAACATATTCATATTATTGTTGACAAATTCCAAACCATTGTCACTTCTGAAAACTTTTACACTTTCTTTAAACTGAGTTTGTATGAGATAATAAAAATCTTTTATGTTTTGAAAAACCTCAGATTTATGTTTCATCAGACAAACCCATACAACTGTAGAATAGTCATCAACAATAGTCAAGAAGTATTTATTACCATCCATATCAGCAACCCTATAAGTACCCCGCACATCCAAATGAACAAGTTGCCCAATGTGTGAACTCTTATGGTCACTTAATGGGAATGGTTCTCTGTGTTGTTTTGCCTTATGGCAAACCTCACAGGGTTCATGACCATTATCAATCTTAAAGTCAGAACTAAGTTTTAAAAATTTAAAAACTTCACTAGAAGGATGCCCTAATCTAGCATGCCAAAGATTAGTTAAATCAATACTATTACAACACACCTTAGAAGACAAAGAAGCATTGCCACACATATATAAACCATTCATTTGACTACCAGTCACCTGGGTTTTCCTTGTTGACCGGTCCTGCAAATAACATTTATCCTCATCAAAACCAACAAAAACTTTATTATCCCTGGCAAGTTTGTGCACAGACAAAAGATTGACAGTGTATTCAGGAACTACCAAAACATCTTGCAGGATAAGATTACCAGCAAGTTTTAGTTTACCAATTTTAGTTACCACAGCAAAAGTACCATTAGGGTGTTTAATTTTAATATTTAAATCAAAAAATCAACATAATCAAACAATCCAGTTTCATCTTTAACCATATGCTCATTAGCTCCTGAATCCACTATCCACCCTATTCCTAAGAAAGTACTATTACTACTAGTGAAACAATAAACATTAGGACTAATAGCAGAAGCACAAAACTGTGACAACCTGCACCCTTCACTTTTCATAAATGTGCATAATTGGTTCCTCAACTATTTCAAATTTTCATTTTTATCCCTCGTATTTTAATAGGACCAAAATTCACAATTTAATAAAACTTATAATTTTTATAAGTAAAAGTATGCACGTTTTATACTCACATCTACACCCGAGCACGTATGTTTCAGACCTTGATACTCAAAGCCCTTAATTTTCAGTCCTAAAACAACTTAGAAACAGAAGGAAACAAGTCTAGAACTTAAAATTGATTAAATTAGAAAATTTATTTTTTTAGCTCTCGCGGTCCGCTGAGACAGTCAAACAGTCAAAGTCCTAGTCAAAAGTCCTAGTCAAAGTCTCAGTCAAAATCCTAGTCAAAGTCCTAGTCAAATAGTCAATTCATCATAAAACCTTACTTTATGGTGTTGACCAATTTTAATGGCTAATTGAATCCAAAACTAGTATAAAAACCCACCTCTGACCCATTACACTTTGCACCTCTAAATCGATTGTTTCAATTCGATTAAACTCTCCCTCATACCTTTCTTCTAAAGTATATTACTTCTACATTTGAAGCTTTGATTATAAGCTCTTGTAATTGGCAAATTGGAAGCTTGATATTTTTCCTATTCGGTTTCTTTTCTTCTAAATTGGACTAGTTTCGTTGTTGAGTCTTTGGATTGCTCGCATTTTCACGCTCGCTTAGTCATCTAGTTATTTGGCGAAAGTGAGTATTTCCTAACCCCTTTTTGCTTTTATTCACTTTTGGGGTGTTGCATGTACACTTATACAAATTACAAATACAAGTTCACATTTTTACAATACAATTCTAGTACTATGTGCATTTGCTTACAAACGTGCTTTATGCTTAGACATTACATGTAGAATACATTTGTACTTAGTGAAATCATTAACATTGTACAAGCCGACTTTAACATTGGATAGCGCTATTGGATTGACAACCCGCCTAGGTTGATTCTCCCCCTTTTTCATCGGAGAATCCGTGGTCATTGTTAAGTTATTATCCATTTATTGGATAAGTACACCGCCGTTCATTTAGTACATTATACAGTCACAGGATTGATTTCGCTCATTTGTATGTTACATAGTTTACATAATTGCACTGTAGCTTTGCACTTGAATTGTATACCTTTTTTTCCAACTTACTATATGTATTAAAACTAGGAATGCTCACCAACATTTCTTATGTTGACAAAACCTATTTTTTACATGTTTCAGGTGCAGTTTGATCTTAGTTCTATAGCATTGGATTTTAGTGCTTGCTTTTAATAAGTTATTTCAATTTTCATGTTCCGTTCATACTCTTGTATTTTTCCCATTTCATCTATGTAATACAATTTAAATTATTCAATAATATATTTACATATTAGTACCATGTGCTTTTGAACAATCGTCACTACGTGACACCTCGATGATTCCGCCATCGGTTGGGGTGTTACAAAAACAACCTACCAGACAAATTACAGCTCACAGAGGAATCAGCAGGTTTCTCATTTATCAAGCTTAGCAGTTTAGCCACCTGATCACTAGTAAGATTACTAAGAGAGCTGTTAGAAGATTCAGAAACATTGTTATGACTCACCACAGGTTTCCTGTTTTGATTACCTCTAGACTTAGACCAATCAGGATACCCAATCAACTCAAAACACATATCCACAATATGCCCATTTTTATTACAATGAGAACACTTGAGGGATTGATTAGTGCTTTTGTTAAATTTCTTATTATTAAAGCTGTCTTGATTAGCCTAGAAAATTGACAGTTTGATTTGGTTTGCTAGAACTCCCAATGCTTAAGTTTCTATGAGATTCCTCTCTAGAAACTAAGGCAAAGGCTTCCTTTACAGAAGGAAGATCAGATTTAAGTAACAAGGTAGTCCTAACATGTTGATAAGTACTATCCAATCCCATCAAGAATTGCATCAACTTAATCATATTAGAATGATTATTGAAATCCCTAGAGGCATCACAAACAAAAACAGGTAATTGAAGGATCTGATCTAATTGTTTCCACATTGTGTTTAACTTGTAATAATATTCAGCAACAGTCAAACGGTTTTGATTGAAGGAATTAATCCTTTGATACAAGTCAAACACAACAGATCCATCAATTTTGTCATAAGTTTCCTTAAGGTCCTTCCAAACATCAGAGGCAAGTTTGGAATAAACTTGTCCCATATACAACTCCTCAGAAACAGAATTAAGAATCCAAGTAAGAACCACACTATTACATCTTTCCCATTGATTAGCAAGAACAAGATCATCAACAAGTTTGACACATTCACCATTAATAAAACCTAGTTTATTTTTAACTCTTAGTGCAAGTGTCATAGAATTAGCCCAAACAGTGTAGTTCTCAGTACCCTTAAGTTTAATACTAATGACAGTAAGATTAGTAGAATCACTAGCACGCAGGTACAAAGGATCACTAGTATCAAGTTTGCTAACAAGAGTGACAGGATTAGCCCCACCACCAGCAGGGTCAACCACAACACCCCCACCAACAGCAGCATCACCTATGATAACAACAAAAATCAAGTAAATAAACAGATCACACAAACACACCATAATACAAACAAAACACAGATCTAGGACACACGCGAAGCTGAGTCAGTGATTCAGATCAGTGAGCTCTCACAGGGATCCCACCGCAAGTCTTAACTCAGGAGCCACAAAAACCCTAGAAACAAGACACAATCTTAAAGCTAACCACAGGCACAAGCCCATAATAGAGACTCCTTAGAACAAACCCTAAAGAATCAGAAAGATCTCACCAGCAAGACCCAAGTTAGGGTTTCTCCAAAACTCGTAGTTCGTAACCTTCACTTTGGGTTACGAACCAGATATCAAGAATATATGCCAAACATTCCAGACAAAACCAGACCCACACGTATAGATCCAATCCTTGAACCAACAAACCCTTACAAGAACAACAATGAAACACCAGACAAATCAAGAGCCTATATGCTCTGATACCATGTCAAGAACTGTGTCATCATAAATTATTATTAAGAAAGATGCACAAATATCTGACAAATACAAGATCCTGGAAAGAATCAAAGATACACAACAACCTCACTACAAAATACTCTCACACTCAGAAGATCATCAACTAGATGATCAACACAAAACAAAGGTAAACATAGATTGAACGATCAAGATAATGAGATCAATAAACCCTAAAAGTTTTAGAGAGAGCAAGAGATGAAGGTTCGAGAGAATGAATGGTCAAAAGATGGACAAGGCAGAAACACAAATCTATATATAGCAAGAGATTTGTGTTTCTTGCCTAAGATCAATGGTCTACAAATAAGACATCCAACAGCTGCAAAAACACTGAGCATGATGCCACGGATTGCCAAGTCAGCATCCCTCATGAGCTGGGCTTTAACTAAATGGGTTGGACGAGAACACAACTAGGCCAGACCAAAAAACACAGCAAACACCATCTGGGCTCCTCAGCAAGCACAACAGTTGTAACACTCCAACCGATGGCGGAAACATCGAGGTGTCACGTATGAATGATTGTTCAGTAGCACATGGTAATCAAGTTTTAAATAAGTATTTATTCAAAATGAAATATCCAAATTTTAAATACATGACAAAGTCTTGAATGAAATATACTACATCAAATAATCAAATAAAGCTTAAAACTTCAAATAACTCCTCATGCTAGCTTTAGACTTCAAGCATCAATATTTCCTGTTGAGTTTGGAAAAATGGGGGGGGGGGGGGCAACTAGAAGTTGGTGATAATACATAAGCCAAGTCAAGCAATAAGTTTTAAAAGAATAAAAGTTTAGCAATTCATATGTCTAATGTAAGTTTAAGTCTACATGAATAAACAACAAGTATAGTATGCACATAATCAATCCTCCGACAAAGTTTAGGTCCATCCCGCATCCACGGTTCACCTTAATATAACGTTGGAACGATAACAATCACCCGCGCTCCCCATAAATATGGTCAACAAAACTGGGTGGGGTTGTTAATCCAATAGATCTATCATTGTATACCGTCGGCTTGATCAGGGTTAATGATTATGCAAGTTAAAGTTTAAGTCTAATGGTCTTTGTCTAAGTCATAAGGCATTAAAGTTTACAACTAGACATGTGTGTAGAATTTCTTAAGTATAAAGTTTCAAGTATAAAGAATTGCATAAACAAGGTTATGTAAACTCACCTTAGCAAAGTGTTAAGTCTTGGGAAATAGAATAAGTGTGGTCCAACGTTGCCAAGTATTACCCTATGTTTAAGGCAATAAATAAGTTTAATTCTTTCTAGTCTACAAGTATTTCTAGGGTTCCTAATTTGGGGATAAGTACTTGTTTAATTGTTAATTAGGTAAATTGTTAATAAATAAAAGAAATTTGGAAAATAAATAAATAAAAGACTATTTGTAGATTTTTTTATTAAGGATGGTCATATTATAAGATTTTAAATATGAAAATAATTTTTATAAAATTATTTTCTCAAAAATTGAATATTTAGTATATTTATTTCTATTTGTCAAAATATAATTTTAATATCTAAAAATATTAAAATTAAAGAAATTTCAAATTAAAGTTTATACTTCTGTTCTAAATGAACAAAAATAATTTATGTAACATTTTTGTATAAAAATATTGAAAAATGAATTTATTATGATTTATTTATGATTAAAAATAACAAAAATTAATTAAAAATATTAAATAAATGGTTTTATGGAATAAAAAATTATTTCTGAAATACTTATTGATCTACAAGTTTAAAATATTTTTTGTGGAATTTTATAAAGTTGTTTAGATATTTTTATAGAATTTTAAAGTTATAATTGAATAAACTTGTAATATTTATAATATATATTAAATAAATGATTTTTGAAAAACCAAAAATTGTATAATAAACTATGTCATTAGATTAATATAAAATAATTTTTATAGAATTTATAAAGCACTTTTAGTATTTTAAAACTATTTTTAAAGGATATATGGAGTATAGGTATAAAAAGAAAACAACAAAAAATAGTTATCTGTGCCGGGACTCAAACCAGAGTCCTTGGCCGAATCAGAGGTATTAAATCACAAGCCCAGACCAGCTGGTCTGGACCCTGAGAACGATTATTGTTGATTCCTATTAATTATATACGCTTCTTGGATTAATTCATAATTGTTTTGGAAAAATTAAAACTTGGGGACGGGGATCGAACCCTTGAAACTGAGCGATTCCCGCGTCTTAAACAACAGACGAATACCAATTGATCTACTGATCAGTTGGTGATAAAATCCCATTCGTTTTAATATTAAACAGTGTCTGCGAGGTTATATATCCCCAAATCGTATCAACATGAACCCTAGCTATTCAATCACGCTAATTAGTAACCAATAGCCCCTGAATCTTTGGGGCTATTGTTTGTATTGTGCCGAACTACAAAACCAAGAAACGAATTGATGCTTACAGTGATGTTAGTACGATGAATGATTGATCAAAAGAAAAAGTCAATCGAAGCAGAATACGCGGATTTAGGAGAATTTTAGGATGAATTGGTTGTGGGGGTTTGTTAATCGGCCTGTTGAACTTGTAAGAGTGGGTTCAATTTATACTAATCAACTCGTAATCATAAATTTAGAAGATTTGACCCAAATTAAAAGGTATACGCGTGTAAGGGCTCGATTTGAAGGTTTTTATGGTTGATTGGCATGGGGATTAAGCAGAAATAAGTCGGCCAACATCATTCCTTAAATAAATACGAATAATGACGCGGATTGAAGTTGTATTTGGAATGCTTGGATCGCAGTTGACTTTCCTAAGTCAACTGTGCGGTAATAAAGAGGGGTTTTGTTTGTTTTGTTTGGTATCCAGATCACAAACGGGCTGTAGCCCAGCTGGTTATAGTGTCTGTATGGTTTGAACCGCCTCCAGACTCGGGTTCAAGTCTGGTCGGCTTATATATTTTATTCTTTTTTTCTAGCTGAGCAGAGATGGAAAGGGAAGTGTGGGCCGAGTTACCATTGGGTTCGGGGTGGGCTGTTGCTGGGCTCCAAAAATATAAGGATTGGTATAATTTGGGTTATAAATCTTGGGTTAGCTTTATTATTTATTTGAAAAAAAAGGACTAACATTATTATTATTATTATTATTATTATTATTATTATAAAAATTATTAGACAAGGTTAGTATATTTGTATAAAGAAAACATAACATAGGTAAAGTGGTGGTTTTACTAATCCAAAGATTGGGGAAAATTTCGCGATGTTACAGTCTCCCCTATTTTTGGAAACTTCGTCCCGAAGTTATTAAAAACACATGGTTGAGAGTGATTGGGTAGAAATTAGGGCAACTGTGGTTTGGAAAATTTGAATTAAGGCACGAATAGAATAACCTGTTTCGAATAATTTGGATAAGAGGTTTGATATGTGTGAGTTTTAAGGGTTGGATTAGGTTCGTCTGAAATAGCAAGGAGAATGAGAATCTAGCAAAACACTAAACTTTGAGTTTCAGGAATCCTAAAAGAAATGCATGAGTTGATTGACTATATAAAACCAAATGAACTACCAAGTAACTAGAGTTTAAAATTTTTTATCTACTGACAAACCTTGATAGAATTTCACACTACCTTAACGTACCTGTAAATTCATGATTACGTTCCGGACCGCAATTATCAATTTACCTTACATTAGGGTTTTGTGTCCTTCTATGACTCTTGTGACACCCGTCACCCTCATATTTTAGCAACATGGCAATTATAGTCCCTCGCGTATTCAAACGTTTATATTTTAATCTCTGAAAGTTTCATCGTTTTCAAATTTAATAATAGATCAAACTCAATGTTTTCACTTACACTTATTATGGACTGTGACTACGTTTTAATCAAATGCGCGTCTTGAAACGTTATTCGGAATGGATTTCTTTTAAATTTTATGAAGTTGGAAGTGTTTAAGTTAAGTTTTGTTAACTCAGTTAACTTTTTATAAGAAAAATCTAACCAAAACATTAATAAAATTAACAAAACTAACTAGAGGGACCTATTCTGCCAATTTTTCAAAGTTCTAAATCTTCCCTTCCCTCTTCCCATTTTTTTTGCCGTCGATTTTCCGGCAGAAAAGTCGCCGCCGGCGATATAATTCCGGCAAGGTATTATAAACACACTTTAATGTTTTTTTCAGCGTTTTATCACTAGGAGATCATTAACCATTGAATGGAAACCGCTTCAAGTCTTTTAATTCTCATTAAACGGATTAAAATCGTGTAATAATTCGTGGTTAATCGTAACCGTCGACCTATTAAAAAGAAGAATCAAACAGTTTAATTTTCGTAATAACACTACAAATTAGCTATTGAAAATCGATCTCCAGCCTTACACGATTCAAACCCATGAAAAACACATCACGAACACGTCTGGAAAGCTTCCAATCGGCTCATCTTTCTGCGGTTCAAACAACTCTTTTTTCGATCCTAAAACACGATTGTAAGTCCTAATTTTTATTGCCAATCCGTTTCTTATACATTTCCGAACAAAACCCCTCTATAATCTACCATTAATCTAGTTGAATTAATGGTGATTGAGATCTAGGTTAGGGATAGGGTTCTTAGAGTGATTTTGGGGAAGAAGATAAGGTTTTGTATATTTATTAAATGGACTTTCTTTTCAATTTTAGAAACAAAATCAAGTCTGGTCTAGTGGTTGAGGTATTTGTGTTATACAGGAAGGGTCATGGGTTCGAAACCCTTGACCAGCACCATTTCTTTTATTTTTTAGTTTGTTTCATATTTCTCATATTTAAATTATATAATAATCATTTATAATTCATATAAATTTATAATATTCATAATAAATTCATTTTTGCTCCAAAAATTATAAAAATTTAGGTATAGCTTCTTGACACCTCATAGATAATTATCACACTTTTATTTTCTGGAAAATGTCTTATTTTTATATTTTTATTGAGTTAAATTGTTTAAACCATATTTAATTGATTAAAAATTCGTTTTTAATGATTTTAATCTCAAAATTTTTAGGTAATTAATTCTCATCATCATGAACTGAAATAAAAATTATTGGTTTAGAAAACACTTATTTTTATTAATTTTTCTATTTTAAATCATTTAAACATGATTTAATTCTATTAAATCGGTTTTAAATATAAATAAGTTAATAAAAATTATGAGGAAATTATTTTCATTGATTTACATCAGAAAGAATCCATTTTCTATAAAAAATAACATTTTTGGATCATGTCTTGTATTTTTAATCTTATTTATGTTTAATTAGACATAATTGAACATTTATTTATTTACACTATTTAAACATCTATTTTATAAACACTTTTCTTATAAAATAGAAATAATTCTATGTTTGAAAATCTTAATTACAATTTGTGGGATCATTGTGTAACTCATAAATATTTATTTCCAATATTTATGATTATTGTATTTATTTACAATAATTAGGTAAAGTAATAAACTAAATTATTTTGTATTAATTATTTAAACATACGTTGACCTAAATATTCAATTGGTAATAATTATATTACTTAAATCCTAATTACAAACTTTAGTATATTATTTTTAATATACAACTTTTATAGTAATTCGACTTATCATAAAAACTCTAATTCCCAAATCGACTTAGCAAACCCTAATGCCTTAGACCCTAGATACCGTAGACTTTGTAGACATTCCCTTATTAGTATTCTTATACATTATAGGTTGAATTCTTCGGAATTCCCATTACTTAGCTCACGACCGCTTAAGTTGGATTTTGATCGCTTTCGCAATCTGTGAGTATATCTTCCCCTTTTTCATTTTACTTTTGGGGCTACTCATGTACTTATATCAAGTTTCTATTTTCTTTCACTAAATGCAATTCTTATGTGTGTTTGCTTTATGTTAATTTGTGTGTCTATGACTTGTCAAAATCATTAACCTTTGAGGGCCTGGCATTGCAATGAATAGTACTATGGTATATACCCCTTGTGACTCTGTTGAGAGACCTTGGTCATTGTCTTGTGATTCATATTACTCAAAAATGTTTTGATTCTTGATTCTTGATACTTATTTCTTAGGGTTGATTTTGAACGGATATTACTTATTACATAATGGCAAAACAGTATACAACACGTGAATTGCGAAACTCTTTTTCTACAATATGTATTCAAACAGGGTATGCTCACCAATACATTTTTGTATTGACATATACTATTTTCGTACATGTTTCAGGTTATTTATGAGATGACTTTTAAGCTTTTGGAATTTTACTTAGATTTTGGATTCATTGTATTTCAGTTTAGTTTACATCTAGAATCGTTGTATTTCATTTCAATGTAATAAACTATTTAATCAATGTATCAATATTTACACTTTTAGTCCATGAGCTATTGAACAATCGTCACTACGTGACACCTCGATGTTTCCGCCATCAGTTGGGGTGTTACAGATTGGTATCAGAGCCATGGTTATAGGGAATTAGGTTGTTAGAATGCCTTTTTAGCCTAGTCTATAACTAAGCTTACTTTCACGAGTCCTCTCGTTTATATTTCTCTTATTTCTTATATTTTCTATCAAGGTATTTTCATTATGATTATTTCTCGTTATTCTTTCGATATCTTTGCTTGGCAAAGAAGACACTCGTATTTCACAAACGAAACGATATCACCAAGTTAGGAGTGATATCCATACCTTGGTAATTAGTTTCACTCCTCTATATGTTATACATCTTAGGAATATATCTTTGAGATAGGAGTGACATCCACACCTCAAAGAGTATTTTCTTCAAAAAGAAACTTAACCATTAAGCTGGGAGTGATATCCTTAACTTAGTGATTGGTTTCATTCCACAATCGTTTTCAATTTTGAAATACATCTTTGAGTTAGGAGTGAAATCCACATCTCAAGGATCTATTTCTATATCTCGTTTTTAATCTCACTAAAGTTTTAGAATTTACTAGTGATGGGGCACATGCAATCTGGAAGGGTGAGCGCCTGTATCCTGAGTTTTCTGTCTAGGCCTGGCATTTCGCATAAATCCCAATCAGATGATGGAGCCGTATGCCGACCTGGGAACTCTCGGGATGAGCATTCACTTATAGGCTAAAGTACGCCCCCACAAGTCACTAATAATATTTCAATTACTTTAGTTAGTCAAAGTTTCCTATGGAAACAATCTCAATGTTTTATGATATTGATATTTATGTTTTATTTATCGTTTGAAGACTATGAATTTTCTTAAATATTGGTACTCTATTCGTATTACATACGTTGATTTTTAGCATTCACGTCATTTTAAATCTTGGTCTTTTAAAACATTAGATTTTCACATACTTCATGAAATGGTTTCATTTTGCATTTTACAAACCTGTATTGCATACCTTACAAATCAAATGTAAATCTGTTGGTTTTCATATAATAGATCCAATATATGTTTTCGGGAAAAACTTGCAACTAATAATATGCTTTATAACACTTTTCAACTTGATTTCTCGTAAACACATGAAAATGTGTACCTATGAAATCTTTTTCATATAAACCTGTTTTGAATCTAAAACACACTTCGATTTTAAAAAGTTATCCTCATGCATTACTACTATTCTTTCAACTATATCACAAAGATTGAGCAAACTACGTTTTGATAAACAAAAATTTATCTTATTACACTCGCACTAATTATTAGTAGTTATTTCTACAACACTGGTTTTTGAGCATTAATTTAATTCGTTTACTTTCATTTTGAACGATTTACTCGATTTATATTATACTATTCTTTCAATCGAAATTTTATGCTATACTTATATACTTACATGGGCGCATATTTGGTATGCATATTTTCTTTCTTGTTTTGAGCAAAACCCTGTTATACTTTACATTATTTTGTTTTTCATCATGGCCAATGAACATACTAGTTGATAACTCGTATGAGATCTAAGCCAGAGCCCACGTACGACTCGGATTAGGGTATTTCTTTAATCCGAGGGGAACGGTGTAAACCTCAGGGTTTATCAATATGAGTGTTTAGAGCCAACGATGTGAACAGAAGTTACCGGTTAAGGGTGAACCCAAAAGGGAAGAATCTCCAACCATGTCTATTACTTACTTGTTACTCTCATTACGGTTAAAGAGTAAACCCGAAAGGTAAGGACCTCTAACCATGTCATTGTTTCATTACAGTATCAATTACTTAGTATATCCTGATTGCACGCATTTGTTTCTAGTATTACTTAGGATAGGGTTATGGAAAAGCATAACACCCTGGTGTAAGGTAAATCGATGATTACGGTCCGGAACGCAATCATGGGTTTACAGGTACATAAGGGTGGTGTGTAATTCTATTTAGGCTGTTGGTAGACAATCAGTACGAGTCCAAAGTATCGGGAGTGTGGTGGGTTAGCTGCGGTACACCCTATATATAAGCATAAACGATACTGCGGGAGCGGACTAGGAGTCTGACCAAGAACCTACCCATTACTTTATGATTACCTCTTCATTAGATCGTCGACTTATAGCTAGCCTTTCAATAAGGACATTTTACATAAGCTTCAATTAGTTTTGTTGGAGCCTTCCTTGTTGACCACCCCTACAGAAAACCTTAAACTTTGTATACACTTACACTCTCTGTTAGTCGAAATCCTTTGCCTGTTCTTAATAAAGTTCAGTTAGAAACATTTCTAAAGTAGGAGAGACTACCTTCATTAGTGCCTCTGCCCCCACCCGTTACACATTTCCCAAAGCCTTTCACATTTAAACTCCCGACTTTCCAACTTTGAGTTAACTGTCAAAAATTTTGAAACTTTTACTTTGGATATTAGATAACTATTTTAAATTTCGATCAAATCATAACCGATATATATATA
This sequence comes from Ambrosia x helenae, assembly GCA_030844895.1. Classification (NCBI taxonomy): domain Eukaryota; kingdom Viridiplantae; phylum Streptophyta; class Magnoliopsida; order Asterales; family Asteraceae; genus Ambrosia; species Ambrosia x helenae. Next base: position 67,666,172 of record CM061227.1, on the reverse strand, counting down.
TATATACATATATACTGTTAACCTAGTTGACTTTTACAACGCCTTTTGTTTCATAGTAACCTGCACTTGAAAGAATTTTTGAGACGAAATTTTCTAAAGTAGAGGAGACTGTGACACCCATCACCCTCATATTTTAGCAAGATGGCAATTATAGTCCCTCGCGTATTTAAACGTTTATATTTTAATCTCTGAAAGTTTCATCGTTTTCAAATTTAATAATAGATCAAACTCAATGTTTTCACTTACACTTATTATGGACCGTGACTACGTTTTAATCAAATGCACGTCTTGAAACGTTATTCGGAATGGATTTCTTTTAAGTTTTATGAAGTTAGAAGTGTTTAAGTTAAGTTTTGTTAACTCAGTTAACTTTTTATAAGAAACATCTAACCAAAACATTAATAAAATTAACAAAACTAACTAGAGGGACCTATTCTGCCAATTTTTCAAAGTTTTAAATCTTCCCTTCCCTCTTCCCATTTTTTTTGCCGTCGATTTTCCGGCAGAAAAGTCGCCGCCGGCGATATAATTCCGGCAAGGTATTATAAACACACTTTAATGTTTTTTCAGCGTTTTATCACTAGGAGATCATTAACCATTGAATGGAAACCGCTTCAAGTCTTTTAATTCTCATTAAACGGATTAAAATCGTGTAATAATTCGTGGTTAATCGTAACCGTCGACCTATTAAAAAGAAGAATCAAACAGTTTAATTTTCGTAATAACACTACAAATTAGCTATTGAAAATCGATCTCCAGCCTTACACGATTCAAACCCATGAAAAACACATCACGAACACGTCTGGAAAGCTTCCAATCGGCTCATCTTTCTGCGGTTCAAACAACTCTTTTTTCGATCCTAAAACACGATTGTAAGTCCTAATTTTTATTGCCAATCCGTTTCTTATACATTTCCGAACAAAACCCTCTATAATCTACCATTAATCTAGTTGAATTAATGGTGATTGAGATCTAGGTTAGGGATAGGGTTCTTAGAGTGATTTTGGGGAAGAAGATAAGGTTTTGTATATTTATTAAATGGACTTTCTTTTCAATTTTAGAAACAAAATCAAGTCTGGTCTAGTGGTTGAGGTATTTGTGTTATACAGGAAGGGTCATGGGTTCGAAACCCTTGACCAGCACCATTTCTTTTATTTTTTAGTTTGTTTCATATTTCTCATATTTAAATTATATAATAATCATTTATAATTCATATAAATTTATAATATTCATAATAAATTCATTTTTGCTCCAAAAATTATAAAAATTTAGGTATAGCTTCTTGACACCTCATAGATAATTATCACACTTTTATTTTCTGGAAAATGTCTTATTTTTATATTTTTATTGAGTTAAATTGTTTAAACCATATTTAATTGATTAAAAATTCGTTTTTAATGATTTTAATCTCAAAATTTTTAGGTAATTAATTCTCATCATCATGAACTGAAATAAAAATTATTGGTTTAGAAAACACTTATTTTTATTAATTTTTCTATTTTAAATCATTTAAACATGATTTAATTCTATTAAATCGGTTTTAAATATAAATAAGTTAATAAAAATTATGAGGAAATTATTTTCATTGATTTACATCAGAAAGAATCCATTTTCTATAAAAATAACATTTTTGGATCATGTCTTGTATTTTTAATCTTATTTATGTTTAATTAGACATAATTGAACATTTATTTATTTACACTATTTAAACATCTATTTTATAAACACTTTTCTTATAAAATAGAAATAATTCTATGTTTGAAAATCTTAATTACAATTTGTGGGATCATTGTGTAACTCATAAATATTTATTTCCAATATTTATGATTATTGTATTTATTTACAATAATTAGGTAAAGTAATAAACTAAATTATTTTGTATTAATTATTTAAACATACGTTGACCTAAATATTCAATTGGTAATAATTATATTACTTAAATCCTAATTACAAACTTTAGTATATTATTTTTAATATACAACTTTTATAGTAATTCGACTTATCATAAAAACTCTAATTCCCCAAATCGACTTAGCAAACCCTAATGCCTTAGACCCTAGATACCGTAGACTTTGTAGACATTCCCTTATTAGTATTCTTATACATTATAGGTTGAATTCTTCGGAATTCCCATTACTTAGCTCACGACCGCTTAAGTTGGATTTTGATCGCTTTCGCAATCTGTGAGTATATCTTCCCCCTTTTTCATTTTACTTTTGGGGCTACTCATGTACTTATATCAAGTTTCTATTTTCTTTCACTAAATGCAATTCTTATGTGTGTTTGCTTTATGTTAATTTGTGTGTCTATGACTTGTCAAAATCATTAACCTTTGAGGGCCTGGCATTGCAATGAATAGTACTATGGTATATACCCCTTGTGACTCTGTTGAGAGACCTTGGTCATTGTCTTGTGATTCATATTACTCAAAAATGTTTTGATTCTTGATTCTTGATACTTATTTCTTAGGGTTGATTTTGAACTGATATTACTTATTACATAATGGCAAACAGTATACAACACGTGAATTGCGAAACTCTTTTTCTACTATATGTATTCAAACAGGGTATGCTCAACAATACATTTTTGTATTGACATATACTATTTTCGTACATGTTTCAAGTTATTTATGAGATGACTTTTAAGCTTTTGGAATTTTACTTAGATTTTGGATTCATTGTATTTCAGTTTAGTTGACATCTAGAACATTGTATTTCATTTCAATGTAATAAACTATTTAATCAATGTATCAATATTTACACTTTTAGTCCATGAGCTATTGAACAATCGTCACTACGTGACACCTCGATGTTTCCGCCATCGGTTGGGGTGTTACAACTCTACACACACATGTAAGATAACCTTGTGATTGAATCTTTCAATGTACAATAAGTCCAACTGTTGAGCAGGAAAAAGACCTCTACCAGTCAGTGAGTAGGAACCTCTACCGATTGTTGAGCTAGTGCGATAGCCTCTACCAGTCGTTGAGCAGGTTGTTAGGACCTCTACCGACTGTTAAGCAGGCATGATGTTCTCTACCAATCGTTGAGTAGGTTATTTGGTACTCTACTAACTGTTAAGCAAGTACTTCATCCTCTACCAGGTGGATCGCAGTTGACTTTCCTACGTCAACTGTGCGGTAATAAAGAGGGGTTTTGTTTGGTATCCAGATCACAAACGGGCTGTAGCCCAGCTGGTTATAGTGTCTGTGTGGTTTGAACCGCCTCCAGACTCTGGTTCGAGTCTGGTCGGCTTATATTTTTTTTTCTTTTTTTCTAGCTGAGCAGAGAGGGAAAGGGAAATGTGGGCCGGGTTACCATTGGGCTCGGGGTGGGTTGTTGCTGGGCTCCGAAAATATGAGGATGGGTTTGGTTTGGGTTATAAATCTTGGGTTAGCTTTATTATTTGTTTGAAAAAAAAGGACTAACATTATTATTATTATTATTATTATTATTATAAAAAATTATTAGACAAGGTTAGTATATTTGTATAAAGAAAACATAACATAGGTAAAGTGGTGGTTTTACTAATCCAAAGATTGGGGAAAATTTTGCGATGTTACAGCAGCAGCCCAACCTGAAAACTTATGCAAAATGTTATAAAACCAAAATAATAAAATTGAATGTATTTATATATATACATATATATATATATATATATATTAACACAACTCATATGTAATCAATTGGTCCATATTAGTTGAGAAAACATTGCAAAACCCCATCTATTGGTCCATATTAGTCCACGTTGCCATTTTTGAAGATTCTTTCAAGGGCATTTTAGACACAAAAATTTTATTATCTCTCTCCTGAATCTTTTAATCCTGACACACACATCCTTTGTTATCTCTCTCTTCAAAAGTGCATTTCAAATCCTATTCTCTTTCCTCTTGAAGAAATAAACCGGTGAATTGAAGAAGGATGTTCAAGTAATATAAACCCACTTCTTATTTGTATATTAAACCCCCATCATCACCCCCAACACCATGAACACGATGAACAAGATCCCAGATCTTAAAGTGCAGATCACTCCAAACGGGTCAAGAAATGATCGTTTGAGCTCCAAGAGGGCCGATTTGTCTGAAACGGCGTCGGAACAGGGGTGTGACGCCGGATCTATTACAAATGGGTTTAGTAAGATTTTTTTCATTTTAATTTGGGGCTTTTCTTATTACAAATGGGTTTAGTAAGATTTTTCCATTTGAATCTGGTTTGTAAGATTTTTTTTGTGAATCTGTTTTTTTTTCGTTTTAATTAAAAATGTGCCTTTGGTTGTAACTTTTCATTTGAATATGTTTTTTTTTTTCATGTTCTATGGTTTTGTTTTCTTAATTTTTCTTTGTTTTTCATGTTTTTTAAACTACTATTTATAGCTTTTTTTTATGTTTTTCATGTTTCTGGCGATAAAACCACATTATCAAGATTAACAAGTTGCTCAGGCACATCAGGCTCATGTTCAAAAACTTTGAGCCCTGCCAATAACAAAAACAAATGTTTGATGACAAAAATAACATTTTTTTCATTGTAAACAGATGTTTGATGACAAAAATAACATTTTTTTTTATCTAAAAACAGATGTTCAATGACAAAAATATCATTTTTTTATCTAAATGTTATAATTTTATTATATGTTTTTGTGAGAAAATTAGTGAAAACATCTGTTTTTGTTATTGGGTTATAATTTATTACATGTTTTTAGTGAGATAAATCGTGAAAACATAATGAAAAGTCTCTCTCTTTATCTTCTAATTTCCAGATCTCATTTGCAAAATCAAAGAATCTGAACTTCGGATCTGCGGACGGTGGTGGCAACGAACGACGATGGTCTCCGACGGTGGTAAAAGGATATAGATGGAGTAGTGGGTGGCTGAACCTTGCATATACGGTTTATAACTTATTACATGTTTTTAGTAAGATTAGTCGTGAAAACTTATGTTTTTGTTGTTTTTGTGTTATAATTATACATGTTTTTGTTGTTAGGTTATAATTTACCACATGTTTTTAGTGAGATAAATCGTAAAAACATATGTTTTTGTTCTTGGTTTATAATTTTTTTTATAACTTTTTAGTGAGATAAGTCGTGAAAACATATGTTTTGTTGTTGGGTTAGAATTTATTATATGTTATTTGGTAAGACGAGTTGTAAAAAAAACATGAATTGTTACATAAAACATGTTATGAGTTTTTCAAGCTTTGCAACATTAATTTCATCTTAAAATAATGTGGTGAGGAGAGAGAAGAGTGAGAGTAGATAGAATAAAAAATGTATATAATACTATAAAAGCATGAAAAGTGTTTGAAGAGAGAGAAACATGTGATATATTTAGTTTCAACAAAAGGAAGAGAGATGCTTGTCAGTAAACATGTACTAAAGTGAATTAAAAGTACACTATGCTTGTCAGTTTTAACAAAAAGGAGGAGAGATGCTTTAATTTTTTTGGACCATCTTGCCCTTTTGGTACTACATCTTTATTCAATATTATTAAAATAAAACTTGAAAAAGCACAGCCATAGATCAAAGAGAATGGAGGGTTAAGATGAGGGGTTTCAAAGTTTTCTTAAGTGGAAGGGGTTTCCAAAATATCCTTCCCGATATATATATATATATATATATATATATATATATATATATATATATATATATATATTAACACAACTCATATGTAATCAAACTGCAAAGAAGCATATCCATAACTTTTTTTTAGATGATAAAAACCATGCAATACAACTGCTAATCAAGTGCACCATAAATTTCTATCAGTGGTATCAGAAAGTGAAATTGGAAGTTAGGTTAGTTGAAAATATTCCACATAAGACATCCCAACGTGAGAACTTTCTAGACGTGCACAGTTTGGTATTTTATAGGAACCGAACATGTTCCAAACCGGTTCGTGTTTGGTGTCGGTTCGGTACGGCCCCGGTTTCGCCGGTTTGAAAGACCGGTTTCGGTTCGGTTTGGGTTCGTGAACCAATTCATGCGCACACTTTGTCACACCCTCAAATTCCACGTGCGGGGTTTTACCGCGAGGCGCGTGACACACCAGGATCTCAGTCAACGATCACAATAAACATACAACAAACATGCATTCATAATTATATTTAAACCAAAATATCATGCTTTGAGCCGTAAACCAGCAGCGGAAGCATTCTTGTTTACAACCAAAAGACATATCATTGTTTACAAAACATTGTTTAATATGCTTCAAAATATTAGACGCTGTGCATGACTCCGTGCGCCTAGCCCATTGACTGCTACCTTAGCGACCTGAGAAAACATGCCAAAAATGTCAACATATAATGCTGGTGAGTTCACAGGTTTTCTTTTATAAAGTGTTGTTATAAGTTCGGTAAGATCATCTCCGTACTACTATGTTATGAAAACGTTAGCTAGACGTTAAGTGTTGCTACTACTGCGGTTGGGAATCCATTACTAAACCGGTATAAGTGTTGAAGCCAGCCCAGACGGACGGGATTACCGATGCCTCGGTAACCCCCAAAGTGTTAGAGACAATATGCACCCGCCCGGCTCCCAGCCGTCGGGTGGGGTTTGTAAGGCCCAATAGATCTATCCACATTTCCTCCGTTGTGCATCCCCGCACATTCATGGTTCCCCCCTGGGACTTTCTGTAAAAGCCGCATAGTACGTGAAATAACCATAGTATAACATGATCTATGATGAGTAATCAAAATAAGTAGCATGTTTCTCCCCCGAAAGCAAAACGGTAAAAGTGGGGCTGTGACACTCACCTTGGATTGCGTTACTTGAAAACAGTTAAGTAATTATGCTATGATAGCCCCAATTAGTGGCGACCTATCATAAATGTGTATAAGTATCCGGACTAATAACCCGTGGGTTAACTAGTCCCCGAATGTCCAGACCGTGACCATAACGTTTGAAAACATCTTTAACTGTTAAACTGACCGTGCCAGACAAGACCCGACATCCCATTGGTGACCCGACATCCACGTGTTAGGTAAATACAAGACATCATGCAACATATGCAATTAAACACTTAATACGCGCAATAGTTCACCTAGTCTAGCATAATGTCCGATTAACGCATAATCAGGTCCGAACACGTCTTACTAAGTCATTGGGTGCATCCCGGGGTTCCTATCATGTTCCTAGGAGTCAAATCGTGTTCCGGGATGTCAAAACGCGTTCACGACAGCAGTACATGCGATTAGGAAAGTCACACGCGAGTAGGCTTCAGCCTATTGGCGATTAGGGGCCTAATCGCCTGATGTATCAGGTGATTAGGGTCCTAATCGCCCTCATGTCTGCATAATCGCCTTCAGCATCAGGCGATTAGGATTCCTAATCGCCTACTGCTGCTGTGTGACGGATTTTCGCGCGTTTAACCCTCCAAATCAGATCCGAAACATGCAACAACACCCAATATCAAACCTAAATCATTTACCAACCATTCCAAGCAAAAAACCCCCAACATATCACTGATCTAACATGTTCTAAGCAATTATTTCCTAAAATGGCAAAGTACTAGGTTTCACCAACCAACCTTATCTTTCCTTAAATGGAAACAATCAGATTTCAATCTCTACAAACTTGTAAATCATCAAACCTCTGATCTAACATCTTCCTAGTATAAATTCTAACAACATTGCATCAACAATCATACCATAATCATCCTAAATCTTCAAGAACATACAAATGGGTCAAAATACACATTTTCATCAAGACACAACAATAATGGCTCAAACTCTAAGATAACCCTCCTAATAATCTCTACATAGCAGAAGTACAATCATATCTTGGAAACAATCATGTTATAACCACCAAGAAGACCAACATATGCATGTAAACTTCACATATAACAAGCATTAAGGTGTAGACTTGGTTAGAACTCTTTTGAAAGGTTTTTTAAAGACACAACTTAGTAAAACAAGGTCTGGACCTTTGGGGAACCCAAAATAACAACTTTACAAAGGTTAGGGATGAAGAACACACCTTGGGTTTTGTTAAAGAAAGGTGTGTAGGCTTGGAGATGGTGATTTTTGTAGCAAAATGAGTTCCAGAGGTGTTTCAAGGTGTGTGGGTGGCTTGGGATCAGCTAGGGTTGTTCTAGAGGTGTTTGGGGAGTTAAGGGTTCTATTTATAGGTGTTTTGACCCGGACTCTGCTGTATAGGCGATTAGCAGCCAATGTCATGCGATTGGGGGCCTAATAGGTCCCAATCGCCTACTATCAACCTCCTACTCGCCTATATATAGGCGATTAGGCCCTCTTCCAGACCTAATCGCCTGAAACCCACCAAGCTGGGTTTTCGGGGTGTTAAACGCTATTTTAACACATATAAACACGTATTCACATACCGATAAGTCACATAATGATTCCAAACATATAATGCATGATAACTAACACGTTTACATCCGTTCACCAATTCCGGGACTCGAGACTCGTGTGTGCATTAAACCCGGCGATTCCACGAATCCACCAATCCTTGTACACATGGTTATGGACCGACTCCCGATGACCCGCGGATCATCGTAAGGACTCCCGATGATTCCCCAGAATCATCATACCGACTCGACTGACTCCGTTAAATACGTAATATGCATGACTCGCTAAGGTAGACTTACTAGTTTAGTCAACGTTACTAACCTGAGTTTGCCGGGTGTCACATCATCCCCCTGTTGAAAGAATTTTCGTCCGAAAATTGCCCAAGGCCAAAAAGGAAGAGACGAAAGAGAAGAAAAATTTTCTGGTTGCCACATCATCCCTCTGTTGAAAGGAATCTCGACCCGAGATTCATTCAGCTTCAGCAGAGACATGTCTTGATTCGAACGCGCGTTTAGGAAATAGATGGGGATACTTAGCCTTCATTTGATCTTCCCGTTCCCACGTGAACTCCGGTCCACGATCTGAGTTCCAACGGACTTTAACAATGCGGATTTTACTCCGGCGAAGGCTACGGATTTTATAGTCGAGAATTTCGACCGGTTCCTCCACAATACGCAGACGATCGTCCACCTTGATCTCCTCGAGAGGAACAACCAAAGATTCATCCACCAAACACTTCTTCAGATTAGAGACATGGAAGACATTATGAACATTACTGAGTTCAGCCGACAGATCAAGCCTGTATGCTACCGGTCCAATCCGTTCCAGAATTGCGAACGGTCCCACATACCGAGGATTCAATTTGCCCCGCTTCCCAAAACGTATAACGCCCTTCCACGGAGATACCTTCAACAAAACCCTGTCGCCAACCTCAAACTCCAAAGGCTTGCGACGACGATCGGCATAGCTCTTTTGACGATCCCGAGCTGCTGCCAAGCGGTTACGGATTTGTACGATCTTCTCGGAAGTCTCGTACACAAGTTCCGGGCGGTGAGTTGACTCTCACCCACCTCGGCCCAAAAAAGAGGAGACCGGCATTTCCGCCCGTAAAGAGCCTCGAACGGAGCTGCCTTGATGCTAGAATGGTAACTGTTGTTGTAGGAGAATTCCCACCAACGTAGATGACTCTCCCACCCTTGCCAAAATCGATCACACATGCCCGAAGCATGTCTTTCAAGCGTTTGGATTGTCCGCTCACTTGACCGTCAGTTTGCGGATGATACGCTGTGCTCATGTCTAGCTGAGTACCCAGAGCCTTATGCAAGGATTTCCAGAAAGTTAGAGGCGAACCGAGGATCACGATCAGAAATAATAGAGACAGGCACCCCGTGCCCGAGAGACCACTTCCTTGAGATATAACCGTGCCAGACGCTCGAGGCCATCGGTATCTTTGATAGCGAGGAAGTGCGCAGACTTTGTCAACCTATCGACAATTACCCAGGATCATGTTACAACCACTGGGCGATTTCGGGAGTTTGGTCACAAAGTCCATCGTAATCCGCTCCCACTTCCCACTCGGGAATCTCAGGCTGTTGCAGAAGGCCGGATGGCTTTTGGTACTCGACCTTGACCTTGGCACAGGTCAAGCACTTGCTCACGTACGAAGCCACGTCCGCCTTCATGTTCGGCCACCAATAAAGTATCTTTAGGTCTTGATACATCTTATCGGAGCCAGGGTGAATAGAGTAGGGACTTGTGAGCTTCATCAAGAACGAGCTCCCGCAAGCCCCAAATAAAGGAACCCAAATACGTTCAGCGAAATAGTGTAACCCATCGGACCTGAGTTCAAGGTGGCTATCAGCACCATGCATGGTTTCAGCTTTAAGGTTTTCCTCCTTCAAAGCTTCTTGCTGCGCTGAACGGATTCGATCAGGTAAGCGGAATGGATAGTGAGCTGAGAGCTCGAACACGACGAGGTTTAGCCGTTGCCTTCCTGCTCAAGGCGTCTGCGACCACATTGCCTTGCCAGGATGGTATTTAATAGC